>CM070501.1:58406871-58745131 GCA_036346375.1 Guadua angustifolia | reverse complement strand
ATCGAGAAAATGCGTGAAAATGGTTGAAAGGATACGAACGCAAACACGTTTTTTTTGTGCATTTATCTGGGGCCCTCTCACGAAAGATCCGTGATTGCGTGAAATCGAAAGGTCTTTTTCGTGAAAAATAGCTGGAATGATCCAAACGTAACTACATTTTTTTGGTATTTATTTAGAGTCCTTTCACGAAAGATTCGCGATTTCTCTGAACCAAAAGGTCATTTTCGTAAAAAAAACCGTGGGAAGGACTTACACGTAGGATCCGCGATTGCGCTAAACCGAAACATCCTTTTCACGAAAAATAGCTGAAATGATCCAAACATAATTACGCTTTTTTTTGGGTATTTATTTAGGGTCCTCTCGCGGAAGATCCGTGTTTTTTTGAACCAGAATCGCGATTTTTCTAAACCAAAAGATCATTTTCGTAAAAAACCGCGGGAAGGACCTACATATAGGATCTGCGATTGTGCTAAACCGAAAAGTCCTTTTCGCGAAAAATAGCTGAAATAATCCAAATGTAATTACACTCTTTTTTGGATATTTATTTAGGGCCCTCTCGCGGAAGATCCGCGTTTTTTTCCGAAACAGAAGGTCCTTTTCACAAAAAACCATAGAAAGGACCTATATGTAATTACGTATTTTTTAAGGGATGTAAACGCTAAAAAAATGAGCCGAGCCAGCCCCGGCTCGAGCCAAGCGACGAGAGGCGGCCATTCCTTCGATCTTTAGTATTAGACTAGGTGGAAAAGCGCGCTACGCTGCGCCGGTTGAATTTCGATAGCATGCGCTCGGGAAAATAAACTTTTTATTTTCATAAAACCACTAAGGTCAAAAATAGTCCGGAGGAAAAAGGAAAAATTATCGGAGATGACAACATTCTTTTGTCGAGCCTAACACTCTACGTGTTCAGCGAGTGATAATACATGTTCGCAAAACCACCCTTGGTGAAAAAATAGCCTAGAGGAAAAAGGGTGAAAAATCTTGATGAATCTGTTTTTTGTGACCAAAACATGTTTTCGGGTTTTTTGGCGGCGAAAACAATTTTTCGAGTTTTTTGGTTGCGTTTGTTAAAAAAATGGTCGTTAGGAACTATAAATCTTGGACGAATCTACAATTTTTAAAAGACTGCGGTCATGACCCATTGACAAATCCATAAGTTGATACAAACCTTTGATGAATCCGTGTTTTTGTGGCGAAAACATTGTTTTCGTTTTTTAGTCTTTGAAAACATTTTTTGGATTTTTTGTTGCGTTTGTTAAAAAAATGGGTCGTCGGGACCCGGCGAATCAGCGGAGGCGAAAACATTGTTTAGTTTTTGAGTCTTGAAAATATTTTTCCGGGTTTTTTGTTGCGTTTGCTTAAAAAATGGGTCCACAGTCGCTATAAATCTTGGACGAATCTACATTTTTTTAAAAAACCATGATTCGACAGTTAGCAAATACATAAGTTGCTATAAACCTTGACGAATCTATATTTTTGGTGACGAAAATATTTTTTAGGGTTTTTGGGTGGCGAAAACATTTTTTAGGGTTTTTCCGTTATAAAACATTTTCCACGAGAAAAATGGAGAAAGGACACGAGCGTAAAGCGAGGACTGATTGTTATTTTTGGACACGTTAGCTATCTGAAAAATTAGAAAAGGGCTTGTTCGTGATTTAAAATTAACGGAGGCTTTTACGTAAAATACCGCACCGAGGGACCTAAGCGAAGAAAAAAAAATTTGTCTCACAAAAATCGCGAAGGACCTATCCGTAATTTGAAGAAAGCGGAGGGTTTTTGCAAAATGTCGCGACTACGTGGACCTCTGGGTGGGCGCCGATTCTCTTGGTATAGGTATTTTTATAGATTATTCAAGAAGCATACCTTAGGTCTCATTCCATGACAGCACTTGCCGCACATCAGGAGCTCGGCAGCAGAGCAACCACAGTGCCTGAGCTCGACAATAGGATAGGACTTACTGAGCTCCTCTACATTGGTAGGTGTTAGGTAAGTGAGTTAATTAATTAATTAGGTGGTTAATTATATGATTAATTAAATAAAAATTGATTACTTAGTGGATTTTGACAGGTAGGAATGTGCTGAGGAAGGGGAGAATTCCTAGAAGAAGGGGAGCTCAGCCAAAATTTTGCCGCGGCTCTCGAGTGCAGCAAATGATGGAGGTCAGATTTGAAAAAAAAATCGAGTAGGCTAAAAAAGTGATGGCTTTCCAAGCAAAGCAGCAAACGTCCCAGCTCTGGAGTATTCTTAGCAGATGTAAATTGAAGTTCTTAGAGCATCTCCAACAGTGCCTAAAATCCCTTCCTAAAATCTGATTTTGGGCTTGATTGCAAAAAAATGTACTCCAACAGTTCCTCTTCCTGGCTCCTCAAATTTTGGCACGCCCAAAAACAGCACCCCGATGCCTCATTTTTCCGTGCTCTGTCAGGTGCTCCCAATCAACATTTAGCGCCCTCATGGTGTTTTGGGAAAAATAAGGGGGCTGTTGGAGGATGGCCCTTTTAAGGCCTAAAGATTTTGGGAAGGTCCCAATCTGAAAGTATTGGGAGTTAAAATATTGGATCTTGTTGGAATCTTGAGCATCTCGGCAGGGCCCCTAAAACAGGGCCCCTATTTTGGATTTAAGGACTCCCCCTATTTTTTGGGGCTCTGTTTTCAGAGCACAAGTCCAGTAACATCCCCTAAATTTTAGCCCATATTTTACTTTTTCTCCTATTTTAACATATTCGCTATGTATAATCTTCATTTGACACCACTAAACACTAAAATTCAATCAAAAATATTTGTAATACATAAAACATAAGCATATTAACATTTACAATTTAAAAAAAAATGATATTTAAAATTTAAATTTAAAATTTTCAAAACATGATAAATAGATAAATAGAAACTCCGAATAATGAATCAAACTACGAAGCGCTGTGAATTGCCCACAAATTCTCAATAAGATCATCTCGAAGCCTCTCATGTATTTCCAGCAAAGACACGCTCAGCTGCAGCGAACTAATTAAGAGCATCTCCAATAGTCAAGCCTTAAAATAGAGTCCTATACCTCAAAATAGGCCTTAAACTAAAAAAATTAGGACCCAAGATAGCTATTGACTCCAGCAATTAGACCCTAAATCTCCAATCCTTCATTCATCCCTGCGTCTTCACGACGAGAGGACTCCTCACCTGATGGTTCCTGTCGGACCAAACAATGGCGCCCGAGCGTGTAGTCATGACGGCCGCGTCCCTCACCGCATGGCTTACAGAACTCCTTCTCTGGCCACGCTCCCGACGCCCGGCGTCGAGGTCACCGTCACTTACACGCCCTCGGGTTCGAGACGGCGGGCGTATGCGTCTTTCGGCGACCGACATTCTTGACCTGCGCCAAGACCGTCGTCGTCGGGCGGCCAGTCGTGCGGTGATGGAAGGGTAGTTAAGGTCTGGATCTTGAGGGGAACACGGGAACCTGATGCAGCGCCTCATTGAAGAGCTCCATCGATGGGGCCGGAGAGGAGCGTTGCTAAATATAGCAACAGGGCTCCGAGTCCTAAACCTATTTTGATAATTTTTCTCAAAATACAACCTCTGTTGGAGTGCTTTTTTTTCCATCAAAACCCTATAATTACAATTAGCAACTTATTTAGGGCTCCTCTTGGAGATGCTCTAATGCAAGCCATCCTTCACTTAACTCCCTACTTTAAGGTTTAGGGGCTGGTTTAGGGGCTCCCTGGGAGCTTCCACATCGGCACATATAGATCACAACAACAAAGAACTCTGATACAGAGCTGTTACAAAGAGTTCTGCAGGTTGGAGAACGACGAATGCCGTGGCAAACAAGGCTACAATTCATGGCTTCCAAAGGGTCATCCATGAAAAGAACCAAAAAAACATAGTCAGGGAAGTCAGAAAAATGCACTGCTAAATCACGCGCTTTGTCGGTGGCCTTGACCTCGGATCTCGATCTCCTCATCGAGCCTCTCGTCGCGCTCCGGAGATAGCCGAGATTGTTCGATCGATTCCACCCACTTTGTCTTTGGTCGAGATAGCGACCAAACATGCGAAATTCCCTCGTGCCGTTCGCGTCGGCGCCAAGTGAAGCGTCTTGACCATCTTGGCGTGGCGGCGGTCGGGAGGTGATTATCCACGAGGCGCGGCGGCGGATGCCGATCTTCGGTGGTGCGGTTCTATTAGTCGATGATTTGCGAGCCGATCGTCCGCCTCCGTCGCCGCCGAGGCTGCTCCGTCGGCGTCTTGATCCGGCCGGTCGCGTATCATATCCTCGGGCGATCTTTCGCCCATGGATCTGGCCGACCGATCGCAGCAAGCCGTCGGCGGTGGGTGGATCTATCTTTCTCTCTATGAACCACTTGGCGGCTGGTGGCCCGCACCGCCGTTCTGGCGATGACGGTGGCGTGGTGGCTCCTTGTTGGGCGGTCGTGCGGATCGGACAAGATCGGATAGTTTCTTCCAATTGGGGAGAGGGAAGGATGCGATGATGGCGGCGCCATGGCGGTCGCTTCGTTCCATCGGATGGCCTTCCTTGCGAAATCTGTTTCGGATGAAAGGAGGTGCAATTCGCGGTGAGTTGGATTGTGCAAGGTATTGCCTTTCTTCTTCAAATTTGGAGAAGATGCATTTGTCGCAGATTTTCGGCTCCTTTGCCGGAGGCAAATTCGATCCTCTTTGACAATGGGAGCGGCGGCTTCTGGTGGCGATCGATTTAATAGTCGACTATGGTGGTCCACTTTGTCACCTTTCGTGGTGGTCTTCGTCCCCCAAGATTTCAAGTTGGTGGTCATGGGCGGTATGGAGTCCGTGATCGCGTTCAAGATTTAGGGGCATAATGATTCAAATAGCCGCGGTGTTCTTGGTGGTGGCGCTTCGAGAATGTTGGAAATCGAGGGTTGCGGATTGTGGCACCTAGAATGTTGGAAATCAAGGGTGCGGATTGCTTACGCGTTCCTTTTTCCTTTTTGTTTTGTTTAAGGGCTGTGTGCTTCTTGTTAGCGGCGGAAGAAATTACAAGATTTGTATCATTTTGATGTAATGTTCTTGAGATTAATAAAATCTTCCTTCATCTAAAAAAAGAAAAATGCACTGCTCCAAATTTGACAAGCTGAAACCATGCGAAGACGCAAGGAAAGCACAAGACCAAGTTACATCTAAAGCAATTGCTACTTGGTAATACCGTAAACGTACCAAACCATGAAACCAAGAAACGATATGGGCACGGCAATGGGGGTCATGAGCTTGCTATCATCACTAATCACCATCCTGACGATTGCCACGGTGAGCGCTGGCGACAGTGACGACAAGGCGGCGCTGCTTGCTTTCAAAGCGCAGGTCAGCGACGGCGGCCCTGGCACTCCAGCCTCCTGGGCAGCAGCACCAACTTCTGCAGCTGGGAGGCGTGGCGTGCAGCCGCCGGAGGCCGACGCGGGTGGTGGCGCTGAGCTTGTACCGAAGAGGGCTCACCGGAGCACTCTCCCCGGCCGTCGGGAATCTCACCTTCCTGCATACGCTCAACCTGAGCTCCAACTGGCTACACGGGGAGATCCCGGCGAGCCTCGGCCGTCTCCGCCGCCTGCAGACGCTCGACCTGAGCTACAACTCGTTCTCCGGCACGTTCCCTGTGAACCTGAGCTCCTGCATCAGTATGACCATCATGGTACTAGAAGGCAACAAACTTGGCGGGCGCATCCCGGCCGAGCTCGGCAACACGCTGACGTCCCTGGCAGCGTTCTCGCTGAGGAACAACAGCTTCACAGGGTCCATCCCGGCATCACTGGCCAATCTTTCCAATCTCCAAATCCTCGATCTCTCCATCAACCAGCTCGAGGGCTCAATTCCACCAGGGCTCGGCAGCATCCAGAGCATGCGGAGATTCGATCTCTACATCAACAAATTATCTGGTATGCTTCCACTCTCTCTCTACAACTTGTCGTCACTGGCAAGTTTTCAGGTAGGGGGAAATATGCTGCAGGGAAGCATTCCTGCTGATATCGGCAACAAGTTCCCCGGCATGCAAATCCTTATCTTGTCTGGTAACCAGTTCACCGGAACAATCCCTTCTTCACTATCCAATCTCTCCGATCTGTCAACACTTAGCCTCTCGTGGAATAGATTGAGCGGGTATGTTCCTAACAATTTGGGGAGGTTGCAAGCTCTCCAACGTCTGTACTTGAATTTCAACAGCCTTGAAGCAGATGATAAGGAAGGGTGGGAATTCATCACTTCTTTGGCGAACTGCAGCCAACTGCGTTCTTTGTCACTCGACAACAACTCTTTCAGAGGACACCTACCGGGTTCAATTGTGAATCTCTCGACGACTCTCCAGAATCTATATTTAAGTGACAATAGGATCTCTGGGAGTATCCCTGCAGACATCGGCAATCTGGTCGGTCTGAACATACTAGTGATAGTGAATACTTCCATGTCGGGAGTGATTCCAGAGAGCATCGGAAAATTAGAAAACTTGGTAGACCTCGGCCTGTATAGTAGTGGCTTGTCCGGCCTCATACCACCTTCTATTGGAAATCTAACAAAGTTAAATAGGTTGGCTGCATACCACAAGAACCTGGAAGGACCAATACCAGCAAGCATTGGGAAGCTCAAGGAACTATTTGTTCTTGATTTGAAAAAAAATTACCGCCTTAATGGTTCAATACCCAAGGAAATTTTGAAGCTTCCTTCACTTTCATGGTACTTGGATTTATCATACAATTCTCTTTCCGGACCCCTTCCATCAGAAGTTGGTACCATGACTAATCTCAATGCATTGATTCTGTCAGGAAACCAGTTGTCTGGCCAAATACCTAATAGTATCGGAAAATGTGAAGTTCTAGACCAACTATTACTGGATACGAACTCTTTTGAAGGAAGCATACCTCAATCTCTGAACATCATAAAAGGACTCCGTTTATTGAATCTGACCATGAACAATTTGTCTGGTAGGATTCCTGATGCCATCGGTAGCACTGGATCCCTACAACAGTTGTACCTAGCACACAACAACTTGTCTGGGTCAATCCCAGCTGTTTTGGAGAACTTCACATCATTGTCCGAATTGGATATATCTTTCAATAACTTGCAAGGCGAGGTGCCAGATGGAGGTGCTTTCAGAAACCTGACTTACATATCAGTTGCTGGGAATAGCAAGTTGTGCGGCGGACCACCTCAACTTCACTTGGCTCCGTGCTCTACACGCCCCTTAGGAAAGAATGAGAAAAAAAAGTCTCTTGTAATTTCTCTAGCAACAACTGGAACAATCCTGTTGTCAGTTTCAGCTATTTTTCTTGTTTGGATGCTCCACAAGAAGCTCAAACAAAGGCAGCAGGGAAGAGTGCAATCTCCAATTGTTGAGGAGCAATACGAAAGAATTCCATATGACGCATTATTCAGAGGGACTAACGGGTTTTCAGAAGCTAACTTGCTTGGGAGAGGACGATATGGTGCGGTTTACAAATGCATTTTGGACAATGATAGAACATTGGCTGTCAAGGTGTTTAACCTTTGGCAATCTGGATCCTCCAAGAGTTTTGAGGCTGAATGTGAGGCCATGAAAGCGATCGACACCGTTATCTCATAAAGATCATCACTTGTTGCTCGAGTATCGACCTCCAAGGTCAAGAGTTTAAGGCATTGGTTTTTGAGTTCATGCCCAATGGTAGTTTAGATGGTTGGCTTCATCAAAAATCTAGAGAGCTCACTACAAGCAACACACTCAGCCTTGCCCAGAGGCTGGATATTGCTGTAGATATCGTGGATGCAGTAGAATATCTTCACAACCACTGCAAACCGCCGGTAATCCATTGCGATCTTAAGCCAAGCAACATTCTTCTTGCTGAAGACATGAGCACCCGGGTTGGAGACTTTGGCATATCAAGAATCCTTCCAGAAAATACAAGCAATATAATGCAAAATTCATATAGCTCAATTGGGATAAGAGGTTCCATAGGCTATGTTGCTCCAGGTGACTGAAATTCTTCTATTTTTATCTTCTACTTCTCACACAAATATGACATGCAAACCACTAAATTTTGCAAAATTGTAGAGTACGGGGAAGGCTCTGCAGTCTCAGCTCCTGGTGATATTTATAGTCTTGGCATATTGCTGCTTGAGATGTTTACTGGAAGGAGCCCAACAGACGACATGTTCAGAGATTCACTGGATCTGCATAAGTTTACGGAGGATGCTCTTTCAGATAGAACCTTGGAGATAGCTGACTCAACAATCTGGCTGCACACAGAACCACAGGATAACGTTACAAGAAGTAGAATCCAGGAGTGCTTGGTTTCTGTCTTCAGACTTGGCATATCCTGCTCGAAGCAACAGCCTCGAGAGCGAATGTTGATAAAAGATGCAGTGATAGAGATGCATGCAATTAGAGATGCGTATCTCACGTCTGCCAGTCCGCTTAGAGGGGACTATGGAACAGAAAGAGAAGCCGCCACCCAGACATTCAGAATTCAGAACAGCAATGAACAACCACGCAGGTATGAGGCCATCTCCAACAACATTCCCTAAATTTAGATCCATATATCCTTATATACAGAATTCCTTAAAAAGATTCCTTCCTTATATCTCTTTTCTCTCCAACAACATTCCCTAAATCCCACTCTCTATTTTCTCCCTTTTATATTATAATGATATTTCATAACCGCCATATGAGCCACATTTATTTCTTACCGAGAAAAATTTGACCGGCTATTTTTAATTATGGGAATCTAAAACTTGAAATTTTTTGTATCGGCTAGCATAACGACTATATTTTTAAACTATATATGTATTTTCAAACCTTGCCCATTTCTAAATATTCACTATCTAGTATATCTCAATGAGTCGTCAGAACTTAGTTCAATATTTCCTCTCGGAGGACTCATCATCGGATGACGACGATAAATCTCTTCTTCTGATCGGGGTGAAAAAAGTGCGGGTTCGGGTATAGTCAGGGGTGAAAACGTATCCATATCCAGGATAAATTTATCCAAAATTGCGGGTACGGGTTCAGGTACTTTTGTTTCAGGTACTACCCAGATAATTTTTATTCGGATTCAGATCGGATACAAGATAGAATATACCCAACGAAAACGGGTTGGATACGGGTATACAACGGGTAATTTCCACGAGTACTTGGTGAAACTCACTCCTGGCTCTCAGTCCAAACGATCATAACTTTTTATTCTGAACTCCGATTTAGGTGATCTTAAACTCTATGCGAAGCTTATCAAGAGGGCTACAATCTCCACCTATTTTTAAGATTTAAGCAACCATAGATATTTTTAAATATCATAAAAACATAGACTCTAAAATAATCACTCAAGTCTAAAATCTGATTTTTGACACCCTTCATAAAGACTTGATCAAAAGCATGACTACAAACTAGCAATAGTCAATAAGATCCAATATTGAGCCATGTGATGATCAACTCATGATCAACACAATTTTGCAAAACACATTTGTATATAAACCGAGAAGTTATGAGATCAATCTTCTAGTTATGTAAGGATCAACACATGAGTCGCCATTTAGCTGGCGATGGGCGTGTTATTGATCCATTTAAGTAGTCGTCTTGATGCCAAAATTGTTGAGGCCTTAGTTTACACAAAAGATTGGCGATTGCTTCACGAAATGGTAAATTATTATCTTGCTTATGTGGCTTTCTTTATGTATTATGTATATGTCTTTGTTCATAATTACTAATTTGTTGTTTATCAATTTGATTCAAAGGGTAAAATAGAAATCTTAATTGAAGATATAAATGCTATGGAAATGAAGGACGATGTTGAAACTTATGAATTGAGGCCTTCATACACGCATGATGAACTTTATTTTGTTTGTTGATTGTACTCTATATGTTGAACTATGTGTTTGAATTGAACTCTATATGTGCCGAAGTCTATATGTGAATTGCATTCCCTGTGTTGGACTATATATGTTAATTGGATTTTATGTTGAACTATGCATGTTTATTGGCCTTTATGTGTTGAATTATATATTAATTATTAATTAGACTCTATGTTGGACTATGTGTGTTTATTAGACTCTATGTGTTAGATTATATATTAATTAGATTCTATGTTGGAGTACGTGTGTTTATTCAACTCTATGTGTTGTCTTATATCTTAATTTTGCTTTATGTGTTGAATTATGTGTGATAATTGGACCATGTGTGTTAGTTAAATAATTTTTTTCATATACTTTGATCCTAGTTAGTTTGCGTACTATTCGACTAAGTACTCGTTATCCGTATTTTACCCGTCCGTATAATATCCGATATCCGTTTTCTACCCATTCGTAAGTACCCGGTATTCGTATCTGTATCCTACCCGATTTTCCACTGCCCGTACTCGTATTCGAAAAAAAATTAGGGTAAGATACAAGATGACCTACTACCCGACCGTATCCGACCCGTTTTCACCCTACTTACAGTAGCATACCTAGCACAAGAGCAAGATGAGTGTGTGAATGCTCGACGTCATGGGGGTTCTATTTTTGGCTATCAATACATACATCACAATAGAGAGGAAGGGCATGCCAGGCTATACCAAGACTATTTTGTTGATCCTTCGATCTACAGCCCAACCTTCTTTCGTCATAGGTTAACAATGAGAAATATTTTATTTCTTTGTATTTTGGTTGATCATCTTGTCTATAGCTCATTTTTCTTTTCGGCGTAGGATTAGAATGAGTCGTTCTCTATTTCTTCGCATATTTCATGCTATAGAAGCTCATGATGACTGTTTTGTTCAAAAAAGGAATTGTGCTGGAATTATCGAGTTATCTTTTTTACAGAAGGTAACTGCAGCATTCCAGATAATAGCTTATGGAGAACAAGCAAATGCTATTGATGATTGTCTATGGATTGTAGAAAGTACTGCCATAGAGTCTTTAAAGGTTTGTATGAGCTATTATTGTCATCTTTGGAGATGAGTATTTGAGATCTCCAAATGAGAACGATACTGCTAAATTACTTACAATCAGTGAGGAAAGAGGTTTTCCTGGAATGCTAGGAAGCATAGATTACATGCACTGGAGGTAGAAAAATTGCCCTACAGCATGGCAAGGATTGTATACTGGGCATGTACATAAGCCAACAATAATTCTAAAAATCGTTGCTTCATAAGATGTATGGACTTGGCATGTCTTTTTTGGTGTACCAGGATCTTACAATGATATTAATGTTCTTTATCATTCATATCTCTTCGCAAAGCTAGCAGAAGGACAAGCATCTGAAGTGAGTTATACTATCAACGGTTACAATTACACAATAGGGTACTATCTTGCAGATGGGATATATCCTGCATGGGTAACATTTGTGAAGACAATACCAGCTCCCCAAGAGAATAAAAAGAAATATTTTACCTAAGCTCAAGAGGCAGCTAGGAAGGATGTGGAATGAGCTTTTAGAGTTCTACAAACTCGTTTTGCAATTGTTTGAGGACCATCATGTTTTTAGGATCAACAAACACTAAGAAATATCATAACAACATGTGTCATCATGCATGACATGATAGTTGAAGATGAACGGGATGGAGGACCACTTGACTACAATTACAAAGGAATGGGAAAAACAGTTTCGGTGTCACACGAACATACACCTAAACTCTTTGAGTTTATTCAAACTCATCATTCCATTCAGAACAGGGAAACTCATCACCAGTTTCAAGACAATCTAGTAGAGCACTTATAGCAACGTTATGGAGGGGTGTAATTCAGTAGTGTTTTAATTATATACTAATTTATATTTTATATGTATTATAATGGGAATCTTTAAATGAAGAAATTTATAACTCCATCTTCTGAATTAGCAATAGATCTTTAATCCTTTTTATCTTCACTTTATTCTGAGACCATCTAATGCAATTAACCATCTAACGGATGAAATATGTATGTATACAATATCGAAAAACAACTCTAATAAAAGATCAGCGTGGAAAGGAAAATTTAGCTCTGAATTACGCCATCAACACAAAACCATTGCGAAATCCTACCATTAAGTCTTGAACATGGTTTTGTTTCATTTGGAAAAAATGAATTCCACCATAACATTGTAAACTTTTACGAATCCTGCAAAAGCGATGAAACTTGATCGAGGGAGTTGTTACAACTAGTACGATTACTCACGCATGAAACTTGATCGAGGGAGCTATTATAGTACTTCAATTACGTATTGCGGTATCGGCGTATTCCACACAGCAGGCGGAGGATCTTGAGCCGGGTTTTGTTCGGAAGGAGGGCGTCTTCGCGGCTAGCTAAACCTAGAGGGCGAAAAACCTTAGGGACTCCTACGCGGCGGATTTCGGCGTCTACGAACTACAAATGACACGAAGATTTTACCCAGGTTCAGGCCCCCTTTGCCTCGGGTAATAGCCTTACTTCCTGCTAGATTGTTTTGAGAGTGTGTGAAGCTAGTACAAAGTTCTTGGGTTACAGGATCTTTTCCTAGACTCTATTGCTTGTTCTCCTCTTCTTCCTTCGACCCCCCTTCCCCAGGCACCCGAGGACCCTTATATAGGCCGAGCCGGCCGAGGCAGTACCAGGGAGGTCATCATGCTTATCTTCATACATTTATTACCCCTTCTGTCTTTGTCCGTTCCTCGGCCTCATTAAATGCCGGCCTTAGCCGCCGGTCCTTGGGATGTGACCTTTTCTTGTGAGGTTGGTGAGAGGCGTTAGAGGAATGGGCCTCTGATGGGATTCCTTGTAATCACGAGTCGACACGCTGTCTGTTGCCTGAGCAGTGCTGACGGGGAAGGAGCCTTCGAGATAAACCACCTTGTACCACCTTTTTGCCTGCGGCGTGGCGGGCGGGCGTGCACGCCACACACTGCCGGGCGCCACGTGGGCGACCGCCAGGCGGCAGGCGTCCTCGCCCACTTTCGCCGGGCGCCCGTGGGCGAGCCGCCCGGCGGCGAGCGTCTCGCCCACTGCTTTCGCCGAGTGCCACGTGCTTTGACCGCCGGCGGCGAGCGTCTCGCCACCTTTCGCCGGGTGCCACGTGGGCCGACGCCGGCGGCGAGGCGTCTCGCCCACACGCTTTCGCCGGGTGCCACGTGGTGACCGCCAAGGCGGCGGCGTCTCGCCCTTTCGCCGGGTGCCACGTGGCTTTGATATGTTGCCGCTTTGTTGTTGCTTTTGTGCGGCGGGAGGTACCCTAGTCTGGTCTGTTGTGATAGCCGGGCCCGCCGGCAGCGTACCAAAGATTACTAGAACCTTCATTAAATGCTTAGTGTGCTCTGGGTGGGGCCACCACTCAAGAAGATACGACCGCCTTGGTCCCCTCCGCGTATCTGCGGATTTTCTCGGGACACGGCGGCGACGATCTTGTCTCTTCATGAACCGTCGGTGCAGTGCCGCATATATAGATACATCTGTACCAGCGGTTCCATATACGCTTTCTTCGCCCTTCCATTTTCGCTCCTTCGTCTTCTTTGCCCAAAGCTTAGCCTTCTTCGCCTCCATGGCGCAACCCATCCTGCCGACCGCGGATACTCTGCGGTAAAGAGGATGGCCGTCATAGCGCCAGAGGCACCTTCGCTTCGGGCGGGGACATCACGCCACGGTGCCTTCGAGCGAAATTATCATACACACAGGCAGCGATGGCGGGCTGGTCCCGCCCTTTTCGATTTTTCCTCACCGTACTCCATTTCTCTGGGATCCACCATCTTCACCTTACCCCAACTCCATCATCTTTCTCTCCATCTTCGCATACCTCGTGAGATGTTCATGGGGGTAATGCGAATCTTCCTCTCTTCGCTACTTCTTCCTCTGTCGGCGCCTCCTTGAAACAGCGAGGTAGTGGGGAGTTGCTATTTCGCCGAGGCGGGATGGCCTCCCACTACATCGCCTTCGGCCAAATCAAGCTGGAAGGCATAGCACGAGAATGGTTGTACATCAATGGCGGCAATGAGGATCGGCGCTTGGGAGTGCCCGGGCGGCGGAGGCCTCAAGGCCTGGAATCGCCGGTCGAGGCAGTGAACTCCTTGCCATGGCGGCCCGCATCAGCAGTGCGGGCGCCCGGATTAACCGGCGATGGTGGCAGGACTTCACTTCCGGAGAATCGGCCCCTGCGTCCGCCACCGCCGGCATGGCGATATTCGGGCGGCGATGGCGGACACGCCGCCGTGCTGGCGTAAGTCTTCATTCTTTCTTAGCTTTCTTTTCGGCGCACATGTTCTTTCTGTGGCTCCTACCAACCGACCAATTTCTTTTGCCTTTCGCGGTAGCGAAACTTGGAGGATATGGTCATCGGCAGATGGCTCTCCGCCGATCTGCATTGTCGTGGGCACTTCATCTTTCGTGGCTCGCTCGCTTCGCCGATCTGCGATATCTGAGCGCTGGAACCGTCGGCGGTTCCGCTAATGGACTCCACAGGGGTTGCCGTGGTGCCGCCCTTGCATCTTGGTGATCGAGACACGGCCCCCGCGGCGGCAAGACCCGCGAACAGCGACCAATTGCCGGATGCCGAGCTTCGGACCCCAAGAGGTCAGGCCGCGAACAAACTTCTCCCGCCGCCAACCCTGCTGCGGCGGCGTCTTCACAAGGGGCGGCGATGCAAACCGCCCCAGCTACAACTTCGTCTCCGATGCCACCACCTCCTGCGGCGCCAGCACCGGTACCACCTCCCCCGGCGCCCGTCGCGCCAATCGCGGCGCCAACACCTCCGGCCACGGGACCCCAGGCCACCATTCACCATGGTGGTCTGACGCTTCCGGCGGCCGGGCTCCGCTTCAGGGCGCCGCCAAGGGCAGCCCCCCGAGGAGCGCCGATGGCGCCCAGCGCCCGTCGAGGCGGGCTTGCCCGGCACCTCGCGCGCCGCCGCTGGAGGACCGCGGAGGCTAACCCCGAGGCCAGTGCTTCCGGGCTCCAGGCCTCTCACGCCGCCATTCCCCGCCACGCGCCCGTCGACATCTTCACGGCTCGGCGATCTCGGGCGCATTTGGCAACACCCTCGTCAAGCCGCCCGAACGGGCCGAGATCGCCCGAACCTTGGCGTCGGTGAGGTGAGCTTCTTGTGGCGGGGCGGGCCAGCGCTTGAGCGAGAGAGGGCAGCGGCCGCCATGCGAACACAGGCGGAGAGGCGGAAGAGCAGGCGGAGAAGGGCAGCGCTGAAAACCTCGGTGGAGTCCTTCCGCTGCGTCGCAACTTTGTCGATCATGCTCAAGAAGCGTTCAGCGCACAAAAGGTGCACAGAACCCTTGGAGTGGTGTTGAACATGCCCTTTGGAGGACTCACGTAGCTGCGCAGTTCGCCCGCGACCAATCGAGCCTTGAAGCACTCGGGGCTGCCGAAGCCCTAGCCGCTCGCTCGCTTGAAGAAGGCGTGTGGTCGCGATCATGACCGCGACCCACATCTGGCCAGCTGCGCCCGGCCCGCGATCTTGCCTTTGATCCCATGGCGGTGGTGACGGTGGCGTTGAGGAGACTTGCCCGCCGGGCGCGAGGTCTTGTGACCGCCGAACACATGGCGAGACTCTGCCGTGAACCGGCCGATCATGGGCGTCTCCACCCACTAGCGGCGGAAGGCGAGGCGGGCGAGCTTGACTGGCGATGACGGTCGATGGTAGCTGCCTTCTTTGTTCTTTTTGTTTTATCTTTATTTGATCTTCATAGTTCTGCGCGCACCAGAAAACTCTGAATATTTCTTAATTAAGATTACCTGCATGCTTCGTGTATTCCGCATGATCAGCTTCTGGTTAAATCGTCGGCGGCGATCTCATAGCTTTATTGGGGCGCCTAAGGGCGTTTAGGGAACGCTGAACAAAGGCATCGTTCTAGGTTACGCGGCGATAGTGCGTGTTTCTTTGCGAACACCGATCTGAGATCATGCGAGTCACACAAGACTTAGGTGGTGGCGACTTTGAGCCGGTGGTTTCTGTGAAGCGTGAAACGACCTAGCCTCAAAGTCCTCCGCGAGATCACTTATAGTTTAGATTCCTCACGGGACTTAGATCGATGATCTCCGGAATCATGCCATAAGCGTAATGGCGAGTAACGAGTTGCGAAATGCTTTAGACCAGCTGACATAGCGGTGGCGGCGGCGGTGCTTGAGAACCAACCCGAGGTGTGCGAGCCGTGTTTGAGTCTTGTGCCTAACTTACACTCTGATGCGCGCCCTCGCCCAGACGTCGGTAACAGCATTTTCCTTTTATCACTAAGGGGCCCTTGGATTCTAAAACCCATGGTAATCACGCGTAGCTTAATTCGTCCTGAGGTATATGCTCAAGGGAAACGAACGGCAAATACGACATAAAACACTTATCTTGTTTGTATGCCGCCGGGCGACCGACCTCGGCGTGTGGGCGGCCGACCTTTGAGCATCAGGCGACCGGCCCCAAGCTCAGGCGACCCGGCCCCCATCTTGGGCGAGCACCCTCTATAGCGCTTGGCGACCACCCTTCATGCGCGCGCCAGCGATCAGCCCCAGCCTTCGAGGCGTCGGCGGGCCGGAATCTCACGAGAATCGTCCTGCACTCCTGCAAATATCCTTATTTGGCTTCTAGGTCCTCGTGACCCTACGCAGAATCACACCATGGTGCTATCGTCGAGCGTGAGCCCCGGGAGGCGTTAGGTCGGCGGTGCTCGCGGTGGCGACCAGCGGTGCCGAGGAGCCAACTCGGCGTCGCGAGCAGCGTTTGAGCACCGCACCTATCTTGCCCCGGGTATTCGTCTTTGGCCAAGTATAGACACTAGGGGTTCTCCGGGGTCACAAGGAATTAGCACATCTTGTGAGGTCGAGGACATTCACGCTGTCTGACCACTCGGGCGTAGAAAAAGGGATAATCGCGGTAAAGCAAAAAACCTTTTAGGCAACAACTTTACTAACCGCCAACAGTCGCCGACTAGCCGGGGAAGGGACTTACCTCATGGCCGGCCAAGGCGAACTGCAGGGCACTTACAATTCTTTTAGGGATAGAACTTCCGCAACAAGTCTATGTTGTAGGAGTTAAATCGACTCTTCGCCGTCCTCGGTGGCCAAGCCGGACCGCCCGGTCGAGATCTGAGACCACCTTAAAGGGCCTCCCATCGGAGAGCGGCTTATGCAACCCGGCATGCGTCTGAATCTGCATAAAACCAGTGCGCCCTTGCGGTGTTCTCTCGAAGACCGGGTGGCGTGGTACCGCTGAGCTCTGCTGGTACCGGCGGCACGAAGGGCAGCCGATCACGCACCTCTTCGGAAGATTGACATCCTCTCGCGGAGGTCTTCTTGGTCTTCTTCGTTGAACACCGAGGCAGCGGAGAGCGGCGGCGACTCGGAGGGGAGGGCGGCTTCCGCCCGTACACCGGGAAGAAGGCGTCTCGCCGGTGGCGACTAGGTGTGGTCTTGGCGACCACAACCTGGCAGGAGTTCCTCAACCCATCGCGCGCCCCGCTTGTGGAGTCGATCAAACGCCCTTGTCTTGAGACCCCTCAGTACCAGCGCGTTGGCGCGTTCCGCCTGCCCGTTGCTCATGGGGTGGGCCACAGAGGCAAAGCAGACCTTGGTGCCCATTTCTTCGAGAACTCCAAAAAGCGGTTGGTGAGCTGAGTTCCATTGTCGGTGATGATCACGATTGGCGACTCCAGCGGTGAAAATCCGCGCATGAACTAACGTGACCCACGGCCGTGATGGCCTGCCGCCTCGGCCGACCCACTTGGTAAACTTGTCGATGGCGACAAAAGGTGGGTGAAGCCCCTGTGGCCCCGAAACGGACCGGGATATCCACCCCGAGACGCGACGGCGGAGGCGGGATGGTTCTTGCAGAATTTGGTCGGTGGGTTTGCTGGCGAAGCCCGACAAGCCGCATGTCCTCACGGCTCATAAGCATCACGGAGGCGATGAGGCCAATAAAATCCTTGGCGAAACGCCTTGCCGACTAGGGTTCGGCGGACATATGGCTCCCTTTGCGCCTCCATGGATGTCGAAGCGGTGCTCCCTCTTCAGTGATGCACTTGATGAGAACTCCGTTTACGCTCTGGCGATATAGGTCCCCACCTGCGAGTATAGCACTTGGCCTTACGTGCAATCTTCTCGGTGAGGCATCATCGTCGGGGATCACTTGGTCACGAGGAAGGCAGGATAGGGTCCATCCATCGATCTTCTGCCCAGGGTGGCGACCACTCGGTGCTTTCGCTGGGTACTCCGGCGGGCAGCGCTTTTCCCTGGTGCTGCCTCGGCAACACCGCCGTCTTCCCTCCCGGACACAGGGAAATTTGGCGGACACCTTGCCTTCCCTCCCTGAATTGGAGGCCGTGGCGGTGGAACCGCTTTCCCACTGGCCGGAGGCGCGGCAACCTTGCCGTCGTCCCCACCTGGACCGGGGGCCGCGATAGCGACACCATCATCCCCACCTGAATCGTGGGCTGCGATGGACGGTCGCGGTAGTCTTTCTTCGAAGACCGGCCGAACGAAGCCTTCGATGATGCTGGCTGGGACGGCGAGTCCACGAGATGGTTGTCCGCCGAGGATATGAATATACCCCGGACCTTGAAATGGCGCTCCATTCTTGGGACCTCCACCATATGCGCCGCCATGGTGGGGTGAACTGATGGAACTCCTTCCTCGCTTGATTAATAACCGGCAGGAGTCTCCCTTGACTTGAGGCGCTTGATGCCTTATTTGAAGCGTCTGCTGACCGCCTGCCAGACCTTCATACTCGGCAATGTTGTTGGTGGCCTTGAATTCGAGGTGACCGCGTCTTTGGAGGTGTCACCGGTCGGGAGACGGGACAACCCGGCCCTGCGCCTTCGGCTGAAGGATCCATCAAGAATAGCGTCGGGGAAGGCAGGCGCTTCTTCGGCCGGGGAGTGGCGGGAGTCCACGGCGGCGAACTCCGCCAACTTTTGACTCTTAATAGCGGTGCGAGTCGAAATTGATGTTGAATTCCCCCAGCTCCACCGACCATTTGGCAATTCGCCCCTCTGCTTCACGGTTATGGAGAATCTCGCGCGAGAGGGTGAAATTTGTGACCACGGTAATTTCCGCCCTTGGAAATAATGCAGCGACTTCTGGATGCCACGGGACCGCATACAACATCTTTTGGGCCCTCTGGTGCAGGGTTTCCGCTTCGTGCAATACCTTACTGACGTAGTAGACCGGCCTTTGGACACCTTCCCTCTCCGCAACCAGCACCGCGCTCACCACCTCGGGGTGTAGCGATGTCTGAGAACAGCGGCTCGCCCGTCTGGGAGACCCGGCACGGGGAGAGGAGAGTACGCTTCAAATCTTCAAATGCCTTCTGCGCCTCATCCGTCCACTCGAAGTGGTTAGTCTTTTTGACTTGAGCAGGCGGGCTTTTTTCTCCCAAGCGGGCAATCATCGCCCAGGGAGGCGAGGCGACCAGCCGAACCTTGAACTTGCTTGAGTCGCCGGTGGCTTCATGTGCTCGATGGCGCAATCTTGTCGGGGTTAGCCTCAATGCCCATTTGGACACCAAAACCAATGATTTGCGGAAGGCACGCCCGAACACGCACTTCTCGGGATTAAGCTTCAAGCAATTCTTCGAGAGGTTAGCGAAGGTTTCCTCCAGTCTTGGATTAGCTCTTCACCCTTTTGGTCTTCACAACTAAATCATCAACATAAACTTCAGGTTTAAGCGGTGGCGTAAAAGTGATATGCATAGCACTTATTTGGTAAGTTGAACCGGCATTCTTTAAACCAAAAGCCATCCTTACATAGCAATATACATCCGTAGGGGTTACAAAAGCTGCTTTCTCTTCGTCCTCACGTGCCATGCTAATCTGGTGGTACCACGATGCAGCGTCCGGAAGCTTATAGCGACTCGCACCCGCCGTGGAGTCAACAATGAGGTCGACTCGCGGCGGTCTGGATCGCCAGGCAGGCCTTGTTGAGGTCGGTGAAGTCAACACACATGCGCCATTTCCCGTTGGATTTCTTGACGAGCACGGGGTTGGCAAGCCACTTGGGATGAGAGACTTCCCTGATTATCCCCGCGCTCAAAAGCTTCTCTACCTCTTCGAATGGCTTCTTGGCGCTCGGCGCTGCCTCCGGACCTTCAGCCGGACGGACGCGCCTCGGGAGGCGTTATAAGCGGTGCTCGATCACCTCCTAGGGACCCAGTCATGTCGAGGCGGTTGCCAGCGAACACGTCGGAGTTGGGCTGGAGGAAGGTGACAGCGCGTCTTCCTATTGGCGAGGTGGGCGCCAATATTGTGATCTCTGGGGCTCACCCCGCTCAGGCGACCACCTTAACCTCACCGTGAGCAGGTGAAGCTCGGGTCCGGGCTGAGGGCTCAGGGCGTGGTATCTGGGCGCCCGGCGCGGTGACACCGGCAGTCTGCGCGACCTTGAAACAGCGCAAAGCCTCGGCCATGTCCACCCTGATCGCAATGGGGCCAGCGGGCCCCGGCATCTTCACCACCATGTGCGCATAGTGGGTGGCGCCATGGGCGAGCCAGCGCCAGGTCGGCGGCGAGGCGTTGTAGGGGAGGTCGAAGTCGGCGACCTCGAAATCTACCAACTCGGTGCGGTAGTTGGCCCTCTCCCCGAAGGTGACGGGGAGGCGCACCTGACCCAGGGGCATCAAACCAGCCTCTGGAGCTACCAAGAAGAAGAAGAAGCGGTGGCGCGAGATCCGGCAGTGGGATTTGGGCGCCAAAACGCCGAGGAGGACAGGAGGTTGATGGAACTTCCTCCGATCCACCACCGACGCGGCTCGGCCCGCGTTCAACGATGGGCGACACTACGGCCGGGAGATGTCGGCCGTTGGCGCCCTCGGGGTGGTCGGCGGCCCGAAGGTGGCGTTTGCTCGAACCGCCGACATCCGACCCGTCCCGAACTTCGGCGGTGGCGCGAGACTTCCCTCTTGGCCGTTTATGGCGGCGTTGGAGAAGGTGGGCGAACCACCATGGATGTAGGCCACCACGTGATCCGCTTTCTTTGGAAAGCGGCGGGCGGGTCTTCGTCTTGATCATCATCGGCGGCGCTCCTTGAGCGCTTCTCCACCATCATCCCACGACCGGCGATTGTCCGAGTCATAGGTATTGGTTTTATGTATCGAGCGATGGGCTCGCCCTCGCTTTTAGTCGGCGGTCGTTCCCACGGCCGCGGCGATCATCGCGCCGATCACGGCGTCGTTCGCGCGGTCCACGGCGGTCGTCGCGCGCTTCGCGGCGATCATCACGCCGATCGCGGCTGCGCTCCGGCGCGGGTCTTCTTCCTCGTCCTCGCTCGGGCCAAGACCCGCGGGTCTCTCTGCCTCGCGCTTCGCGCCTTCTTGCTTTCGTCTGGCGGAACCCTTAGAGTCGGCTTCTTCTTTGCCTTAGCCACCCTTGGGGCGGTGCGGCCCCTCGCCTCATGGCCAGCGCACACTTGTGTGCGAGGGAGAAGAGCTCGGAGCTGGTGTTGATGGTCCGGGTGGCCATCTTTTACTTCATTTTGCGATCGCGTCGCCTCTCCGGAAGCGATGGCGACCGATTGTTGAAATGTGGGGGATCGTGTTGCGGCAATAGCAGAACCGCGAATGAAATCATGGCGACTCCCCTTCTCTTGTTCGAGGCGTGGAGGTCATCCTCCACACCGAAGCTCTGTGAAGAGCCACGAAAATTAGCGGCGAAGATGTCGCTAACTTTCCCCACAGTGCATGAGACCCTCGGGGAGATTTGCTGACCGAGCAGGCGAGAACCCGTCAAAGCGGTTGGGAGGTAGTTAGCCATGACCTTTTGAGATCCATGACTACCGCACCATCGTTAATGTAGATTTGGAGGAACTCCTCCGGGTTGAGTGGTGCGTCATATTTCTCTATGGCACGGCGAACCTTTCCGGCCGGAGCCACTTGCATGCAGCCAGGGAAAAAGGCCTGCACCCGACGCCAGTAGAGAGGCGAGCAGCTCATCGAAGCCGGTCAGGAGACCTTGCATGGGGCCTTGAGCCGGCTCGCCGTGGGCAGGAGGAGTGAACCTCCTCCCGGTCCCGCGGGTGAGGGCCATGAGGGGGACCCTCACTATCAGCCGCCACCTGCTTACCATGGCGACGCTCTTGGTCCGGATGGCGTGGGAGGCGACCACGGAGGTCATCACCGCGCTGCCGGCGGCTCTCATCAAGGTGAGAGCGGAGGTCCCCACGGTTCCTTGATGAACCGGGACCAGGATTGCGCGCGCCCCTTCTTGGACCCTGGCCCCCCTGGCCGGGGCCTTTGTTGTCGGTAATTTGGAGGCTGAGCGCCTGCGGCGCCTTAGGCGTCGAGAATGAGTGGTGCCGGAATGGCGAGAGCCCTACCGGAGTTGGGCGCATCCACGAGGCCGGCAATGCCAGCAGACCCGCAGTGGCGGGGAATCTCCGCGAACTCCACCGGAGGTGGTCGAGAAAACCTGGCGGCGTGCAAGTTACAGGTAGGGTGGCCACCTCCATAGCCAACTGCGGCCTTACGGGCTGCTCCACCGCTCCGGGGAATAAGCGGCATCGCCCGCGAGGGCAGGGCAAAGCGGTTTCTCGGCCGTGCGCGGCGGAGGCGCCTTAGTCATCGCTTCGCCCGCGACATCTGGTCTTGAGATCCGCCATCTTGTGATGAACGAGCTTGCTCCTAAACCATGACGTTGAAGTCCGCCGGGAGTTAGCGGAAAAAGCCAACCACTAGCCCCCTACTGCGCGCCCTGTCGGCGTATTCCACAGCGGGCCGGAGGATCTGGTGGGTTTTGTTGGAAGGAGGCGTCTTGGTGGCTAAACCTAGAGGCGAAAAACCTTAAGGACTCCTCTGTGGCGGATTCCGGCGTCTCTGAACTACAAATGACACAAAGATTTTACCGAGTTCGGGCCGAGGACCCTTATATAGGCCGAACCCGGTAGGCGAGTACGAGGAGGTCATCATGCTTATCTTCATACATTTATTACCCCTTCTGTCTTTGTCCGTTCCTCGGCCTCATTAAATGCCGGCCATGGCCGCCGGTCCGCCGGGATGTGACCTTTCTTGTGAGGTTGGTGAGGCGTCGAGAGAATGGGCCTCTGATGGGATTCCTTGTAATCACGAGTCGACACCGCTGTCTGTTGCTCTGAGCAGTGCAGACGGGGAAGGAGCCTTGAGATAAACCACCTTGTACCACCTTTTTGCCTGCGGGCGGCAGGCGGGCGTGCACGCCACCACACGCCGGGCGCCCACGGGCCGCCCGCCGGGCGGCAGGCGTCTCGCCCACTGCTCACCGGGTGCCACGTGCACGACCGCCCGGCGGCGAAGCGTCTCGCCCACTGCTTTCGCCGGGTGCCACGTGGCTCGACCGCCGGCGGCGGCGTCCTCGCCCTCTGCTCGCCGGGTGCCACGTGGGCCCGACCGCCGGCGGCGGCGTCTCGCCCACGCTGCGCCGGGTGCCACGTGGCTGACCGCCGGCGGCGAAGCGTCCTCGCCCTCTGCTCGCCGGGTGCCACGTGGGCCCGACCGCCGGCGGCGGCGTCTCGCCACTGCTGCCGCCGGTGCCACGTGGGCCCGACCCCGGCGGCGAGCGTCTCGCCCACTGCTCGCCGGGTGCCACGTGGGCCGACCGCCCGGCGAGCGGCAGGCGTCTCGCCCACTTTCGCCGGGTGCCACGTGGGCCGACCGCCCGGCGGCGAGCGTCTCGCCCACCTGCTTTCGCCCGGGTGCCACGTGGCTGATATGTTGACGCTTTGTTGCTTTTGTGCGGCGGGAGGGTACCCTAGTGCGAGATCTGCGACAGCACCATTTAGCTACTGCATTGGCGCATGCCATGGTGGCACTGAAGCAAAAAAGCAAAAGGGAAAGAGTTAGACAAGTGGCATAATGCACTGAAGCAGATCTGTGTAGCTACCTGCATTGAGCGCATGCCATGGTCATCACAACAATATGCCTGCAAAGGCAAAAAACTTTCACAATTCCAGGAATATACAAGCTAAATCGTGGAACTCTACATCCCAATTAGGGTGTTGCGCATTAAAGGGATTACCACACACTACAATTCTGAATGGAATAAGGCTGCAAAACCACAACAAAGATGATGTAACTGGCGAGCAGTTTTGCTTGTAAATGGTCTAGAAGAGACAAAATGAAGTTCATTATCCATGAGACCATATCACAGTTAGGACCAACTCTAAAAAATGTGGACAGGTCCATTCGACCATTCTGGTTAAAACAAATGACTTCTATCATCTTATTGTGAGAAGTAGATTATGGCTGCCACCTGACTATTTTTCCCTTCCAATTCTTTGCTAGAAAGCATTGCATCTCCAACCTTTTTTTGCAGTCAACAAGATTTGATGTTCAGATAACACATTCCTCATTTTGACATACTGCTCATACAGAGAAAAACTAATGTATTAGAAATATTACCGGCTTTGATAAATTCACATCTGCAACATAGATTAATTTGTAACAACTACCAGTAACAGAAATTTTACCAAAAAACACTAGATAATGAGTTGATATTCCATTTTTCAGTCGATTTTCAGAACCAAGAACCCAAGAGTAGAGCCTGTTGCGCCGCCACGGGCAGAGCCTACTCCAGCTCGGGCGTCATGGCGATCTTGACGAGGGAGCTTCCTGCTGCTGCTACTGCGATGAAGAAGAGGATGAGGAGGGAGTTGCTATAAGTGAAATCACGAATCAAGGAGTGCAGCAGATACAATCCCTCTTACCCACCTCACATGATGAAGAGCAGTTAGGGTTCATACCTTGTGATGGCCAAGGTCAAAGAGGTCCACAGCGAGGACCAGATCCGCGTGGGATGGAGCGGCAGCTGGACTCCTGGACAGCGCAGGACCAAGCAGCGGAGCTCAGGCTCCTGGACGACGCGAGAAGGAGCAACGCCTCGCCTCCTGGATGGCGCAAGAAGGAGCGACGCCTCGCCTCCTGGACGGCGCGGGATGGAACGGTGTGGAAGGAGCGGCACGGGATCGACCCAACCTCCAGGGCATTGACCCCCTCAACGTTCCTCGTGGGCGCAGGACGGATTGGTTAGTGGTTGGTGAGCCGATGAGGAATCGAATGTGGAAGGGAGAGAGAATCCTGATATTTCGGGATTCTCTCCCCTCTCCTCAAAAATAGATAATGGGATGGAGAAGCTGTTGGAGTTTACTTTGGTTGAACTGTAGCACGCTGATTCCTCATTTTCTCGGATGAGCAACGGAATAGGCACTCTGTTGGAGTTGCCCTAACATAATCCTGAAATAACAGAAGCCATATATGGTGTTTTAGTTAGAATTTGTTCTCAGAACTATGTTTCTTTGCAAATTGCAACAGTAACAGACAAACATAAGATGTAAAGCAAATTCCACCATTGTCAGTTTGAAGAATCACAATAGCACTATAGCAGTGGTCATACCATATACTCCCTACAATCACAAATCTTCTTAAATATTTAAATTGAATACATCAAAATTATATTTGTGGATTTGTTTTGAAAAGTAACTTTCATAATATTATAATTTTATTGGGTTTTATAAATATATTATAATAGAAATTAATGGCCAAAGCTACGTTTTAGTGACCATGTCCATGTCCAAAATAGCATCTATTTGTGACCAAAGAGAGTACATAGCTTCTTGGTTCTTACAAATTCTCAAGATCTCTGAATCGCAATGATCCCAAAATTTAGCTTGCACATTCCCAAATCAATACAACTGCAAGCAACACGAATTTATCCCCTTCAAGGAAATCAGTAGTTAGAAATAAAACTCGACAGAAAATAGTCCATTTCTAAAAAATACAAATTTAAGATGCAGGTAGGGGTGTAAGCAGGTCGGGTTGAGGCGGGTAGTAGGTCATCCCATACCCTACCCTATTATTTTTTCTCCGAATGCGAAGTGCAGACACGGTAGTAAAAATCGGGTAGAATGCGGAGTAACAGGTAGCATTTTCTCTGAGCGGGTAGAAATCGGGTTCGGGTAGTATTGAGACGGGTATAATCTGAGACAACGGGTACTTCATCGGGTGAAACACGAAATACCTAGAATCAAAACATGCGATGAAAACACATAGATAGTCCAATACATGAAGTCCAATACATGAAGTGAAATTCACATACATAGTTTAACACATAGAGTTAAATTATACAAAACAAATTTCTTCATGCATATATCAAGATCTCAAGTCTAGAGTTAAATTATACAAAAAATAAAAAATGTGATAAAAATAATTGGTCTCTAACTATAAAAATATTACTAAAATGAATATATAAAAACATGGTGTATGATGCATGGTGCAACTACTGCGTATTTATGCAATGTATGCAACCGTAGGACTTTTTAAGCGGCTTAAGTACATGCCTATAGTAACCATATATGCTCATAATTAAGTTTCTATAGTTTTAGAATACTTTATTTGCAAATCATAAATACAAATATCAACTTATTTTTACTAGTCAATGCCGACTTCATAGAGGGTTTTTGTATTTTAATAATTTATTATCTCATCATTCTACTTGGTTTAGTATTTTTCTTAGATTCTAAATTTTATCTAGTATTTATAGAAAAAATTTCATAATTTTTCGAGATGGTTTACTATTTTAAATAAATCCTACAAGTGCTATCTTTATGAAGGGTACCGACTTTAACATTTAGCGGTACCGTACCCGATTCAAGTTCGGGTATTTTCCGGGTATCAACCGACCGTACCGACCCGTACCCGACCTTTCGATATCCGGGTAGTACCGTGCCGTGCATTCGATAACTTTGTGCCGAACCCGTGCCGTTTTTCGGGTAAAAATTCACGCGAATGGGTGCGGGTGGGTATTACCGACCCATTTACACCCCTAGATGCAGGAACCACTATGCAATAGGAATTGTAATTACACCTGAAATTTCGCATTTCCAATCACCACAGATGAATATACCGGCAACGTATCCTGTGCACACAAATATTTGGTGAAAACCTGGTGCACACCAACTAAGAAAAGTTTCAAAAAATTCTGAAAAAAATCATGGATGTACATATTAGCTTACCCCATCTACATATAAAATTTCATGATCAAATTCGTCCTGTGCTAAGAGTAATAAAAAAGACAAACTTGATCATGAACAGGAATAGTTCCTGTTCATGATCAAGTTTGTTTTTTTTGTAACTTCTAGTATAGGATGAATTTGATCATGAAATTTTATATGTAGATGGGGTAAGCTGATATGTACATCCATGATTTTTTCAGAATTTTTGAAACTTTTCTTAGTTGGTGTGCACCATACGCATTCAATATACCAACCAACGCAACTAGCAAGGGCATAACAGCATAGTTCCACAAAATTCCACCATCAAGACAAGAACACCTGAATCAGATCATCAAAACATCACAACAGAAATCACATAGTAGAAAGGCATCATTACTATTCCGGATCCGTGAGGCAACAGTTTACCAAAAGCATTACCACATAATTCTTGTAGAAACCACCTAAGACCTAACTACACAATAACCATCAACAAAACATTTCCACTAACTCCTACTACCACTACCAGATAACCAGGGTGAACAACCACTAACGCCAGCCAACTACTGCTACTACTATGACTAGATGCAACCTAAGAGGAGGTGAACTTGGTGACGGACTTGGTGCCCTCGGAGACAGCGTGCTTGGCGAGCTCCCTGGGAGGGCGAGGCGGACGGAGGTCTGAATCTCGCGGGAGGTGATGGTGGGCTTCTTGTTGTAGCAGGCGAGCTTGGCAGCCTCCCGGCGAGCTTCTCGAAGATGTCGTTGATGAAGGAGTTCATGATGGACATGGCCTTGGAGGAGATGCCGATGTCGGGGTGCACCTGCTTCAGCACCCTGAAGATGTAGATCTTGTACGTCTCCACGCTCTTCCACTTCTTCTTCTTCGGCCGGTCCTTCTTCCCTCGCTGGTGCTCTTCTCGCCCTTCCTGCCGGCAGCCGCTTCTCCGCTTTGGGCTTCTTCCCGCCGGGGCCTTCTCCGCCTTCTCCGCGGGCTCCTCCTCCTTGAGCTTCTTCGACACCGGCTTCTTCTCCGCCTTAGGAGCCATCGATTTTGGGCGGGGAGGGTGGCTGCCTAGTTGGGGGCTTTGCTTGGTGGCGAGCCGATGAGACTGTGGAAGGCCGGAAGCTGCAAAGGCAATGTGGGGATAGAAGGTGGCGGAGGCGATGGTTTTATAGGGGAAGAGGAGGACGCTGATTGGTGAAGGCTATGTTTCGCGGATCGGTGGCGTGGAGAGTGCGAGGCGCTGTTTGCGGTCGATTCGGCGCGATCGCTGGCGTGCCCAAAATGCGGCACGCGGCGATGGTGGGGCCTCCTGTCAAACAGTGGAGAGCTTGGCCTCCTTTTCGCTGTTGGTTTCGGCATGGGGCCTGCAGCCCTATCGTAGGGCCCAGTTGTCGGTGACCCCACCGAGAGTATGCTACAGCCATGAGCCCGGCCCACCCGTCAGTCAAAGTAGCACTCGGGCCATTGGAAATTTCGATAGGAGAATTTCAGAAAAAGTATAAGGGATTTAGCTTTGGATTCTCTAAAAGCTGATTTTAGATTGTAGTTATAAATAAACTGATTCTTTAAAAGGTAAAATCCAAAAGCACGTATGAAATAGACTGTAGATTCTATTGTATATAGATGGGCCGGATTGTGAGAATCTAATTTTAGAATCAGACTGTTTGTTTTTTATTCTATTATTAGTGCCAGAATCTAGAACCAAAACTAAAACAAACAACCCTAAAAGTCACTTATTTCAATTCCTTCGTTCACCCGGCCATACCCCACCTTACAGGCTGATCCCATAATAAACAAATGGGTATAGACACGTTTCATCTCGCACCGAAAGCAGACAGGCAATGCGTAGCTGCGCACACTTTTACCGCATAGGATGAAGCATATGATCACAAAGAACAACAACAAAAAACATCTCAATGCTGAAATATAATACGATCAATCAGCAACATCAGTCATCTTGCACGACGAAATGGAATCTCGATATGAAGAAGGCCAAGTCTCAAAGCATCAGAACCTTCATGAAGAAATATAGATGACGCTTTCCGTATTTCAGACCATACATTCGACGAGAAAATAGGCTTCCAGGGATTTTCCAGTGACTTGAAAAGGCTTATCCAAGCACGCAGCGTCTGAATCAGAATATGAGAATACAGCAGCCTCCGTGAAAAAACCATGAAAAACGGGGGCAAACTCAATGACCAAGAAAAATAAACGAGAAAATAGAAGCCAAAAAGAGGCGATTCAGACTTTTGTGATCTTAGCACGTCCTTCCACTTACATCTACTGGCAGTATCCATCTACTGTAATAGAAATCTGTCCTAGTAGTGTGTTATCGAAAAGTAATCCTCTTAGTAGAAGAATCCCAGAACCATCCCTCCAACATTTTTTCTTCTGGATTCTTCATGATCCACGATACCAGCAGAGGTAGTAAGGAGTAAGGACAATATGGCCAAACTGCACAACGCAAAGTAAAATTCTTAGGAAAAAAATGCCCAAATGTGAGCCACATGAAGTGATGTTTCCAGATAAGGTATTAGTTTGTTTTTATGAACTAACCTGACGTGAGGGAAGGAGCCTTGCTGTCCAAGACTCAATTTCCTTCACTCCAACATCAAAGCGTGGACTGATCACGCCACACTTGTTCAATCTTCCATTCAATTCAACAACAATCTTACCAGATCTGTGATCATCAACGAACTCAAAATCACCGACGTGTTCTGCAGTCAGAAACGTAACATCAGTTGCAGCAATAGCCCTGCAGTAGTTTTACATTTTGAGATTACAAAATAGAGCATATACGATGAACGATAGAACACTTACCATGCTTTTGCACGACAATGAGGAACTTGATGATGGCCTGATCATCACTTGTCGCTTGCCACGCTTCTCAGCATTGTACATGCTCTTGAGGGTGTCATTGAGCGAAATATGGAAAACAGCATTCGGATTGATGAATACTGTAACTCTGTAAGCCTCGAAATAAAGCATAATCAATACAGAGAACTAAAGAGGCACACCAAGAGTCCAACACATGGGCATGAACATTAGGAGTTTCTAGTTGTGCAAAGCACTAGTAAACAAGCTCGTTCTCACTTGTTTTAGAAAATATATATAGCTCCAATCTACCAATGCTACTCAAGCATTCAAGCTCATGCAGTAACTAAATAAAAAGCTTATCCAGTGAAAAGCAAAACAGCCGAACCTACATGCTGTAAACCAAACAATCAATTCCAGTACAATCTGCAGGACTACCATAGGATGATAGGAATATGTATATAGTTCAAATTGCCAAGCATAATCTAGTGTCTTCTTCACAACTAAATAATCGCCTATTATTGTAAATGGTTGCACCCTTTATAGCCGGTGGATTTCAACCCCAACCAAACCATCCACCTGTCACTTTGCGCGTTTTGTGAAAAAGCCCCTCCGTTCCTTCAAATTACGGATAGGTCCTATGAATTACAAGTAGGTCCTTCGCGATTCTTTGTCAGAGGAAGAAAATTTTTTTTCATCGCGTTTGGGTCCCTCGTGTGGTATTTTACGGAGAAGACCTCCTGTTAAATTCAAATCGCGAGCAAACCCTTTTCTAATTTTTCAGGATAGCAGATGGTCCAAAAATGTAACAAACAGGTCCTTACTCCTTACGTCTAGGTCCTTTCTCCATTTTTGCCGGATTTCAACCCCAACCAAACCATCCACCTGTCACTTTGCGCGTTTTGTGAAAAAGCCCCTCCGTTCCTTCAAATTACGGATAGGTCCCTGTGAATTACAAGTAGGTCCTACGCGATTCTTTGTCAGAGGAAGAAAATTTTTTTTCATCGCGTTTGGGTCCCTCGTGCGGTATTTTACGGAAAAGACCTCCGGTTAAATTCAAATCGCGAGCAAGCCCTTTTCTAATTTTTCAGGATAGCAGATGGGTCCAAAAATGTAACAAACAGGTCCTTGCTCCTTACGTCTAGGTCCTTTCTCCGTTTTTGCCGAGAAAAATGCTTTCGTCACTTTTTCCATCTACAGAAAAAAGCACATATTCGTCACAGATTTATAGCAACCCATGGATTTGCAGTTAAAAAAATCAGATTTGTCGAAGGTTTATAGCGACCCATGGATTCGCCTCCGGTTGTTTTTTAGCGAAACGGATCCTGGAAAAAATTAGATTACTTTTTTCCCATCTACAGTAAAAAAGAAACACAGATTCGTCGCGGATTTATAGCAACCCATCAATTCGCCGACGGGTTGTAACCGCGGTTTCGTCACTTTTTCCATCTACAGAAAAAAAAACAGATTCGTCGCAAATTTATAGCAACCCATGGATTTGCAGCTAAAAAAATCAGATTTATCGAAGGTTTATAGCGACCCTTGGATTCGCCTCCGGTTGTTTTTTAGCAAAACGGATCCTGGAAAAAATTAGATTACTTTTTCCCATCTACAGTAAAAAAAACATAGATTCATCGTGGATTTATAGCAACCCATCGATTCGCCGACGGGCTGTAACCGCGGTTTTCTAAAAAAAACGTAGATTCATTGGAGGTTTATAGCTAACGACCTATTTTTTTAACAAATATGAAAAACGAAAATACGACCCCTATGGATTTGCCGACGGGTCTATGACTCTGCAGAACGGCGCAGCGTAGCGCGCTATTATTGCTAGTTTGTATTAGAGGAAAACGAGTTGCTTGCCTACAAGGCTATGACCAACTATTCAAAATGCATCAACTAATGCATTTAGCCTCTTTTGTGATAAATAAATAATCAAATTTATACAATTTCCAGATAGTCGGGGATTTCATGCATATAGCTTCACATCCAAACGAAGGCCTAGCAGAGATTGCCAGTTCGGGTGGACAATTAATTAAGTATCAACATCATACCATGATTATTATGAAGTGAGGCAATTGCAGCTGTCAGGTGCTCCTTTTAGACAACAACAGTCCGGTTAAGCTATAAACATTAGCATGCCACTACTCCCCAAGACCTAGGTACATATGCATTTAGTATCTAACAAAATGAATGCGCGTCTCAACAAAAATCAGACCAAGCTACTGCTGAGAAGGTTAAAAAGCAAACACGTGCTCTATGAATAGGAGAGTCCGATTACTACCCTTACTATAGTTTGCAAAGTCCCTGCCTCCGCAACGTTTGAGCCAAGCCGGCAGCTCGGTCGAGCCATCGGCTGGCTCGGCTCAAAAAAATGTTTCACGTTTTGGTCTTTTTGTAAATTATGAATAGGTCCTTTGCGATTTTTTGTAAGGAGAAGATTTTTTTCCCTAAATCGCGTTTAGGTCCCTCGTGCGCCATTTTACGGAAAAAAACTCCCGTTAAATTCAAATCGCGAACAAGCCCTTTTCTAATTTTTAAGGATAGCGGACAGGTCCAAAAATGTAACAATCAGGTCCTTGCTCTTTACATCTAGGTCCTTTCTCCGTTTTTCCCGGGAAAAAAATGTTTTTGTCACCAGAAATATGTATGTAGCTCTATCTCTAGCCTTTTTCTCCATCTCGATCTCTGATATTTTTTAAACCATGTATTATTACTCGGTAAACGCGTAGAGTGTTAGACTCGACAAAAGAAGGTTGTCATCTCTAATAATTTTTCACCCTTTTCCCTCTAGACTTTTTCCACACCGGGGTTTTTTAGCTCGGTCTCCAATATTTTCCAAATAATTCATCGAAAAAGATATTTCTGCAACTCTATCTCTCTATTTTTCCCCATTTCGCTCATTATTTTGACGATTTAAAAAATTTAACGCCGACGAAAAAAAAGAAATTTTCTCTACGAAAAAACGGCACGCGCGGCGTGTTACGCCACGAAAAAAATTGTGTTCTTTCAGCCGTTTCGTTCATTATTTCGAAGCTCTGTGTAGTGACCCCCATTTTTACATAAATGCAAAAATAGAAATCTCATGTGCACACAGTACTAGTCCCTGGATCAGTAGCTAGTACGCACATTTATACAATTGATATCACATCCATACTCTTTATTACAAATAATAATGGTAATATACACAATAAGATCTTACAATTCAGAGTAGTGTAGCGGAAAGAATTAAAATCTTGTAGTGTGCCCATCCAATCCCTCAGGCAACTGACAAGGCATAATCCCTAGAAAAACTCGTTAACATCCCGAATCCTACGTCAAACAAATTTCGTCGAGCTATTCTGATTCTTCACTTAAAAACCATGAATAAGCAAGGGTGAGTACTTGCGTACTCAGCAAGACTTTTGCAAATCCTATTATATATGCAGGCCATTCAAAGGAAAGGCTTTAATGGTTAATTTGCAGAAAGCTAGTTTGCAAAAGAATTTACTGAATTGTAGAACATAAACGGAATTTAAATAAAAGCAGTTTAATATGTAAGTATGAAACAGTAAATTTCACGAACCTCAGTTCCTTTGATCATCTCCATGAATCAATTATTGACAACACATGTCAATCCGAAATAATTCCTTTCCAATAAGGATATCCAATCCAAATTATGATGCTTGACAGCATATATCAGAATCCACATTTTGTAAAATAAAACAGCTAACTATGTGATGACTTTACCAAGTGCCCATGACCGCGAGCGTGGCTAATCGATTAGTTTTTACTCTGCAAAGTTGTACAGCTTTACCCATAAAATATGACTTAACTCTTTGTGCAATCGATATTAGCACACTTCCTTTAGTGTGCCGCAGAGAGTCATGACATAACTGTTCAATTACTTAACCCTAACTTTGCACCAGCACGGGACGTAAACCCACAATATGGCAGAAGAACTCAGAGCATAGAAATGATGGAACTCCCCCACAGAGTGGCGTACACCGTTGTATCGGTAAACGTTTGATCCATGATCACCTCGGTGTGGACATCCCTTCGAGCAATCCATTAAGAAACAGCTCGTACTACTCCAGCCTACCAATGTGCAAAGCTAGTTTTAATTAACTTAATAAGTTAAGACTGTCCCATACCAGTACTTGTGGTTGTACGGTTATCTTAGCCTGAAAACAACCCATAGTTCGGTCCTTAATCCAACACGAGCAATAGTCTCCCCCTACACTACGTGCAAGTCCATGCACCTCCGGCTATTGCCAATAATTGCCCGCATCAATATTATAATTTTATTTTCATTTTTAATTAAAATAACAAAAAATCATCATCATGTCTCAACATGTCTAAGAATCATCATCATGCCTCAGCATATCCAAGTATCATTTGATCAATGTCTCAATTTGATGTATACTAGGTCTAAAGCATGGCTAAGCAAGATTATTAAACATCGTGTATACCCAAATTGACATCATATATTGTCTAACCATAATTCTAAGGTATCAAGGTTCACAAACTCATTTATATCAAGGAGGTTTCAGGATTCAACAGGTATAACTACCATTACCCACAATATAGCAGAGTTTAATGAATATACGCATGCAATCAAAACATTTAATGAAAACATTTATAAAACTGTGATCAACATGGTCAAAGGGGGTGCTTGCCTTGCTTATTTGCTGTTTACGACGCCATTGAGGTTGCAGTCGACGATGAAAGGTAATTACGTCAGGTTCTACACGTCGATCAACAGAAATATAGCAAATAACAAACTTCAATAAAGGCAAAAAGAAAATAGATAGAAAAATTCAAACAAAACAATTTCATGAAACAGGTATGGTTTTATTATTTATGATATTATATGCTTTTGTTAGTTCATTATTCACACACACACACACACACACACACATATATATATATTTCTTAACAACCTTTGATTCAAGTATTAATGAAATTTGTTTCATAAGTTATATTTCTGTTTTATATAATTCAGAATACTATAATTATGTATTTTTACTATTTATAATTCGATTCATAAAACTAAAATTACTTAATTAAATTTTAGACTACTTTCTTGCTATTTACAATAACGTAAATATTTTCTATAGTGAACCCTAATTATTTTTGCATATTCAGGTTCCTAATATCATAAGGATTCTAAAAAAATTATTTTATTTAATTTGGGGTTTATTTGAGAAATTCTATGTATAGCATGTTTTTAATCCCATTCTTTAAATTTAAATTTAAATTCTAAACAGAGTTGAACTTCAAAACATTTTTGCATATTCTGAATCTACATGAATTTAGATGAATTTAGGAATTTATTTCACTTCATTTTGACTATTAATTCAAAAGTTATAAGCAATTGAATGTTCTAGGGTTTACTAAATGCTGGAAAATAGGGAATTGCCATAAATAGAAAGTTCGCTTTCTCACCGAGATTACGCTTTCCATTTCGGGCTGGGCTGGACTGAGGAGCTGACAGATGGGTCCCAGATGGCAGGCTCGGTGAGGAAATGGCTGCAACTGACGAAGGGGTCCCGCGATGTCAATGACACGGCGTTCGCCCAAACGCTGACGGCAAGGGCCCACCTGGCAGCGTCTTGGAGTAGAGGAGGAACTCGCAGAGGCTCGCCGGCGGTGAAGCACGGCCGGAGAGGTTGAATCGGTTGCACGGAAAGCTAGAGAAGATGATTGCACACACGGGGGTGGTCCTTCGGTGGTTGGAGATGGCCGGGAGGGGTTCGTTACCGGAGAAGGGCGGCGACGCTCATGGTGGCGCAGCGGCGAGGTCAAAACAACAGGTGTCTTCATTCATTAACACCAAGGTGAGCATCAGCATGATCTAATGACTGTGATTTGGCGATTGGCCGAGCAAAAGAGTTACCGAGTTGAGCTAACACCGTGTGCATCAATGGCGGAAGGGAGGCGCTCGGTTGCGTGGCTCGCCAGGGAAGAAGAGGTGGAATTGACAGTGGGGTAAGGTTCTAGAGCTCATGAGAACGCTTCAGGGCTGTCGGTTTGGGTTGATTCAAGGTATAGAGGTGCGCGCATGGTTTTCGTCCTTTTCGGGTCTTACCGGAATTGGAGAAGAAGCTAGCTTGATTGCGCAGAGGAAGGAGCTCAGGGCGAGTGGTCAGGGCTGTGATAGTCTCTGGAGGTGAGTTGCGCTGGGTTTTATAGAAGGGATGAGGCGGTTTGGGCGGCTGAGCTGTGTTGGAGAAAGAAGCAACGAGAGACAGGGAAGAGAGGTGAGGAAGAGGGAGCTGGACAGTGGCTGACATGTGGGATCAAGGGTCCAACAGGCAGTCACACAAGTGAGGGAAGTCGGCATGGGACAGCTAGCCTGCCTGGTCCCACATGTAAGTGAATGAAGGAGACAATTCTAGAGAGATTTCTGAGCAGGTCTGGCTTGGTCTAGATTAAGGGAGGGCCCACATGTAGGTCAGTGAATGAAACAATTCTAAAGAGACTTCTACACAGAGCCAGATTGATCTGCTAGATTCATACAGCAAACCGACTCAAGAGTTTATAAAACTTTTTACAGAGGTTGGGAAGATGCAGATGAAGGTCCAGGTGAATTTTCAGATGAAAAATCCTAGTATATATTTTATTAAAATTTGACAATGCACTATTTGAATTTCTGATTATTCTATTTTTGATTTATTAAAGTCTCCAAATGATTTTATTTATTTTTGAAACTTTTTTTTCAGATGTATTTGAGCTAATAATGCTTCTGTAAAATTTTCAGATTTTTATCTTCGATAATTAAATTATAAAAATTCTGACATTGCTATTTACAGATTTATTTACTTTCTGTTTTTGAATTTCTAAATGCTTCAAATGTAAGTTTTTATTTTTGATTTTTTAACAGAGATATATAAGGTTGTCAGGATTTCAGGGTAAAAATCTCATGATTAGGCTTTTAATATTGCTATTCATCATTTTCTTAAAATTAGAATGCATGAAAATGAGAAAAGGACATTGTTTTAAATCAAATTCTTGATCCTAATTGAAATTTTTATTTGATTCCATTTTTAAATTTCAAAATTTTCATTTTTCCTATTTTTAAATTTTTCAGGATGTTACACTCTGGCTCTAGCCTTTTTCCCCATCTCGATCTCTGATATTTTTTAAACCATGTGTTATTACTCGGTGAACGCGTAGAGTGTTAGACTCGATAAAAAAAGGTTGTCATCTCTAATAATTTTTCACCCTTTTCCCTCTAGACTTTTTCCCCAGGTCGGTCTCCAATATTTTCCAAATAATTCATCGAAAGAGATATTTCTACAACTCTATCTCTCTATTTTTTCCCGTTTCGCTCATTATTTAGACGATTTAAAAAATAAAACGCTGGCGAAAAAAAAAGAAATTTTCTCTACGAAAAAACGGCGCATGCGGCGTGTTACGATGCGAAAAATTTTGTGTTCTTTCAACCGTTTCACTCATTATTTTGACGATTTAAAATATAAAACGCCGCCGAAAAAAATTTCTAAGAAAAACAACACGCGCGGCGTGTTACGCCGCGAAAAAATGTGCTCTTTCAGCAATTTCGCTCATTAATTCGATGATTTAAAAAATAAAAACGTCGCTGAAAAAAAAGAAAATTTTCCTGCGAAAAATGACGCGTGCGGCGTGTTACACCGCGAAAAATTGCCTAGTTTATTACTAAAGGTACTTGATGTTGGATCAACATTAAATAGGATTACAGGACGACAAGGTTAACAGTTTACCTTCGCACGGTTTTGATGGGTTAAAGTTCTGACTTTACCACTAGAGTTGAAGAAAATTACAACCTCCTACCAAGTATAAAATCCCAAACTCCACCCCACTCGCCCTTATTCCGACCCGTACCCTCACAAATAAAAAGCCATCTTTGCTAAGCAATGAGACCTCTTTAGACCGACCATTTAGTAGTGCAACCCTTCAACCATACATCTTAGTGAAAGTTACTTCTCAGAAAAGCTACGGCTATACCAAACAAGGCTATACACATTGTTAAATATGATGACTCATATCTAGCCTTTTTAGGATTTGGAAAGGCATGCTAGATGAATTCTAATTGGATTAAGATTTCTAATAGGAGAGAGATTCCAAATCCTAATAGGAGTAAGATTCCTATTTGCTTTAAGAAAAGAACTAGAGAAGCTATATAAACTTAAGGGTCATAGAAAATCCAAGCAACCAGAAGCCACAAGCCAACTCATCTAGAGCAAAAGGCGCACAAGCGGATTAGAAACTAGGTTATTCTTTAACACTAGATTCTTATATAGAGCAAGGATTTGAAAGGTCTAAAAGGTTCGAAAAATTGTGAAATAGCAACAATTCCTTGTACTCTTTTGAGATTGTGCTTAAAGAATTTACGGTCAGTTTCGTCAAATCTTTGTCTCTCGTAGTGGTTGCATCAACGTCGTTATTTTGCTTCTCTCTATGAGATTCATCTACTTCATTCTTGAGATCGTATACGGCTGAGTCATATCTCACAAAACTCTGATCCGATCCAAGGGCTGATGCGTATAAGGGATATTAAAGTATAACAAGTGGTATTAGAGCAAAGAATGGATTAATCAGATTTGTGATAGGGTCATTAAAGCATCAGGTGGCATTGATTGATGTCGACAATATGGAATTAAATAGAGAAATTTGACAGTGAAGGAAATTTCAACGTATAGTAATGTGTGGGGAATGATGTCCTTATCCAGTAAGAGTTAATTGTTGCTCTTGAAGGGGACAAATCAGAAAAGATATCCTCTGAAGGCTGGAAGATGATGGAGCGGAAGACTATCAGTACAATTTGTCTGTGTCTCTCCGATTAGGTAAAATACTCATGATCAAGGAAAATTCTCCGAAGAAATTATGGAAGGACTTAGAAGAATTATATATGGTAAAGTTGCTGACAAACCAGTAGGTGCTGAAGCAACAACTGTGCAGGTTATGCATGTAGGAAGATACATAGTTCGTTGACCATCTCAATGTCTTCAATAAGCTTATCACATAGCTAATTAATGTGGATGAGAAAAATGAGAAGAACGACAAAGTCGTTATACTATTATTATCTCTACCACCATCATGGGAGCAATTGGTGATGAATATTCTTATAAAAAAAACATTCTCAACTTCAATGAGGCAGTTGTATATCTATTGGAGGCAGAGTCCTTGAAAAAGTTATCTGAATCTCCATCCTTGGGTGATCAAACATTAGCTATAATATGTGTTGTAGGCAAAACAAAGAGTTATAGGAAGAAGGGTAAGAGTAAGCGCACATGTGTATGTTATCTATGTGACGAGAAATGTCGTATGATAAAGAATTATCCAAGTTGAAGCAAATGAAGGGTGCGTACTCAATAGCAGTAGCAAAAGATGATTCGATCGTACTTATTGTTAGTCAATTAGATACTTCCCATAGATGAATATTAGATTCAAGTTATTGCTTCCATATATGTTCGGCGAAAGAGATGTTTGACGAAGAATCTCTATGCTTGGCACATGAACTGTTCACTTGGCTAATTGTAAGGAGTATGTAATTACTGAGGTGGGAACAGTTATATTGGAGATGTTCGGTATGTAATTACTTGGCACATGAACAGTTACATTGCACATTGATGGGAGTTCGGTATGCTCCTGGTATAAAGAAGAATATAATATATATGAGGTTGCTTGAACTCAAAGGTTGTGAGGTATCACTTCGAGGTGGAGTCATACAAGTTGCTTGCAAAAGGTAGGTGATCATCAAAAGTATCTAGAGCATTGAGGATACTGATTGATGGGTAAACCTAAAGGAAGGGCAACCAATGAGAGGTATAAAAAATCGTGATCAAGAGAAGGAAACCATATCATCAACGGTAGGTAATTAGATCTCAACTGAAGTTTTGTGTGGAATTGCAAAGACAGTTGCAAAATCTAATAGACGTAAAGGTGAAGGAACGAGCTATTGGAAAAAAGAAGACGTGGTGGGACCAACCACGTAGTACCATCGAGCAGGTGGAGCACGGAGGCATAGCATATAGGGCTATAAGAACAAGAGGTATGGTTAATCAAACTATACAAAGAAAGAGATCTCAAGTGGAGGGTTCAGGAAGCCAAGTCTGAACACCAACACACACATTGCGGTAATGTGTATGACCACCTATGGTGGGGGCACTTCCAAATGTGGGAAGAAAAAAACACGAAGCCGACTTGGAGCAAGTTCTTAGAGGAGTGTGGTGACTTCAATAGATAAGAGTCAAGGTGGAGATTGTTAAATATGGTGACTTATATCTAGCCTTTTAGGATTTGAAAAGGTATGCTAGATGAATCCTAATTGCATTAGAATTCCTAATAGGAGAGGGATTCTTAACCCTAATAGAAGTATTATTCCTATTTCCTTTTAGGAAGAGAACTAAGAAGGCTATATAAACCTAAGGGGTTATGAAGAACTCAAGCAACAAAGAAGCCATAAGCTAACTCATCCAGAACGAAAGACGCATAAAAGGATTAAGGGCTAGGTTATTCTTTACCACTAGATTCTTGTATAGGGCAAGGATCGAATGATCCTAAAAGGTTCGAGAGGTTGTAAAAAAGCAACAATTCCTTGTACTCTTTTGATGTTGTGCTTAAAGAATTTGTGATCGACTTCGTCAAATCTTTCTCTCTCTCTCTCTCGTTGTGGTTCTTTCAACGTCGTTATTTTGATTCTCTCTACGAAATTTATCTGTTCGTTCTTAAGACCGTGAGCATACGTACCATATCTCACAAAACTCGATCGATCTAAGGGCTGCTTTGTACATAAGAAGAGATATTAGAGTACAACATCGTCCCAATGTATTCATCCTAAAACCTCTCTTTGAGTGGTGGTCATGTAAATTCGTGATGTGCCTACTCTGTGGTGTGCGGTGAGTTCCATATTTTCTTCGGCTTGGCAGTGCCTCCATAAGCAATGATGCTGGAGCTCTTTCTAGAAACCTTTGCACAAGGGTTTAGCATATGGTCTGCTTGGAAATAACACGTGCTGCGGATTCTGAGATGGAGAAATGCCTTCGGAAAACTTAGGGCCTGTTTGGTAGAGCTCCAGATCCCAGCTTCACCTGAGATCTGAAACTTCTAGGTTAAAATAAAGTGAATTAAGTTTATATTTTTGGTCTAAAATGTAAACAAAATGATCCATCTAAACACTCTTAATGTACTCATAGTTCCAGCTCCACGGATCTGGTGGAGTTAGGAATACTCATGTCGGCTGTACTGTCTGTTGGGTACCCTCTCCGCCGCATAAAGCGCCCACGTGGCGCCCGACGCGGCGGTGGCGAAGCGCCTGCTGCCCGGCGCCTAGTCACGTGGCGGCCTAGCGATCGGCGGGCGTGCAGCCGCCGCGGGGTGCGGCCCGTGGCGCCCGGTGGCGGTGGCGAGGCGCCTGCTGCTGGCGCCGATCCACGTGGCGGCTTTGGCGTCGGCGGCGTGCACGCCGCCGGTGAGTCTTAAACCCGTGGCGCCCGGCGGCGGTGGCGAGGCGCCTGCTCGCCCGGCGCCCGATCCGTGGCGGTCGGCGGCGGTGGGTGAGATGCCTGCTCGCCCGCCGCCAAGCAAAAAGGTGGGCGCGGTGGCTTCACCTCGAAGTCTCCTTCCCTACCGTCTCGAAGTCGAGACGGCGGGCTTTCTTTGTGTCGAGCTTATCGGCCGCGAGGTTTTCGCAACAAGCCCATTCCTCGGCGCCTCTCACCTACATCACGAAGGGGTCCCATCCGGCGGCCCAGGCAAAACGCGCGTAGGCATTTAATGAGGTGGAGAGCAGGGGCGGCACGGGAGGAGCATTAAATGTGTTAAGATCAGCATGATGACCCTCCTTTTACCTACTCCAGTTAGCCTGGCCTATATAAGGGCACTCGGGTGCATGGGGAGGGGGGTGGATCAAGGAGTCCAACGGACAAGTAGACGTTGGAGAGCTAGCTAAAGAACTTGTAACTCAAGAACTCTGTACTGGCTAAAACCATTCCATAAGAAATTTAGCAAGACGTAAGGCTATCACCCTTCTCACGAGGGAGCCTGAACCTGGGTAAAAACGTCCCCGTGTTCTTCCTAGTTCATAGACGCCGGAATCCTCCGCGTGGAAGTTTCTAGGGTTTTCACCCTCTAGGGTTAGCCAGCTGCGAAGACACCCTCCTATCGAACCAAAACCTAGTCTGTAGACTTCGGGCCTGTCAAGCGGAATACACCGACAGGGGCGCGCCAGGTAGGGGGCTAGTGGTTGGTTTTCCCGGCCAACTCCCCGGCGGGTTTCAGCGTTCTCTAGCTCAGAAGCAAGCCCGCGCATCTGGAGATGGCGGGTTCTCATCGTCAAGAACCGACGGGGCGAGCGGCGCCCAGGGCGCCTCCCGGCAGTCTCGCCGGTCGGAAGGTCATCTCGACCCGCCCCCGCAGGGTGGTGGCCTCGCTCCTTTGGAGTCGGCGGGGCACCCCGTGCGACGTCGGCTTGCCATGGAGGCAGCCACCCCCGCTCAGAATCTGCATGCTGTCCGTCTCCTCTTGGACCACCCTCTGGTGGAACTTGCTGGAGACTCTTCGGCCACCCCGTGGCTTCAGAGCATCGCCGGTCTCGTGGATCTGGCCCGGCTTGAGTAGGGCTCCCGACCAGGCGATCTTCTTTGGTACACCAGCCTTTGGGCGCATGTTGAGCGCACCCTGGCGTCTAGCCGCCCTAACGAAGGTAGCTCTGGCCCGGCGGCCGAGCGAAGGAAAGCTTGGCGCCGTCCCGATTCCGCAAGGGACCGTGGGGACCTCGGCGCACTGGATGATGAGCCGGCGGCCTGGCGATGACCTCTGCTGATCGCTTCTGGCGCCGCCCAGCTCGAGAGGCTGCTGCATGAAGCGAGATAGTCTCCGATGGTGAGAGTCCCTCCCAAGGCTCTCATTCCTGGACCAAGGAGGAGGTTCACTCCTCCGACTCTGTAGGGAGCCAGGCCCAGCGCTCCTGGGGGCGGTCTCCGGACCGTGCTCCCGGTGAGTGGCTCGGTTCCCTTTATGGCGTCGGGTGCCAGGCCTTCTCTCGACGGCTGCGCCGCGTGGCGTGGCCGGACAGGTTCCGCCCGCGTCCATAGAGAAATACGATGGCACCACCAACCCGAAGGAGTTCCTCCAGATATATATACTACGGTGGTGCGAGCGGCCGGTGGATCTGAAAAGATCATGGCCAATTACCTTCCGACGGCCTTGACGGGCTCTGCCCGTTCTTGGCTGTTAAACCTCCCTCGAGGATCGGTGCACTCGTGGGGGGAGTTGTGCGACCACTTCGTCGCCAACTTTCAAGGCTCTTTTGTGACAAAGCGTGGAGGGCGACCTCCACGCTCTGGAGCAGAGAAGAAGAAGTCGTTCTTGCGACTTCATCGGCGGTTTTGCCACCGCCGCAACACAATCCCCATATTTGAACAATTGGTCGTCATCGCCTTCGAAGGCGTGTCGATCATAAGATGAAGGAGAAGATGGCCACCCGTTCCATCAGCACCACCTTCGAGCTTTTCTCCCTCGCACATAAGTGTCGCGGCAGACATGGAAACAAGGGGCGAGCCCCAGCCCCAAGGGTGGCAAAGGCAAGGATGAGGCGGGACCTCGAAGGTTCGACCATGCAAGCAGAAGCGCAGAAGCCTTGAGGCGGGAGAGACGAAGGTCTTGGCCGCGAGCGATGATGAGACCCGCGCTCTGGCGCAAGCGCACCGGGACCGTGCGATGATCGCCCGCGACAAGCGTGTACAATGCGAGATCAAGCTTATCAATCTGGTATCCAACTCCATTCTTCTCCTTTCCATCTTTTCTCACTTGTGCGAGGGGTTCCTTGGGATCCTTCCTACCCCCTCGCTTTTCTTTTGCTTCTCCATCTTCCGCACCGGGAAGGACCCCGTGGTCGGATGCCTCTACTTCCGGCTGCGGACGGGGATCCCTTGGTCCTTTCCCCAAATCCGTCCTTGGGACTCCCTTGGCCCATGGACCGAGCGGTGGTTCTACCTAAAGCGGGGTGAAGACGGCGCGCTGCCGTTCGACGGAACCCCCATCAACGGGAAGAAGCAGACCCCGGAGGCGGGCAACCTGGAGGACGACCAAGAGGCCATCGCCACCATCCACATCTGCGCCTCGCGGGGCCTCACCGGGCAGGCCATTGCCAACGACTTCCTGAGGAGTCGGGTGTTCCCTCTGCGAAGAGGTTGCACCCGTTCTTCGAAATCAAAGGCTGCGACGACCTCACCCGCGAGGGGACGTCTGATAAGTCGTCCTGTCCTAAAGCTTGTTCAGTTTTGACCCCTGGGTTCCTTTGATGAATTGCTTTTTCCAGCAGCGCCGAAGGAGTCTTGGATCGTAGCCCGGATGAATGAGATGTTCGGGAAGGCAGCGCACGACTATACCCTCACGATCCCATCCCGAGGAATGTGCTGCACCGGAAAGCCGAAGTAAGCCGCCTTGGACCGAGCTTCTTAGCCTGCATACGCCTAGAGCCTTCCTTGATTCTTTGTTGCACCTGCAGGACAAGCTCGAACTGTTTGAAACAGCAAGGAAGATGTTGCTGCTGCCCGGGGCTAGCAGGGGCAAAAAGACGGGCAAGAGGCCAGTCCCGGATGGAGCGGGCGGCAAAGGCCCGAAGAAGCAACACGTCGAGTGGGGCAACCGTACGATGGTGAGTATCCCTGGTCGAGCCCCCGCGCTCTTCGCTCGTGCTCCTTCGCCCTCTGACTTAGATTTCTTCTCGCAGCAACAGAGTCGCTGCGGACGCAGCCAGGACCTTGACCGAGGATCTGGACCCACCGCGGGCCCCGAGGACCAAGGCCCGAGGTTCCCGAGGAAGGGACTCCCCTTCGCCCACGGGGCACCAAGGGCCTCGCCAGCCCCGCGCGAAGCGGAGGCTGCAGACTTAGGTGAGTCATCGGCCCTTTTTTTCTTTGCTTGGTTTCCCTTCTGTCTTTTTAGCTTAGTAGCATTCCTTTATCGCAGACCTTGAGCACTTGAGCTCACTGCCTGCCCATCCTGACGATGACTGTTGTCCAGGGTGAGTCTGAGTCTGACGAAGAGGAGGAGGCCTCCTACATGCTGGCGCCCCGCTGGCCCTCGAGCCGAGGGCGCACCTCATCTAGCCCCCAGATCCGGGCCGCAATCGGGGAGTTCGACCAAGGGGTCGACGACCCGGTCGAAGACGACGCCACACCCGCGGCCAGCGAAGATGACGCCGTGGACGCTGGGGACGGCGCCGACCACCGAGGGGGCGAAGGGGCGGCCGAGGATGCCCCGACCCGACCACCGAGGCGCCCGGCCAGTGGCGGTGGGACTCTAAGCCGCCAAGGTGTAGATGCCACGGCAGGCGAGCACAGAAGACCGGGCTGCATACCAGGCTAGGACCACCGCGGGGGAGGGGGCCGAAGACCCTCCAACCGCGGGAGACAAGACCGAAGCCGCTGCTGGGACTGAGCTCGGGGGTAGGCCGAGCCCCCTTGGAGAGGAAGCTCAAGGTGCGATCGCCCCCGACGGAGTGTCCGAAGGTCTCTCCCCCGACGACCCAGCGGCAACAGTGGGTGACACCGCCCCAGGGACGTCGGGCAGCAGACCCGCCTAGTACTCCCGTGCAAACTTCGAGGGCCGTCTTACCCAGGTACTTGAGTTTCTTCGCCCCATTGCCGAACCTTAGCTCGGATTCCCCTTTTTCCTTCTTCTCTTTCTTTCTTCTGGCGAGTACCGTGTTGATCCTTCGAGCTCCGTAGGCCATCGATTCAGTTGCCCAAGGGCTGCAAGGCCTCGACGCCTTGCAAACCTGTGAGGTCTTGCTCGATGTGGTGGTGGCACGAGGAGCAGCGCTCGGGCTCGTGGAAGACTTGTAAGCCGAGCGGGAGGAGGCTGCGCAAAAGGCGGCAATCGACTCCAACGAGATCGCCGGCCTCCGCAAGGTGGTGAAGACGCTCGAGGCTTCCCACAAGTCCGAGCTTGAGCGGGCCATTGCCTCGGAGCGGGATCAAGCGTACAAGGCCGTCGAGGAGGAGCGCGCGAGGTCGGCCAAGGCGCTCGAGGCCGAGCGAGCCAAGGCCGAGGAGCTAAGGAAGGCTACTGCGGACCAAGCAGCCACCACGTCGAGGGCCTCCCCTGAGCTCGAGGCCAAGGTTCAAGAGCTCGAGGAGAAGCTGGGTAAGGCGAGCAAGACGGCAAAGAGCGCCTTGTCCCAACTTCAAGAAGAACGACGCCGCACCGCCGATGCCTCCGCTGAAGCCCTCCGACTCCAGGGCGAGCTTTCGACCTTGAGGGCCAAGGTTGCCGAGCTCGAGCAGGAGAAGCTCACGCGTGAGATGGCCAATTTGTAAATAGGTTTAGATTTCCTGTAAACAAGACCTTTTGTAAGACAAAAAGGGGTTCAATGAGATGACATCATTTTGGCAAAAATAGTTAATGTCTTGGCATGCTTAGCATTTCTCGAGCAAGGGATTTTTTTCCTAATCGTGCACTTAACCTTTCTGCTCGTAGTATATCCCATCCAGCCTTCGTTGGGCTCAAGGTCGAGCAGCGCCGACCTTGGGTGCAAGTGAAGAGATCTTCGCATAGAGCCCAAAATCACCTAAATCGGAGTTCAGAGTAAAAAGTTATGGGTGTTTTACTATTGTCGCCAAACGGTTTGGCGACTACTGTAGCTACAGTAGTCGCCAAACCATTTGGCGACTATTGGGTCATCTCGGTTATTTGCATTCAAACGGCAGGATTAACCTATTGTCGCCAAACCGTTTGGCGACAATAGTATAATCGCCAAACGATTTGGCGACCGGATATTATTTCTGCAATTTTTTTAATGCGTGTATTAATGTCGCAATTTCGAAATGAAATAATATTATTTAAAAAAAATTCACGCGGCCAGCGCGCTGGAGCGGCGGTCACTGATCTCTGCCCCGAAGGCGAGCAGCGCGACGTCGTCAATGAGAAAAACAGCAAGTTCTGCACCAAAATACTAAATCTGTGAAAGTTGATTGCTCTCACAATAGTAGCTGTCTGTGCTTCATTGTGTTTTGCCAATAGAAACACCTGAAGCTGTTTTTGTCGCTGGAACGTCTGAAGAAGTGGAACCAGCGCAAAGCTCTGAAGACATCGAGTTCTCTGTTCTCTGTTTTGGTTTGCTGGAACAAAGAGCAGAGCCTGGGAGCTAGTTTGAACAGCTATAAGCAATATTTGTGTGTATTTTGCATTGCCATGGAGCTGTCACAGCATGCACTCTTGCTGTGACGATCGTGGGCACGAGCATGAGAACCATACGTTGCTTGCGTTTTGTACTTTCCGTTGCTTGTCTTTGTTTAATTTGTAGATTCCAATTCCATTGACATCCTGATTTTGAAAGTATGGGAAGCGATCGAACCCGGTGGTGCTGGCTACCGGATAGATCGGATGGAATTGTCTGCAATCCTTCAAGCAGTACCAACAGAGATGCTGGTAATGCTTGGGACGAAGGAGTCTGCGCGGGAGGCGTGGAATGCAGTGAAGGCCATGAGATTGGGTGCTGATCGTGCTCGCGAGGCGAAAGCACAGACGTTGAGGTGCGAATTTGAATTGATTCGCATGAAAGAAGGAGAGTCGGTGGATGATTTTGCCATGCGACTCATGGGACTTGCTAGCAACCTTGCTACGTATGGTGATCCGGTGGAAGAAGACAAGGTGGTGAAGAAGTTTCTACGGGTGGTGACGCCAAGATTCGTACAAGTCGCCATTGCCATTGAGTCCACGGTGGACTTGTCCACACTCACCGTGGAGGAGCTAACTGGTCGACTACGATCAGTGGAGGAGCGCTATGGACTTGGGGAGTCTGGTGAACAAGCGGGACAACTTCTTCTCACCGAGGCTGAGTGGACTGCCCGAATGAAGCACCGAAATCAGGAAGGAACTGAACGCCAAGATGGGAAGCCGGTTTTTGGTAACCGCGACAAATCAAAGGTAAAATGCTTCAATTGTGGAATTTATGGGCATTTTGCTAGAGAATGTAGAAGAGCCAAACGCGAGAAGAAGGAGGAAGCAAATCTAATCCAGGAAGCTGGAAAGGAACCATCTTTGTTTCTGATGGAGGCGTTGCAGCAAACCAGTAAAGAAGACAACTACACTGGTGAAACAGTCCTTAATGAAATTCATGATCAAACTCAAGAAGAAGCTTGTCCGGAGATTTGGCACTTGGACACCGGTGCATCAAATCACATGACAGGACGTCGGGAAAACTTTTCGAGCTGGATACCAAATTCAAAGGCAACGTCAGGTTCGGGGATAATTCTATTGTGGACATAACTGGGCGAGGAACAGTTCTTTTCACATGCCTGAATGGAGAGCACAGAGCGTTCAGGAATGTATACTATATTCCCAGCCTACGAAACAATATTTTGAGTATTGGGCAACTGGATGAAAGTGGATATGATGTACAAGTTGGAAAGGGGTTGATGACTATTCGTGAAGAAGATGGGAGACTTCTTGCCAGAATTAAGAGGTCTGAAAACAAATTATATACATTGAAATTGAAAGTCACACAGCCAATATGCTTGTCGATCAAAAGAAATGACGAAGCATGGCGTTGGCACGCACGCTATGGGCATTTAAATTTTGGATCCCTAAAGAAGTTGAACCAAGAGAAGATGGTGTGCGGTTTGCCTATGGTTGAGCATCCAGACCAGATCTGCGACGGATGTCTTATAGGGAAACAACGAAGAGCGGCGTTTCCAGGAGAAGCTAGCTACCGTGCAGAAGGCCTACTTGATCTTGTACATGGCGACTTATGTGGTGAAATTAGTCCAACTACTCCGGGTGGAAAAAGGTATTTCTTGCTCCTTGTGGATGATTTAAGCAGATTCATGTGGATATATCTCCTAACAGCAAAAAGCGAAGCTTCAGTAGCTATCAAGCGCTTTCATGCCTCTGTTGAAGTTGAGTCAGGAAGAAAATTGAAAATCTTAAGGACAGATCGAGGAGGAGAATTCACATCTACAGAGTTTGCAGCATATTGTGCTGATCAAGGTATGAAGAGGCACCTCACCGCGCCTTACTCACCGCAGCAAAACGGTGTAGTAGAACGAAGAAATCAAACCATTGTCGGAATGGCAAGAAGTATGATGAAAGCAAAAAACATGCCGGGATGTTTTTGGGGAGAAGCCATGATCACAGCAGTCTATGTTTTGAACCGATCACCCACACGCAGTGTTACTGGAAAAACACCATTTGAAGCATGGACTGGAAGAAAACCAAGTGTACATCACCTGAGAACATTTGGTTGCATTGCATACATTAAAGTGACAAAGCCAAATATGAAGAAACTCGATGACAGAAGTCTTAAGACAGTGTTTATTGGATATGAGCAAGGATCCAAAGCATATCGGGTGTATGATCCTGCAGGTGATCGAGTTTATGTGTCACGAGATATAATCTTTGACGAAGAGTCAGCTTGGGATTGGAGCGGCAGTATGAATCAGGGAGGTGCTGAAGAATCCTCAGGAGAAGTATTCACCGTTGAGTATATAACAAATATACATGGAAAAATTGATAACACATTAGCTCCAGATATGCAAAACTCGGTACAAGAAAATGGAACGACTACATCCATGACTCTAGAAGGATCACAAACTCTGCAGAGTGAAGTAGGGACTCCTCCAAATGGAGTGGAATTCGTCAGCCCACCTGATGGAGCATCACAACCTTCTGGTGAAGCACCTAGGCGCTACCGCACCATAAGGAATATTATGGAAACCACAGCCCCTATGCAAGAGTTGCAACATTCAGACTCTGGTACATGCCTGTATACTACAGATGAACCGAGTTGTTTTGAAGAGGCAGAAACAGAGCCACACTGGAGGCAGGCGATGCTAGAAGAAATGAAATCCATCGAACAGAACAATACTTGGTACATAACAGAGCTTCCTGAAGGGCATCGAGCAATAGGCCTGAAGTGGGTGTTTAAAGTAAAAAGGGACTCAAATGGAGCTATTGTAAAACACAAAGCCAGACTAGTGGCAAAGGGATATGTCCAGCTTCAAGGAATTGACTATGAAGAAGTGTTTGCTCCGGTGGCCAGAATGGAGACAGTGAGATTGCTGATTGCCATTGCAGCACACAAGGGATGGGAAGTACATCATATGGATGTAAAAATAGCATTCTTAAATGGAGACATAGAAGAAGAAGTGTATGTAGCACAGCCACCAGGTTTTGTCGATGGAAAAAACCCCTGGAAAGTATTAAGGCTAAGAAAGGCGTTATATGGTTTGAAGCAGGCTCCGAGGGCTTGGAATTCAAAACTAGACAGTACATTGATGTCAATTGGATTCATAAGGAGTGAATCGGAACATGCCGTGTACATGCGTGGTGATGATCAGAGCCGTCTGGTGATCGGAGTCTATGTAGACGATCTGATCATAACAGGAGCAAAAGGGCAGGAGATTAACAAGTTCAAAGGGGAGATGAAGGAAATCTTCAGCATGAGTGATCTAGGATTGCTCAGTTATTATTTGGGGATCGAAGTAAAACAAGCCGAGGATGGGATTACTCTGCATATGCTCTGAAAATCTTAGAAAGATGTGGAATGCAAGACTGCAACTCTTGTCATGTGCCCATGGAGGCAAGGTTGAAACTCAGAAAAACGAGTAATTCTCCTCCTACAGACCAAACCAACTACAGGAGCATTGTTGGCAGCCTGCGGTACTTGGTAAACACAAGACCTGATATCGCATATTCTGTCGGATATGTGAGCAGGTTCATGGAGAAACCAAGTGAAGAACATTTAATTGCAGTTAAACACATACTCAGGTATTTAGCCGGAAGTATTCACATCGGGTGTAAATTCAGAAGAAGAAAAGATGATGCAATGCTAGAAGGGTATAGCGACAGTGATATGGGAGGAGATGAGGACGATCGTAAAAGTACAACTGGTGTGCTATTCAAACTCGGGGATAGTTTGATCAGTTGGCAATCTGTCAAACAGAAAGTGGTGGCACTGTCAACATGTGAAGTAGAGTACATGGCGGCTACTACAGCAGCTTGTCAGGGAATATGGCTTGGACGACTTCTGGGAGAGATGTTAGGAGAAAAGCCCAGATGTCCTATACTTCACATCGATAATAAGTCGGCTATCTCCCTCTGCAAAAAACCCAATTTTGCACAACCGAAGTAAGCACATAGATGTTCGCTTTCACTTCGTCAGAGAGAAAGTGGAGGCAGGAGAAATCAGTGTGGAGCATGTGAATTCGGAAAGTCAGTTAGCAGACATTTTAACTAAGCCATTGGGACGGCAGAAATTTCTGGAAATGAAGAACAAGCTTGGGTTGGTGGAAATCAAGAAGGCGAAACAAGATTAGGGAGGTGAAATGTTGTTTCTAATCTTGTTAACTGAGTCGGTTAGGAAATAGACTAAAATTACTCTGTTTAAAGTCTCAAATTCAGTAGGAGGCGTATGACAACAGGAGTCCATACTGTTGTCGGTAAAGGAATAGTAGTTTATGTTAAGTTCAGAAGTTCGGTTCTGTTTCGGAGTTTGTAATCGAGTAAGAGTCTGTAAATACCACATCTATAAAAGTAATAAGAAGAAGACCCAGAAAAGTCGCAGAAGTTGAGCGGCACCAAACCTTTTGCTTCTGTCAAGTATTTTGTTCTGGTGTTCATCCTGATCGCGTGAGGTTGGCCGGCTGATTTCCATCACACTATTGTCTGTTCTGTCTGTTACGCTACGAAATTCAATAGAAAATGCCGAACATTTTGTTTCAAACCACCGTGGCATTCAGTTCAATCATTTAACTTGTTTGGTGACACTACTATTATGATATAGCTTAGCCTTCAAGAATCTCAAATGCCAAAATAGACAAATTTTTGCGGGCAATGCGGCTTTGCTTCCTATCATTTTCTATGCTTCAGCTTCTTATCTCCGATAAGATAAATAAACTCAACATCACAACCTGTAGTTTCACAACACCTTTCGCACGCCGCATGAACTTTCTGGCTGCTGCATCCTCTTGAGTGTGGCCACATATTTATGTAATATAGTTATAAAGCAAACGCACATTCAGACTGAAGTTCATGTCATGCATTGGAACTCACGATTACAAATACATGTATAGCATTAAAGTCTAGAAAAGAAAAACGAAAAGAAAAATAGAACTATGTGTGGCTTCAGTTATTGTTGCAAGTTGCTTCAAGAAGTGGTTCCTACTCCATAATAGGTTTTTTGTGAATTGGCAACTATGAGATATGCATCCCTGATTGCATGCATCTCTACTGCAGCATCCCTCATCAGAATTCGCTCTCTGGCCAGTTGCTTCGAGCAGGATATGCCAAGTCTGAAAACAGAAACCAAGCACTCGTGGATTCTACACCTTCTAAGGCCTGTATCAACGGGATACATATCATTTGCTTCATGATTGTAACATCCTGAAAAATTGAATAAAGTAAAAATGAATATTTTGAATTCGAAAATATTTATTTCTGAGTTTCTTGCCAATATTTGTTCTATTTGGATTTCCTCGGATTTATTCTTTGCATGGAGAATCTAACGAATGGGAATGAAGAATGAAAAAGAGGAAAAGGCAAAAAGATAAAAAGCAAAACTTTAGAAAATTTCCATAAGAACTCTAAAACCCTTTTCATTTTAAACCCCCCCCAAAAAAATTTTTAAAAAACCCCTTTTTTTTAAAACCCCAAAATTTTAAAATTTTAAATAAAATTCCCGTTAAAAAATTTAAAAAAAAGAATAAGAAAAAATTTTTTTTTTTTTTAAAAAAAAAAAAATTTAAAATTTAAAATTTTTCCAAATTTTTTGGGTAAAAAAAAAAAAAATAAAATTAAAAGGGCAAAAAAAAAAATTTAAAAAAAAAAAATTTTAAAAACCAAATTTTTTAAAAAAATTTTTCCCTTTTTTTTAAAAAAAATTTTCCCTTTTTGGGAAAATTTAAATTGGGAAAAAAAAAAAAAAAAAAAAAATTTAACCTTAAAATGGAAACTTTTTTTTAAAAAAAAGGGGGTTTTAAAAATTTTTTTAAAAAACAAATTTAAAAAAAAAAACCCCCCTAAACTTTGGAAAATTGGGGCCCTTTTTAAAAAAGGAAAATTCCAAATTCCCCCCAAAAATTAAAAAAAAAAAAAAAAACCCAAAAGAATTTTTTTTAAAATTCCCCCCCCCCCAAAAAAAAAAAAATTTTAAAAAAAATTTTTTTTTAAATTAAAAAATTTTTAAAAATTAAAAAAAAAATTTTTAAAAAAAAATTTTTTGGTTTTGGAAAAAAATTTTTTTGGAAATTTTTTTTTTTTTTTTTTAAAAGGGGTTTGGGGAAAAAAAGGGGAAAGGAAAAAGGAAAAACCTTTAAAAATTTAAAAAAAAAATTTTTTTAAAAAATTTTTTTTTCTAAATTTTTTAAAAAAAAGGGGAAAAAAATTTTTTTTGGGAAAAAAAATTTTTCCCAAAAAAGGGGAAAACCAAAATTTTTTTTCCCCAAAAAAAAAAAAAATTTTTTTAAACCTTAAAACCAAAAAATTTTTAAAAAACTTGGAAAAAAAAAACCCAAAAGGAAAAATTTTTTTTTTAAAAAAAAAAAAAATTACCCCCGGGGTTTCCCCCCCCCCCAAAAAAAAACCCCCCTTTCCCCGGGGGGAAATCAAAGGGGAAAAGGGGGGGCCCCCCAAGGAAAATTTTTTTTCCCCCCCCCCCCCCAATCCCAAAAAAATTTTGGGGGGAAGAAAACCCCCCCTTTTTTTCCCCCGGAACCATTTAAAAATTTTGGGGGGGAAAAAAAAATTTGGGAAAAACCCCTTTTTTAAAAAACCCCCCAAAAAATTTTTCCCCTTTCCCAACCCCCCTTTTTTCCCCCCCCTTCCTTTTTTTAAAAAAAAATTTTTTTTTTTTTAAAAAAATTTAAATTTTTTTCCCCCCCCCCAAACCCCCAACCCTTTAAATTCCCCCTTTTTTTCCCGGCAAATTGGGGCCCCAAAAATTTTTTTTAAAAACCCCCTTTTTAAAAAACCCGGGCCCCCCAGTTTTTTTTTTTTTAATTTTTGGAAAAAAATTTTAAAAAAAAAACCCCTTTTCCCCAAAAAAAATTTTTTTTTTTTTTTCCAAAAAATTTTCCCGGGAAAAAAAATTTTTAGGAAAAAAAAAAATTTTTTTTTTAAAGGGAAAATTTTTAAAAAAAAAAAAAAAAAAAAATTTTTTTTTTAAATTTTTGGTTATTTTTTTTCCCCAAAAAAAAATTTTTTAAAAATTTTTTAAAAAAAAAAAAAAAAAGGGCCCAAAAAAAAATTAAAAAAAAAAATTTTTTTGGTTTTAAAAAAAAAAATAAGAAAAAAAAGGGGGGGTTTTTTAAAAAAAAAAAAAAAATTTTTTTCCCAAAAAAAATTTTTTCCTTTTTTTTAAAATAAAAAAAAAAAAAAAAAAAAGGGGGGAAAAATTTAAAATTTTTTTAAAAAAAACCCCCTTTTTTAAACCCAAAAATTTTAAAAAAAAAAAAAAATTTTTTTTCCCAAAAATTTTAAAAAGGGGAAAAAATTGGGAAAAAATTTAAAAAAAGGGGGGAAAAAAAAAAATTTTAAAAAAATTTTTGGGTTTTAAAGGGAAAAATAAAAAAAAAAAAAAATTTTTGGAATTTTTTTTTGGGAAAAAAAAAAATTTTAAAAAAAAAAAAAGGGGAAAAAAAGGTTTTAGAAAATTTTTTTTTTAAAAAAAAAAAATTTTTCCCCAAATTAAAAAAAAAATTTTAAAAAAAAAAAGGTTAAAAATTTTAAAAAAGGTTTTTTTAAAAAAAAAATTTTTTAAAATTTAATGAAAAAAAAACCCCTTTTTTTTTTTTTTTTTAAAAAATAAATTTAAAAAAAAAATTTTTTGGATTTTTTTTTAAAAAATTTGGAAAAAAAACCCCCCAAAAACCCCCCCTTTTTTTTATTTTGGGTTGGGAAAATTTTTTTTGGGGGGAAAAAAAACCCTTTTTTTTTTTAAAAAAAAAATTTTTGGGGAAAAGGAAAAAACCCCCAAAAACCCCCCTTTTTGGGTTAAAACCCCCCTTTTTTTTAACTTCCCATGGAAAATTTTTTGGGGCCCCCCCGGGGGAAAGAAAAAAAAAAAAAAATTTTCATTTTAAAAAAAAACCTTTTTTCCCCCTTTTTTTTTTTTTTTAAAAATTTTTTTTTTTTTTTTTAAAAGGAAATTTTTTGGGTTTTCCCCGGGGGAAAAAAAAACCTTTTTTAAAAAAAAACCCTTTTTTTTTTAAAAAAAAAAATTTTTAAAAAGGGGAATTTTTTCAAAATTTTTTTTTTTTTTTTTTTTTTTTTAAATTGGTTTTTTTTTAAAAATTTTTTTTTTTAAAAGGGGTTTTCCTTTTAAAAAAAAAACCCAAAAAATTTTTGGTTTTTAAGAAAAACCCTTTCCTTTTTTTTTTAAAAAATTTTTTTTTAAAAAAAAAAAAATTTTTAAAAAATTTAAATTTTTTTTAAAAATTTTTTTAAAAAAAAATTTTTTATTTGAACAATTTGGCCTTTTAAAAAAGGGGTTTTTAAAAAAAATTTTTTTTTTAAAAAAACCAAATGGGTTTTTAAATTTAAAATTTTAAATTCCTTTTTTAAAATTTTTTTTGGAAAACAAAAGGAAAATTAAAATTTTTTGGGGGTTTTTTAAAAAAAAAAAAATAATTGGGGGGAAAAAATTTTGGGGGGGAAAAAAAAATTTTTTAAAAAAGGGGGTTTATTAAAAAAACCCCCCTTTTTTTAAAAAAAGGGGGTTTTTTAAAAAAAAAAAACCCTTTAATTTTTAAAAATTTTTTTTTCAAATTTCCTTAATTTTTTTTAAAAACCTTTTTCCCCCGTTTTTGGGGTTTTTTTTTTTAAAAAAAAATTTTGGGTTTTTTTTTTTCCCCCCCCCCGGGGGGGTTTCCCTTTCTTGGGTTTTAAAAAAAAATTTTTAAAAATTTTGGAAAAAGGGAAAAAATTAATGGGGTTTTAATTTTTTAAAAAAAAAAACCAATTTTAAGGTTTTAATTTTTTTTTAAAAAAAATTTTTATTTAAATTTTTTTCGGGTTTTTTAAAAAAAATTTGGGTTTAAATTAAAAAAGTTTGGGGGGAAAATTTTTAATTTTTTTAAAATTTTTTTAAAATAAAAAAGGGAAAATTTAAAATTTTAAAAAAAATTTTTTAAAAAAAAAAACCCTTTTTTAAAAATTTTTGGGGTTTTTTTTTTTTTTAAAAAAAAATTTTTTTTTTTTTGGTTTTTAAAAAAAGGAAATTTTTTAAATTTTGGGGGGGAAACGGGTTTTTTTTTTTTTTTTTCCAAAAAAAATTTTTTTTTTTTTTTTTTTTTTTTTTTTTTTTTTTTCCCTTAATTAAAGGGTTTTTGGTTTTTTTTTTAAAAAATTTCCCGTTTTTTGGGGTTTCCCCCTTTTTCCATTTTCTTTTTAAAAAAGGGGAAACCTTTTTTAAAAAATTTTTTAAATTTTTTAAAATTTTTGATTTTTTTTAAAATTTTTTTTTTTTTTTTAAAATTTTTTTTTTTAAAAAAATTTTTCCCCCCCAAAAATTATTTTAAATTTTTTTAAAAATTTTTTTTTAAAAAAAAAAATTTTACCCGGAAATTTTCCTTTTTTTTTTGTTAAAAAAATTTGGTTTTTTTGGGAAAAAAAAAAAAAGGGAAATTCCCCCCAAAAAAACAATGGGGCTTTTCCCCAAAAAGGGGGAAAAGGGGGGAAAAAAGGGTTTTTTCCCCCAAAAAGGGGGGGAAATTAAATTTTCGGGAATTTTTTTCCCTTTTATTTTTTGGGGGGGGTTTTTTTTTTTTTGGGGGTTTTATTTTTCCCCGGGTTTTTTTTTTCCCCTTTTGGGGTTTAAAAATTTTTTTTGGGGGAAAAAATTTTGGGGGGGGAAAAAAAAAAATTTTAAAAAATTTGGGGAAAAAAAATTTATTCATTTTTTAAAAATTTTTTTTAAAAAATTTTTTTTTTAAAATTTTTTAGGGGGTTAAAATTTTTAAAAATTTTTAACCCTTTTTTTTTTAAAATTTTTTTTTTTTTTTATTTTTAATTTTTTTTTTAAAATTTTTTTTTTTTTCCCCCCCTAAAAAAAAAGGGCCCCCCTTTTTGGGGGGAAAAAAAAAAAATTTTTTTTTTTCTTGGGCCTTCAAAACCCTTTCCTTTGGGGCCCAAAAAATTTTTCCAAAATTTTTTTAAAAAAATTTTAAATTTTTTTAAAAAAAAAAAAAATTTTTAAAAAAAAAAAAAAAAAAATTTTTTTTTAAAATTTTAAAAAATTTTTTGGAAAACCTTTTTGGGGTTTTTTTTTTAAAAAAAATTTTTTTAAGAAAATTTTTTTTTTTTTTAAAAAAAAAAATTTTTTTTTTTTTTAAAAAAAAAAAAAAACCCGGGTTTTTTGGGTTTTTAAAAGGGGGGGCCATCCCCCCAAAATTAAAAACCGGGAAAACAAATTAAAAAAAAAAAAAATTTTTTTTTGGGAAAAGGTTTAAGTTTTTTTAAAAACTATTAAAATTTTAAAAAAAAATTTCCCTTTTTTAAAAAAAAAGGGAAAATTTTTTTAAAAAAAAAATTTTTTTTTTTTTTTTTTAAAATTTGGGTTTTTTTTTTGGGGTTTTTTTTTGGTTTTTTTTTAAAAAAAAAAAATTTAACAAACCCCTTTAAAAAAAACGGAAAAATTTTTTTAAAAAAAATTTTTTTTTTTTGGGGTTAAAAAACCTTTTTTTTTTTCCAAAAAAAAGGAAAAAACCTTTAAGTTTTTAAAAAAAAAAACCCAAAAAGGCCCCAAATTTAAAAAAATTTTTTTTAAAAAAAAAACCTTTTCCCCCAAAAATTTTTTTTTAAAAAAAAAATAAATTCAAAATTTTTTAAAAACCCTTTTTTTGGGGGGGAAAAAAAAAGGGAATCCCATTTTTAAAAAATTTAAAAAATTAAAAAAATTTTTTCCTTTTAAAAAATTTTTTTGTTTTTTTTAAAAAAAAATTTTTTTTTTTTTTTTTAAATTTTTTTTTTAAAATTAAAACCCCAAAAATTTTTAAAAAAAAAAAGGGGGAATTTTAAAAAAAAAAAATTTAAAACCCCCTTTTAAAAAAAAATTAAAAAAAAAAGGGGGAAAAAAAAATTTTTTAAAGGGCCCAAAAAAATTTTGGTTTTTTTTTAAAAATTTTTTTTCCAAAAATTTTGGGAAAATTTTTAAAAAAAAAAATTTTTAAAAAAAAAAAAAGGGTTTGTTTTAAAAAAATTTTTTTAAAAAAATTTTAAAAAATTTAGCCAAACCCCAAAAAAAAATTAAAAAATTTTAAAAAAAAAAAAACCTAATCTTCCCGGGTTTTTTGGCAAAAAAAAAAAAAAAATTTTTTTTTTTCCCCCGGTTTTTAAACATTTCCCCCCCAAAAATTTTTTGGCCCCTTTCCCCCCAAAATTAAAAAAAAAAACCCCCTTTTTTTAAAAATTTTTAAAAATTTTCCAAAAGGGTTTTTTAAAAATTTAAAAAAAATTTTTTAAAACCAAAAAAAAAAAATTTAAATAAAGGGGGAAAAATTTAAAAAAAATTTAAAAGGCCCAATGGTTAAATAAAAAAAAAAACCCAAAAAAAAAAAAATTTAAAAAAAAAAAAAATTTTTAAAAAAAAAAATTTTTTAAAAAATTTTTTTTTTTTCCAAATTTTAAAAATTTTATTTTTTTTTCCCCGGTTTAATTTTTTTAAAAAAAAAAATTTTAAAAAAAACAAAATATTTTAAACCCAAAAAAAATTTTTGGGAAAAAGAATTTTTAAAAATTTTTAACCAAATTTTTCCAAAAATTTTTTAAAATTTTTCGGGAAATTGGAAAGGAAAAGGCAAAAACCCTTTTAAAAAAAATTTAAATCCCTTTGGGAAACCCAAAAAAAAAAAAAAAAAAATTTCCCATTTTTTTACCCCCAAAAAAAAAAAAACCCAAAAAATTTTTGGGAAAAAAAAAAAAAATTTTTGGGGGAAAAAAAAAAATTTCCAAATTTTTAAAAAAAATTGGGGGAAAAAAAAAACCCCAAATTTAAAAAAATTTTTTTTTTTTTTTTTAAAGGGGCCCCCTTTTTTTTTTTAAAAAAAACCTTTTTAAAAAAAACCAAAGGGGAAAAAAAAGGGTTTTTGGGGTTTTAAAATTTTTTTTAAAAAAAAAGGGGAAAAAAAAAAAGGGAAAAACCTTGGAAAAGGGGTTTTTTTGGGGGGGAAAAAAACCCAAAACCCCTTTTTTTAAAAACAATCCCGGGAAAAAAACCCCGGAAAAAAAAAAAAAAAAAAATTTAACCCTGGGAAAAAAAAAGGGAAGGGGAAAAAAATTTTTAAAAAGAAAAAAAAAACCCTTTTTTTTTCCCCAAATAAAATTTTTTGGGGGAAAAAAAAAGGGAAAAAATTTGGGTTTTTGGGGTTTTTTTTTAAAAAAAAAAAAAAGGGGGGGGGGGGAAAAAAAAAAAAATTTTAGGAAAAAACCCCAAAAAAAACCCTTTAAATTAAAATTCCAAAAAAAAAAGGAAAAAAGGGGGAAAAAAAAAATTTAAAAAAAAAAACCCCCCAAAAATTTTTTTTTTTTTAACCAAAATTTAAACCAATTTTTTTTTTTTTTAAAAAAACAAAAAAGGGGGAAAAAAATTTTGGGCCCAATAAAATTGGTTTTAAAACCCCCAAAAAAAAATTTTTCAAAAAAAATTAAAAAGGAATTTAAAAAATTTTTGGTTAAAAAAAAAATTTTAAAAATTAAAAAATTTTAAATTTTCCCCTTTTTTCAAACCAATTTTTTTTTTGGAAAATTTACCTTTTTAAAAAAAATTTTTTTTTTAAAAAAAGGGAAACCCCAAATTTTAAAAAATTTTTTTAAAAAAATTTTTAAAAAAATTTTTTCCCCAAAAAAAAATTTTAAAAAATTTCTTTTTAAAGTTCCTTTAAAAACCCAAAAATTTTTCTTTTTTTCTTTCCCAAAAAACCCCCCAAAAAAAAAAATTTTTTTTTTAAAAAAAAAAATTTTTTTTTTCCCCGGAAAAAAAAAAATTTTTTTCCCAAAAAACCCCAAAATTTTAAAAGGGCCCGGTTAAAAAATTTTAAAAAAAAGGGGTTTTAATTTCCCGGGAAAAAAAAAAAAATTTTTTTTAATCCAATGGGTAAAGTTGTACACCTCTGCAGAGTTTAAATCTAATCGATTAGCCGCGCTCGCGGTCATGAGCACTTGGTGATGTCATTCCAATGCTAGATGTTTATTGTTTTTCAAAAGGGCTTGGTATCATTTGTTTTGCAAACTGTGCTTTATGTCAAAGGGCCGACATTAATGGATTTCAGGATGTGAATGATTCGTCGCTCACGTCATGGAGGACTGTGAGTGTTATTATGCTTTATTTATTTGTTATCAATCAATCTTGCTCTTATAAATTCCGATTGCAAATAACTTGATTTACAAATGAAATTCGCTTTATGCAAATTAACTGAGATAGCCTTTCCTTTGAAATGGCTCGCATGTATGATAGGTTTTGCTCAAGTCTTCTTGCCGAGCACGTAAAGTACTCACCCTTGCTTAATTATATGTAGGTGGTTTAGAAAGCTTAAGCTTCGGTTGTTCATCGCAGTTGCGGGTTTTTCTTTGGCGTGTTCTATCTCGGAGTTTATGCTCGGTGGGTTACTGCTTGGGATCGGTTGGGCAAACTACGTGATATTGCTTCTGTCTTTGCGGTATTCTCGAGTTGTAATAATTATTTATGTGATTATTCGCTTCCGCTAATTAATATGTTGTATGGTTGTGATTCCATTTGATGAAATGTGCATGCTAGCTCTTGATCCAGTGGACTAGTCTTGCAAGCACATTAGATTTCCATTTTGCATTTTGTGTAAAAATGGGGTCGTATGATTGGTATCGAGCTATATCGACCGTAGGATAAACCTTAGATAGATTGGTCGTTAGCATTGGAATATGGTAATTCAAAATCTTACTTTCAGAAGTTACTAAATTTGCAAAATGTAGACTCTGCTAGTCTTTCCTCATTCCTAAGATTCTATTCTTACCCTGCATTCATTTTGATTTGTAAACAAATTCCCCTTATCTCAAAAAGCAATTTTCGCCCATGGTTATTTTCGTTGCTGTTGCTTCTGAAGATGTTGAGTCAGGTTGCTGTCATCCTTCATGACAACCAATGAAGACAACCAATGGAGACTACTATACCTACGCCAGCCATTTCAAGAAAACATGCAACGCTTCACCACTTCCGACAAAGCAGGAGTAAAGTTTGAAGATCCTACTTAGGGAAGAAACAATATTACCCACCAGTAAAAGGCAGAAGATTAGAATATCTCGCGATTTATCTTAAGGTAAGAACCATTTGCGCGTAGCATATTATTCCGCTCTAGTTATAAAGAGCAATGTACGTTGTCGTTATGTTTCGCTATTTGAAATTGGTTTTTATTTCTGAATGTCGGGACTGATTTATGTGTAACTTGACCACTATGCTTGAAGTTTCACAATAAATTGTCCTCATGTAGGAATATGTGAAATCTTAAACCATAGGATGAATACTGAAAACTCAACCCATAGGATGAATAAGAAATCGTGAAATAGCTTATCTCATCTTTCTATAAAATTTTATACAAACTTATCCCTTCTTTCTGCATAACTTTTCGTATGTGTAACCATTATGGACATTAACCTTTCTTGAAAATTTAATCTCATCAAGATTAGTAGTATAGTCTCTATTATTACTCTTAGCTTTGCTTGAGATCATACCATGCATATATAAACCAAGTACAAGAGCTCCCTAAATTAGTAAATACCAACTGACTTAAGTCACTTTAGGCCAGTTGGAACCTAATGCTCCAACAACAACTTCTAATCATGCCTCAAAACTCACTTCATCATTTTGCTTAAATTATGTACCATAAAAATGAGCTAGATCCGGAAAAGTTATATTTTTCTGAATAGAAACCTTTGTAGGAATGTTAAAGATGAAAACTGGAAAGAAAATCGGAGATCCCATTTTTTTAAAAAAAGAAATGTAAAAAGATTAGCATCAGTTATACATATACTCTTTTCCCCAACTATAGAATTTAATCTTCTTATCTGTATACACATTTCCCCCTGTGTAGAATTTTCTTTCTCCACTCCTAAGTTATTCTTTTTAGCAATATTTCTCTCACTGTCTTTTTGCAAAATGAAAACTACCAACAAACTTGTTGAAAATAAATTAAGCAACAAGTCAGCAACATCGGGATGTTTGCAGCAACAACTTCAAGAAGACGGAAGCAATGAAACATCACAACTTCTCCAACTTCATCGAAGCCTTGGAAGACTAACACAGCAAGTGGTGCAAAGGATAAAAGAAGACTTGTCACTGAATAGTCTACTTTGGAACATAGCAGTATACGAGCTACATATTATTCTAGCTATATAGTACACTTTTTATACATAAGTACATATGGCCAATACAAATAAGAACCATAGATACCACCCATGTACTAAGTTGAATATATATACATATATATATGTATAGTATTTCTGTGTTGTTGAAACTCTGTTGTCAGTCTTTTGTATTGCTTTCGGGTTGCTCTCGTGAATGTTAAACCACTAGGTTGAAATTTACGATGCGTTAACCCTACTTAACAAGAAAATTTTAATTAAAAAGATTTTAAAGAACCAAACGTTGCTTTATCAACCGCGCCAAAACCTACCTCTTCCCTGTACTCTTCGTATGGCAATAATAAGGACTACCTGAGAAAATACTGTCACAAGTTGCTATAATCAGCAAATTCCAGTGCCAACCAATCTCGTCAAGTCTGTACATCAGAACTTAACAAATATCTTCATTTCATTCATACTACATACTGGCACCTCTTGCCCTCAAGATTCTCTAGTAAACTAATGCCATAAAAACTACCTCTACTACCTTCGGGAAGTACTTCTACTGCAGAAATTTTAGTGAACCCCTTGATACTAGAATGGAAGACATGACCATAAAGTAGTAGGTTAGCATAATAAAACTTTGTTATGACCTAAGAAAATGTATAGTTCTTATATAATAAATAAAAGTGTGTTGTAATTTGATTAATTAAAAATTTCTGACTATATTATTATCACGGGAAACTCTCGTAATGCTTAACCGATAGGCTAAAGAATTATAATGAGATGACCCAAAATCCTATAAGGAACCCATAGTTATGAAGCAATTAAAATATAAAATAATATCTTAGAAGTATAAACCCTCAAAAGGTTTTATAGGTTGCACAACTATGAGTATTGTACAACCTTTCCCTTCATCCTAAATCCCTTTATTATCCAAATTATCGTTCTGACATCCTTCCTTTAAGAACAAGTGTTAATGGACAGTCAAAAAAACTAGAGTAGTACTACAAAAGAATTAGCTACAAACCCTGAACATGGAAACTATGCACTGAACTCGTGTAAACCGAGAAATTGAGTATAAGATCACAGCCATGTTAGCATTCAATTGGGGGGTCAAGTTCTATCTCACTACGTGAAACATTATGACGACACAAAATTCAACATTTTTCGAGAAACTGAACGTAAGAATTTACGCTAAGTATGCAGTTCGTGACATTGACATAGATGCCCCTGTTCATGCATACAAAGTTTGCATAAGACTCCAATATCCATCTTCAGCAACCGGATTGAGACATCAACAAACAAACAAAAATATTTACAACCAGCTACCATAAGAAGTTCTTCACCGTCTCTTTTATCAATCCGCCATAAAGGGTTATATATAGAAATTCTAAACCAGAAGAAATAAAATTCCTTACTAGGAAATCTGAATGAGAATCTTAAATAAAAGACTTCTCTAATCAGATGATAATTAGTTAACCTGCAATCACATGAATCCTCAAAATATGCAAATTTAAAACTATATAAGGAATCACTAGTGATTAGAAACCCTACAATCCTTATATGATAATCAATATTATACTTGGCGTTCTTTTGAATTCTTAATTGAAGAGTACCTTGTATTGTCGTTCGGATTACCCTCGTGTATGTATGAACCTTTCGGTCAAAAATTCACAATGAGTCAATCCCTGGAAATGATAACAACAATATATATTAAACTTTTAAAGAACGAAACGTTGCCTTGTAACCAAAAAGGAATTCCATCTAAATAGCCTTGTCTTAACAAATATTGTTGCAGGATATCTAAGTCAAATTCTTTTAGTGAAATCATGGAAAGTGAAATTAGGCAAGAAACTAGCTTGGAAGAGAAGCTGCCAGAATCTTCATCTATGGTGCAAATGCTGGCCATAATTGAACAAAATCGCCAATCACACACATTTCTTCTACGGCAATTAGCGCAAAGCAATACCACTTGTTACCTTGATGAAGGCCAATGCTCAGAAAAATCAGAAATTGCTAATACGAATCAACATCATCAAGAGAAATTTCAAGCCCTAGTTGCTCAAGAATTGGCAAGTAGAAGAGAAGCTGCTCGAGGAATATTACTAAAAGAATTGGAGAAGCAACATTTCAGCCTTAGCAATTGTTATCAAGGAAGCTGTAAACGGCCATCGCCAACAGCATGCTTCTTATGTGGTGAGGAACATCATTGGGCCGAAGAATGTCCTGAGGAACAACAAGATGAGAGTCACAAGGAAATTGGGGTTGGACTTATAACTAGGCATTACAAAGTGTCACGAAAGAAACCAAAGTGCCACATCTGTCGCAAGAAGGGTCATATTGCTAAACAGTGCCCCCAAGGAGAGCAAACATCCCCTAGCATTCTAGACATGCCACGAAACCCTGTAGACAGCATGATAATTCCAAGAATGGGAGAGATAAAATCTGAAGCAGTTCGCTCGAAAAATTGGTTAAAGAACCGGAGACGCTTAAACAATAATACATGCCCTAAGAAGAATTCTGCTCAACTCCATTCCCAACCTCAATCATCATCTGTTCGTCCTCCCAACAACACTAAGGAATAGCTATCTGGTACTCAAAGTTAGAAAGCCAATATTATTTGCTTTTGTTGTGGTAAATGTGGGGCATTATGCCAACAATTACCTAAATCAGAGTGGCGCAGCGGAAGCGTAGTGGGCCCATAACCCATAGGTTCTAGGATCTGAAGACCAGCAATTCCTTAGACAAATATCAATCCAGTCATTCATGACGTTTACCTACGGCATTAATTCGCGAAAGGAACTTATGACCTACTAGATGTAATACTAGATATGATACATATGTATCTGAACCTAACAGGATACAAGTATAATTCCATTTCAACTCTTGATCCTAGTCACTTCCTGATCATCTATTTTATATCGTTAGCAAACAACCTTTCTGTTGTTTCGAATAAAATGGATAATGCCACTTGTATCAATCGAGAAGGACTTAGATACTTCACCAATATCTACCCAAGAACAGTTCTAATTCACCTCGATAAGGAAAACATCAGTAATTTCCAAGCTATCTCAAAAAAAAACTCTCTGTCTGCTAAGACAATCGAACAAATCAAATAATTAGGATCATCTTATAGTTCCTTTACCTCAAACCGATACTTGAATTATCTCTACCGTGTTTCAATTTACCGTCAACCCGAAATGACATTCTCGCTCAGCTCATTTCATCAGCTAATGACGAACTATACAGATTAACCATTGTGTTCAAATACCCTTCATGGTATTAAACGCTTGATTCTTCCCAAACGAAATTATTGACAGTGCAACCTTTCTTTTGCCTCAAAGATCCTAAATATACCACATGCCATTCTATAAATTAGCTTATCCTTGTTAAACAATACTAGTTATTCAAACAAAAGAGATATGTAGAAAATATTAGTATCTCTCAATCTGCAGACACAAAACCTAAATACAAATCTTATCTATTTCTCGCACGTCAACTTGGAATCGCAAAACGAAGATCCAGTGAAGCAATTGCAAGGAGGACGACGTATTAATAGAACGACAAAATCACCTCCGATAAAGAATTCTCAAATCTATCTCATCCTCGAGAATTATATGGTTCGTGGCATTCACCATTTCCAAATCCGAGATAACCTAGCGCCACGATATATTCAGCCATATCGTATCGTTAAGAAGATGCAAGAGAAAAGGCATGAAGGTTAGAGTTGTCATCCTAGCTCCAGTGTTCATCATATCTCCTAGGTATCGCAATTAAGGAAATGTTCTCGTGTTCCTTCTAAACCCATCCAGCTAAATGAAATCGATCTATAATCCGAACTAACTTATCGGAAGCATCCGACTATAATCTTAAAAGGAGATGAGCGTCGCACTCGTAATAAATGCTGCAAGATGATCAAGATTCGACGAAGCAATCATTCTGAAGAAGAAGCAATTTGGAAACGAGAAGGCCGACTCAAGGAAGAGTTTCCTAACTTCTTTTAGAAATACTTTCCCCCTAGACCCGCCAAATCTCGGGGTCGAGATTTCTGTAAGGGGGTAGATTTGTAACATTCTGAAAAATTGAATAAAGTAAAAATGAATATTTTGAATTTGAAAATATTTATTTCTGAGTTTCTTGCCAATATTTGTTCTATTTGGATTTCCTCGGATTTATTCTTTGCATGGAGAATCTAACGAATGGGAATGAAGAATGAAAAAGAGGAAAAGGCAAAAAGATAAAAAGCAAAACTTTAGAAAATTTCCATAAGAACTCTGATCATTCAATTAAGTCATTTTAATCAGCAATTGAAATTCTATGCATAGAATAATGAAGAGATAAAATGAAAAGGTAACTTTTAAATCGAGCTAATGCAATGTCAGAATTTTCATAAAATAACGGAATCACAAATGGAGCTGAAAACTTTATGAAAACATTCTGAGATCAAATACTTTTGAAAAACAAAATTTGGAAACTAATATACTTCAATTAATCTCGAAGAAAAATCAAAATCCGAAAATAAACTTCGATCAGTCACCGACGTGTGGGCCATTCGTTGATTTCCCGTTCCGTTGACGCATGATTGAAATCCCAGTCACTGACAAATGACCCCACCTGCCAGACCTGTCTTCCTCAACGCCGTTCCTTCCACTGCGACTCTCCCGAAGCCGTTCGCTCCACTGAGGAAGTCTCCCGAAGCTCTGCACCGAAGCCTTCAACCAGATGCTTTGCACCTTGGGAACCACCAGAGCTAGTGCTTCACTTCCTCCCCTCCACTCCTTCTCCCTCCTCAATCAGCGCAGGAAACCCATCCCCATTCTCGCCCTTGTGCCGAAGCCCAGAAGCCCCAAATCCCATCGCGATTCTTGCTATTCGGCCAACCATTCTCAAATCCCTCTTAGCTAGAGCATAACCACACTCACGAGCCAAATCCTCATTTATTTCGTGAGCTCACCATGCGACATTGTCGCCGCCGGCGCCCCACCTTCCCAGCAATGGCCACCGTCAGGCGGCGCTCCTGGAGACTCTTCCTCCAGGTAAACCTCAAAAACGGAACCCCTAGCGTCCCCTCATGCTTAATTAGCCACCGATTTCACCTCTAATGGCCTTGTCTTCTTCTCCCCCGAGCTGCCATTAACGCCTGCGCCCAAGCTCGGCTGTAGCTCACTTCGGGTCATCTCCGGCCGAATGGACTTCAGCCCTGGATGCGCCTGGATGTGCTGATGCTCCCCCGGTGCTCGCCGTCGCCGGAGGATCGCCGGAAGACCTTCGCCGCCATGCCCTAGAAATCCTCTGTTCTCTGTCCCTGTGCGATGGGGTCAGTGAGCCAGCGCCTAATGGTAGGTGAAGGCTGAGTCCAAAAGGCGCTTTCTCAATTGTAAAACGTATTCTTGATGTTCCAGTTAATTTCCTGGCCAGGATATAATTAACCATTGGTAACTTGTGCAGTGTTAGTTAGAAACCAGTGAAATAAATTTATATTTTTGCCTAAAGTCAGAAAGGTTCTAGCTATACAAAAATATTAAATATTTGAACTACAAAGCAATTATTTGAATTAAACTTTGAGTATAACCTCAATATGGCCTTCATATTAAATCTGTGAACAATAGGTCAAGAAGTAATAATATAAACTTGTATATGATGCCAAGACCAAAATGAATTCAAATGTACAAAAATATTCAATTCTTGAATCATAGAACAATTGTTAAAATCAAGAATGGGATGAACACACTATTATGAACATTATGGCACATGTGAAAGATATAACTTTCAAAACCACAAAATGAATTCTTGTTTGTCTCTGGAATCAAAATAACTCAAATAGGTGAAATCATCTGATGTTCAACTCAATTTAAATCATTTGCTTATTAATCATCATTGAACCCTATTATGGCCATTAACAAAGTAATAGCATAATGGCTCACAAAATGGTATGGTAAATTGCATCAAGTTCCTAAAACAGTGAGGACATATGTATGTGAAAATAATTGGAATAAAGTTTAACTTGAATTCTTTTATCATAAAGAAGTGTCAAATGTAACAATAATCAATTGGGTAATCTATTGCAATTTAAGTCAAAATAATGCCAAACCAACTTTAAAACATTTCTAGGATTGTTTACTGATAACACCTGAAAAATGAATTAAAGATCTTCTATAATGTTGTCGCAAACTCAATATGAAGTTGGCCGATTTAAGATTTCAAATATGATCACTTATGCTATTTTAGCAGTAGATAAAATAGCTCATCCAAATACTAAAATCAGTAAAATCAGTTTAGTAACGTGGTACAAAGTTCATACTATCATATTCTATAAAAAGAATCTTATTCCGTCAAAGTTTGCATATTATGCTTAATAGCTCAAAACCCTTAAGTGTCAACCTTTCGTTTCACTTTCTTGCCGATTTTGAATAGTATAGTCTTTAAGTATAGCATGAACCATTTTAGCGATAAGATTATAGTCTCGCCCAAAATCCTAAAACTTATGGAACTAGTTTAGTAGTGTTCTTCAAGGTGTAGACTACCCCATTATAAAAAGATAATCTCATTTTGCTAAGGTTTACATATTAATCTTAATAGCTTAATGACCCTAAATAATCACATTACTTTAGATCGTAATATGAATGATCGAATTGTAGTTTCAATGTGGTTATTTTATCACCGAACCTTCTCAAATATGATAGAAATGTAGCCTAAATCAAGATCTAACTTGCATGAATCTAATTCTAAGTAAAGTCAATCGAAGGTAAAGAACTATTTAGTCATAATCTAATATGATCAATTGCTTTTTCATTAACACCCAAAGCAACTCATCAAATCCTGAATTTGGTAAAGAATGACCTAGAATTGATCCCTAAGATATGCTCTGCAATAATCTAAGGAAATAATCTTGCTTTGTTTTGCTTTAGCTCTAAATTCTAATAAAGCACAATCTATCAAGAATAAGGTATCGTAATGCATGCTGGAAGCAATAAGATCAATACACCTTGTAGCTAATGAATAATTGTATAATCTAGACTATTTTTGCATCTTGAATTCGTAAATTAAGATTAATAAATTCATAAAAAGCAATTCCTGTTTCTTTATCAGAGTTTTATTTGTTTTTCCATCTGCTTTCTTTTGCCCTTATTGAAGTTAGTGTTTTGCTTTATTTCCTTTGTTCGACGAGTAGACCCGACGTCTCTAGCTTCGTCTTCGTCGTCGTCGCCGCAATCCTCATCTTCGTCGTAATCAGTGATTAAGCAAGGCAAGCATCCTTTGACCATATTGATCCCAGTATTTTATATTCCTTTTGTGCATCAAATTGTTTCATGCATACGTTTATTTTACATAAGTCTGCTATTTTGTGGTTTGGTAGTTATACCTGTTATCTCGTGATCCCCCTTTGATGATTATGACAATGTGAACCTTGATAACCACAGAATAGGGCTAGACAGGTCTTAATGTCATTTTGGGTATATACGTTCATATTATTCATGCTTAGCCATGCTTTAAAATTAGCAATGTTCATGATCAAATTGATATTTGTTTCAAAACATTGAAAATGTCTTTGTTGGTTGTGGGTACTTTGATTAAAACCCAAAAGAAAACTATGTGTTGATGCGGCGATTATTGGCGATAGCCGGATGTGCAGTGAAATTGCACGTAGTGTAGGGTGAAGTGTCGCCGTGTCGTATTAAGGACCGAGCAATGGGAAGCTATTGATCCGAGATTTCCGTGCAACCACGAGAGCTATTTATGGGGTAGCCATAGCTTGTTATGTTAATTAGACATGGCTTCGTCATTGGTAGGCGGAGCTCGCATGAGTTTTTCGGTCAGTCTACTCGACGGGTATTCGGTCAGTCTACTTGCTAATGCAACGGTGCATACTGCCGTGTTGAAACGTTGTGTTGTGTTGGGGCATCGAAGTGGATCCACGACTCGCGTGTGTGTTTCTGGTTCTACGGCGGGGGTTAACGTCCCGGGCTGGTCTAAGCCATGTCTAGGTAATGTAACGACTATGTATGGTCGAAAGACCATGACTTGTGGGTAAAGTTGTACACCTCTGCAGAGTTTAAATCTAATCGATTAGCCGCGCTCGCGGTCATGAGCACTTGGTGATGTCATTCCAATGCTAGATGTTTATTGTTTTTCAAAAGGGCTTGGTATCATTTGTTTTGCAAACTGTGCTTTATGTCAAAGGGCCGACATTAATGGATTTCAGGATGTGAATGATTCGTCGCTCACGTCATGGAGGACTGTGAGTGTTATTATGCTTTATTTATTTGTTATCAATCAATCTTGCTCTTATAAATTCCGATTGCAAATAACTTGATTTACAAATGAAATTCGCTTTATGCAAATTAACTGAGATAGCCTTTCCTTTGAAATGGCCTGCATGTATGATAGGTTTTGCTCAAGTCTTGCTGAGTACGTAAAGTACTCACCCTTGCTTAATTATATGTAGGTGGTTTAGAAAGCGAAGCTTCGAAGTTGTTCATCGCAGGTTGCGGGTTTTTCTTCGGCGTGTTCTATCTGGAGTTTATGCCTGGTCAGTTGCCTGCGGGATCGGTTGGGCAAACTACAGGATATTGCTTCTTTGCTGCGGTATTCTCTGAGTTGTAATAATTATTTATGTGATTATTCGTTTCCGCTAATTAATATGTTGTATGGTTGTGATTCCATTTGATGAAATGTGCATGCTAGCTACTGATCCAGGGACTAGTACTGCAAGCACATTAGATTTCCATTTTTGCATTTTGTGTAAAAATGGGGGTCGTTACAGTTGGTATCAGAGCTATACTGACCGTAGGATAAACCTTAGATAGATTGGTCGTTAGCATTGGAATATGGTAATTCAAAATCTTACTTTCAGAAGTTACTAAATTTGCAAAATGTAGACTCTGCTAGTCTTTCCTCATTCCTAAGATTCTATTCTTACCCTGCATTCATTTTGATTTGTAAACAAATTCCCCTTATCTCAAAAAGCAATTTTCGCCCATGGTTATTTTCGTTGCTGTTGCTTCTGAAGATGTTGAGTCAGGTTGCTGTCATCCTTCATGACAACCAATGAAGACAACCAATGGAGACTACTATACCTACGCCACCATTTCAAGAAAACATGCAACGCTTCACCACTTCCGACAAAGCAGAGTAAAGTTTGAAGATCCTACTTAGGAAGAAACAATATTACCCACCAAGAAAAGGCGTAAGATTAGAATATCTCGCGATTTATCTTAAGGTAAGAACCATTTTGCGATAGCATATTATTCCGCTCTAGTTATAAAGAGCAATGTACGTTGTCGTTATGTTTCGCTATTTGAAATTGGTTTTATTTCGAATATCGGGACTCGATTTATGTGTAACTTGACCACTATGCTTGAAGTTTCACAATAAATTGTCCTCATGTAGGAATATGTGAAATCTTAAACCATAGGATGAATCTGAAAACTCAACCCATAGGATGAATAAGAAATCGTGAAATAGCTTATCTCATCTTTCTATAAAATTTTATACAAACTTATCCCTTCTTTCTGCATAACTTTTCGTATGTGTAACCATTATGGACATTAACCTTTCTTGAAAATTTAATCTCATCAAGATTAGTAGTATAGTCTCTATTATTACTCTTAGCTTTGCTTGAGATCATACCATGCATATATAAACCAAGTACAAGAGCTCCCTAAATTAGTAAATACCAACCGACTTAAGTCACTTTAGGCCGATTGGAACCTAATGCTCCAACAACAACTTCTAATCATGCCTCAAAACTCACTTCATCATTTTGCTTAAATTATGTACCATAAAAATGAGCTAGATCCGAAAAGTTATATTTTTTTGAATAGAAACCTTTGTAGGAATGTTAAAGATGAAAACGGAAAGAAAATCGGAGATCCCATTTTTTTTAAAAAAGAAATGTAAAAAGATTAGCATCAGTTATACATATACTCTTTTCCCCAACTATAGAATTTAATCTTCTTATCTGTATACACATTTCCCCCTGTGTAGAATTTTCTTTCTCCACTCCTAAGTTATTCTTTTTAGCAATATTTCTCTCCTTTGTCTTTTTGCAAAATGAAAACTACCAACAAACTTGTTGAAAATAAATTAAGCAACAAGTCAGCAACATCGGATGTTTGCAAGCAACAACTTCAAGAAGACGGAAGCAATGAAACATCACAACTTCTCCAACTTCATCGAAGCCTTGGAAGACTAACACGACAAGTGGTGCAAAGGATAAAAGAAGACTTGTCTTGAATAGTCTACTTTGGAACATAGCAAAGATATCTGAGCTATATATTATTCTAGCTATATAGTACACTTTTTATACATAAGTACATATGGCCATTACAAATAAGAACCATAGATACCACCCATGTACTAAGTTGAATATATATACATATATATATATGTATAGTATTTCGTGTTGTTGAAACTCGTTGTGGGTCTTTTGTATTGCTTTCGGGTTGCTCTCGTGAATGTTAAACCACTAGGTTGAAATTTACGATCGTTAACCCTACTTAACAAGAAAATTTTAATTAAAAAGATTTTAAAGAACCAAACGTTGCTTTATCAACCGCGCCAAAACCTACATCTTCCTGTACTCTTCGTATGGCAATAATAAGGACTACCCGAGAAAATATTGTCACAAGTTGCTATAATCAGCAAATTCCGGTTGCCAACCAATCTCGTCAAGTCTGTACATCGAACTTAACAAATATCTTCATTTCATTCATACTACATCTTGGCACCTCTTGCCCTCAAGATTCTCTAGTAAACTAATGCCATAAAACTACCTCTACTACCTTCGGAAGTACTTCTCTGCAGAAATTTTAGTGAACCCTTGATACTAGAATGGAAGACATGACCATAAAGTAGTAGGTTAGCATAATAAAACTTTGTTATGACCTAAGAAAATGTATAGTTCTTATATAATAAATAAAAGTGTGTTGTAATTTGATTAATTAAAAATTTCTGACTATATTATTATCACGGGAAACTCTCGTAATGCTTAACCGATAGGCTAAAGAATTATAACGAGATGACCCAAAATCCTATAAGGAACCCATAGTTATGAAGCAATTAAAATATAAAATAATATCTTAGAAGTATAAACCCTCAAAAGGTTTTATAGGTTGCACAACTATGAGTATTGTACAACCTTTCCCTTCATCCTAAATCCCTTTATTATCCAAATTATCGTTCTGACATCCTTCCTTTAAGAACAAGTGTTAATGGACAGTCAAAAAAACTAGAGTAGTACTACAAAAGAATTAGCTACAAACCCTGAACATGGAAACTATGCACTGAACTCGTGTACACCGAGAAATTGAGTATAAGATCACAGCCATGTTAGCATTCAATTGGGGGGTCAAGTTCTATCTCACTACGTGAAACATTATGACGACACAAAATTCAACATTTTTCGAGAAACCGAACGTAAGAATTTACGCTAAGTATGCGATTCGTGACATTGACATAGATGCCCTGTTCATGCATACAAAGTTTGCATAAGACTCCAATATCCATCTTCAAAGAACCGGATTGAGACATCAACAAACAAACAAAAATATTTACAACCAGCTACCATAAGAAGTTCTTCACCGTCTCTTTTATCAATCCGCCATAAAGGGTTATATATAGAAATTCTAAACCAGAAGAAATAAAATTCCTTACTAGGAAATCTGAATGAGAATCTTAAATAAAAGACTTCTCTAATCGATGATAATTAGTTAACACTGCAATCACATGAATCCTCAAAATATGCAAATTTAAAACTATATAAGGAATCACTAGTGATTAGAAACCCTACAATCCTTATATGATAATCAATATTATACTTGGCGTTCTTTTGAATTCTTAATTGAAGAGTACCTTGTATTGTCGTTCGGATTACCCTCGTGTATGTATGAACCTTTAGGTCAAAAATTCACAATGAGTCAATCCTCGAAATGATAACAACAATATATATTAAACTTTTAAAGAACGAAACGTTGCCTTGTAACCAAAAAGGAATTCCATCTAAATAGCCTTGTCTTAACAAATATTGTTGCAGGATATCTAAGTCAAATTCTTTCAGTGAAATCATGGAAAGTGAAATTAGGCAAGAAACTAGCTTGGAAGAGAAGCTGCGAATCTTCATCTATGGTGCAAATGCTGGCCATAATTGAACAAAATCGCCAATCACACACATTTCTTCTACGGCAATTAGCGCAAAGCAATACCACTTGTTACCTTGATGAAGGCCAATGCTCAGAAAAATCAGAAATTGCTAATACGAATCAACATCATCAAGAGAAATTTCAAGCCCTAGTTGCTCAAGAATTGGCAAGTAGAAGAGAATCTGCTCGAGGAATATTACTAAAAGAATTGGAGAAGCAACATTTCAGCCTTAGCAATTGTTATCAAGGAAGTCAGAATGGCCATCGCCAACAAAGATGCTTCTTATGTGGTGAGGAACATCATTGGGCGAAGAATGTCCCGAGGAACAACAAGATGAGAGTCACAAGGAAATTGGGGTTGGACTTATAACTAGGCATTACAAAGTGTCACGAAGAAACCAAAGTGCCACATACATGCGCAAGAAGGGTCATATTGCTAAACAAAGGCCCCCAAGGAGAGCAAACATCCCTAGCATTCTAGACATGCCACGAAACCTCAGAGACAAAGATGATAATTCCAAGAATGGGAGAGATAAAATCTGAAGCGGTTAAGCTCGAAAAATTGGTTAAAGAACAGGAGACGCTTAAACAATAATACATGCCCTAAGAAGAATTCGCTCAACTCCATTCCCAACCTCAATCATCATCTGCTCGTCCTCCCAACAACACTAAGGAATAGCTATCTGGTACTCAAAGTTAGAAAGCCAATATTATTTGCTTTTGTTGTGGTAAATGTGGGGCATTATGCCAACAATTACCTAAATCGAGTGGCGCAATGGCGTAGTGGGCCCATAACCCATAGGTTCTAGGATCCAAGACTAGCAATTCCTTAGACAAATATCAATCCAATCATTCATAGCGTTTACCTCGGCATTAATTCGCGAAAGGAACTTATGACCTACTAGATGTAATACTAGATATGATACATATGTATCTGAACCTAACAGGATACAAGTATAATTCCATTTCAACTCTTGATCCTAGTCACTTCCTGATCATCTATTTTATATCGTTAGCAAACAACCTTTCTGTTGTTTCGAATAAAATGGATAATGCCACTTGTATCAATCGAGAAGGACTTAGATACTTCACCAATATCTACCCAAGAACAGTTCTAATTCACCTCGATAAGGAAAACATCAGTAATTTCCAAGCTATCTCAAAAAAAAACTCTCTGTCTGCTAAGACAATCGAACAAATCAAATAATTAGGATCATCTTATAGTTCCTTTACCTCAAACCGATACTTGAATTATCTCTACCGTGTTTCAATTTACCGTCAACCCGAAATGACATTCTCGCTCAGCTCATTTCATCAGCTAATGACGAACTATACAGATTAACCATTGTGTTCAAATACCCTTCATGGTATTAAACGCTTGATTCTTCCCAAACGAAATTATTGACAGTGCAACCTTTCTTTTGCCTCAAAGATCCTAAATATACCACATGCCATTCTATAAATTAGCTTATCCTTGTTAAACAATACTAGTTATTCAAACAAAAGAGATATGTAGAAAATATTAGTATCTCTCAACTGCGTACACAAAACCTAAATACAAATCTTATCTATTTCTCGCACGTCAACTTGGAATCGCAAAACGAAGATCCAGTGAAGCAATTGCAAGGAGGACGACGTATTAATAGAACGACAAAATCACCTCCGATAAAGAATTCTCAAATCTATCTCATCCTCGAGAATTATATGGTTCGTGGCATTCACCATTTCCAAATCCGAGATAACCTAGCGCCACGATATATTCAGCCATATCGTATCGTTAAGAAGATGCAAGAGAAAAGGCATGAAGGTTAGAGTTGTCATCCTAGCTCCGATGTTCATCATATCTCCTAGGTATCGCAATTAAGGAAATGTTCTCGTGTTCCTTCTAAACCCATCCACTAAATGAAATCGATCTATAATCCGAACTAACTTATCGGAAGCATCCGACTATAATCTTAAAGGAGATGAGCGTCGCGACTCGTAATAAATGCTGCAAGATGATCAAGATTCGACGAAGCAATCATTCGAAGAAGAAGCAATTTGGAAACGAGAAGGCCGACTCAAGGAAGAGTTTCTAACTTCTTTTAGAAATACTTTCCCTTAGACCGCCAAATCTCTGGTCGAGATTTCGTAAGGGGTAGATTTGTAACATCTGAAAAATTGAATAAAGTAAAATGAATATTTTGAATTCAAAAATATTTATTTTCGAGTTTCTTGCCAATATTTGTTCTATTTGGATTTCTCGGATTTATTCTTTGCATGGAGAATCTAACTAATGGGAATGAAGAATGAAAAAGAGGAAAAGGCAAAAGATAAAAAGCAAAACTTTAGAAAATTTCTGTAACATCCTGAAAATTTTGAACAGTGAAATGCTATAATATGAATTTGCATTTTGAGCATTTTTGAGTTTTATGGAATTTATGATTTTTCCTGAATTGATTTCTTGGATTTCGTGTTGCAAAGACAATAAAAGGAAATAGGAGAAAATTTAAAAGAACCAAAGGAAAGATTGGGAATAAATTATTTTCTGAATCTAAATAGGTGAAGAAACCAATTTTACAATCGATAAAAAGATACAAATATTAATTTGAATATTAAAAATGCAAAGGGAGGTCAAGTTGACTAGAAACAGTGCACCCTCAAAATTTGTGAAAAATATCCAGAGCTCATCTCCGGTGACAAATTTACTAAGTCACCTTTGATATAGTATTTACCATTGGTAAAAATCTTAGGAAGTTATCGATGGGATAAAGCCCTAAATAATTCAAAACAGAAACAACAAAAGCTGAAAAATAGAATGTCAGAATTTTTATAAATTACTGGAGCAACATCTTGAGCTGAAAATTTTATCTAAAAATCCTTGTCTCAAATCCATTTGAAAAACAAAGTTTAAAAAATTTTATAAATGTGTTGACGCCAAAAACGTGAAGAGGGTTTCTGGTTGCAACACACCAGACGAACACCAGGTTCAAACGTGCGTGAGCGTGCCAATCGATTTGACCCTGCAATCGATAAGGAGAATAGTTGTAAAATTTAATCAAGCCGATCCTCGGGGCGAATCGGCCAAAAATCAAGAATCAGCCCAAAAGCCGATTAGAAGGGTAAATAGACTAGTCGATCAGGACTAATCCGAGGGTAAAAGGCAGATTAATTCCGAAAAGGTGATGCGCAACAAGACAGAATAAATCAAACCTAAAAAAGCCAATGACGATCAAACAATCGGCGATACGCAACTTTATTTGATCGATGTCGACTTACAGAGGAAAGATTACAATGCTAAAAAGACTAAGAACTAAAGGAAGTAAAAACTGGTGGATGTGTTGATTGTTGTTCCTTCAAGCAGCCTTGGTGCGCCTTATATACCCGCCTAGCCGATCCGAGTCCTGATCCAACACGACAATGTAGTCCGAATCGGCTTCGTAGTTTCCTACCCGGTCTCTAGTTTCCAATTTGTTATCTGCACGTCATATGGGATTTCCATGTGTTTATCCGAACTGCAGATATTCTCGTATCTTATCCAAACTCATGCTTTTTCTGCCGATTCTTCTAGAAATTTCCAAATCGGTGCAAACATATGCCCCCATTTTGGAAGATAACTTGTTATCTTTCAAAAATATGCATCGCTTTATCAATCGGCTTCATTGCCCATCGGCTTTGCTTACTACTGATTTAGAGAACCGTGTCAGCAACTATCGCGCCGTAAAAATCTCAGTGCGGTTTTAATGCCAGGTGTTGTCTCGAATTCATTTCCCGCCCTTTCACCTTTTCACCGTGCTATATATATGCGGGACCCCCTCTGTCATTTTCACGCTTTCCAGCTCTCGCAACTCCTGCAATCGGCTTTTACTCTTTAATCGGCTCCTACGCTCCAGACTTCACTGCACCAACAATCAGTCTTCCTTCTTCCCAATCGGCTGAATGGATCCTTCTCAGGTACTGATCCCGATTCCTGAGAGTAAAGATCAATACTACTTAGGACCAGTAGGAACTTCGATCGCCGACATCAGAATCAACGAAGAAATCCTAGACTTCCTTTATCGGCTAAGAATTACAACATAACGGAATGGGGAAAAAGCTTTAGGGCTTGGCCAACAGCGCTTAAAGGCTGGAGAAGTTGGTTTATCAGAGTATCGGCCCAAAAGAGGTCTGAATGGGAAAACATGGGTATAGCCGAGTGTCTTCCATTGAGTCTTGCAAACCACGAAGCCAATGAGCCCTTGGTGGCCACGGCCTGCTATTTTTGGTCGGACACTCTTAATGCTTTCCTTTTCCGGACTGGTCCTATCGGCCCAACACTTTTAGATGTAGCAGAATTATGTTGCCTTAGGCCTGATGGTGACCAATTGTCGGCTTTTAGTGGCAAGCCTCAGTACAAGTTGATCCGATCCAAGGGCGAAGGATGGACAAAGTATATTCAGCATAATAACAAAGTGAATGGACTGGTATCAGACGAGGAGCATGCAGCTTTTTTGAACTTGTGGCTGGATCGGTTTCTTTTTTGTGGCGCATCCCTGGGTCCAACACAAGTTTATCAGGCGTTGGCAGAGCAACTGGTGAACGGCCGTCGGCTTGCACTAGGAAAAATTTTCCTTGGAGCTATTTATCAAATGATGCATGTTATCAGGAGCCGACTTTTCTCTGGATTTGGTCAGTTTGTAGTTGGCAATGTTGGCGGCCCATTGTGGTTTATTCAATTGTGGCTCTATAGCATGTTTGGCCGATCGTTGATCTCGGAGCACCTGGAAGACACAGCTTTCCCCCGTGAGGACTATCCAGAAGGCACTACTCCTCAATACAGGGCTAGCCGATCGTTCGGGGAGAGACTTGTGATGTGTACTAGTGGAGATGTTAGAATCACCCCGGCCGATTTCAAGAAATATCTATCCTTTTTCCTGCATTTGGATAACACAACTTTTGGTCGAGAAGATTTTTTCCTTACAAGATGTCTGACCGATTTCCAATGGCCTTCATTTCTTCACTTGGATGCTGATAGCTCCTTAATGCCAGCATCGACTTTGGACTTATACCGGATTTTTATTTCACCCTGCGTTTTTCATGTCGGCTTGAACTCCCGTAACAGAACATTCCAGCCGTCATATGAATTCTATCATCCTTCGGTATATGCCCGTCAGTTAGGCTTTGGTCAAGTTATACCATCTTTGCCGCTTCTTGGTTGTCTCGAGCCCAGAGCTAAAGTGACAAACGGAACAGCCGCAGACTTAATTTTGGAACTAGCCGATGAGTTTCAAATTCTCAGTTTGCCGCACTTTTTCCTGAATTCTCGCCGAGCAAGCCATTTCTCTGCTTGGTGGACACTTATATCGGAGGCTCTTTTCTTGGATCGTATTCCGTCGGCCATTATAGAAAAGTTCCTTCCGACTTCCACGAGCCGACGGTAGTTCCTAGCGCAGCTGACTCTAGTGAAGATAGCTCGAGACCCTTCCAAACTCATCGGGTTATACTAACTCGTCTGTAGATGTAGAGGTATCGGCTTGTTTCATAAAATTTTATACCTGCAAATTTGTTGCCACTTGTCTTTTAATTACCTAGGTACTTTTGCTTTTTGCAGGACGCCGCTGCTGGGAGCAAGGCTATTATTAACCCATCGGCTGGTGGGTCAAAAGGGAAACGCCCCATTCAGCCGAATATCTTGATGGGCTCTGGTACTCTCGGAGTAAACAGTCCTTCATTATCGGATCTTGAAAAAGAAAGAAAGCCCAGTAAGTTTTCATTATAGCCGATAAATATTTCCTGTTCATACTTTTGCTCATCCTGTGGTTTCTTTTTTCCAGAAAAACCCAAATCTACCAAGATCCCGGCCAAAAAATATCCAAAGCGCAAGGAACAAAGCGATGAAAGTTCTCCTCATCTATCGGCTTTAAGTGCAGTAAGAGCTAAACTATTCTTTATGCCTACCAAGAGTAATCAACTTTAAGTTTCTGACTTCGTAATATTTCCTTTTCAGCCGATAGCATCTATTCAAGCGGCCGGTATATTGACCGATCTTCAGGGCGCTTCTGCTAGTCTCCCTGCGGCTTCTAAACCTCCAACCCCTCCATCTCCTGCCTGGTCAATTCTCCCATCGCCCGATGTTGTCCCGGATGGCCTGTCCGACCTTCTTGGGTTCACCCTGGACGAACTAGTCGACCCGAAGGTGATGGCGACCGATAGCTACCCCGAGGACATCCGAAACATCCCGGACGTCTCCATGAAGGCATCGACCATTGTCAAGTCGGCACCAATATGCAGAAAAGCTAAATCGGTATGCTTATGGAGATAACTTCACCGGAGGCAGCTATATTGGCCAACTGTCAGCCCATCCGCGATGCTATGGCCGCCGTTGAGGCCGATCTTCCTGCCGCAGCAATGAGCGCTCTTCTAAATGTGTGCCATTTAGACGAGAAGAAAGCGGAAGTTGATGCGGCCAACTCCAGAATAGCTCAGCGCCATGCTCAAGAAGCCAATCAACATCTTCTGAACAAGTTGATTGCCGAAGCAAAAGCTGCGAAAAAGAAATATGATGACACTGCGGCATCGTTCATGGCTGCTAAGTCTTCTACCCGGGAACTGGAGTCGACTAAAAAGCGGCTTGAAGAGGAATTAGCTAGGGTGAATCAACAGTTGGCCGATAAGCTTGCTGATACTAGCGCAATGGTCCAAACTTTGAAAGACCAGAAGATCAATATTGGCCAAGCTGTTGCTCGGGTTAGGGATCAATCGGCCAAGATTGTTTCGGTCCCTGGAGATGCTAAAGCCGATGAAAATCTTGTCTATGGTATTACAGAAACTTTGGCCAAGGCCGCTGCTGCACTGTCGGGTCTGGGGGCTAGGCTCCCTGGATCTGGTTTGTAGACCTATCGGTGTCATGTTGAAACAGTGCTTTTTGCTTGCTACTTTGTAATATACTTAATCGGCTGTTTAACCGATTATCTTTATTTGATCAGCTTCCTAACCAATTTGTTTCCAAATTCTTTGCATCGAACGTCTAATTACGCACCGATCCAAACGCTAGGGTAGTACCGCTTTAGATACTTCCCGTTGATTGCCTTCGGTAATACTAGTCCTTCGAGTGTTTCGAGTATGTATGCGTTTCCGCCAACAAGCCGATTTATCTTATATGGTCCTTCCCAAGTAGGCGACCATTTACCGAATCGGTTATCCTTAGAACCAATCGGCAATATCGTTTTCCAAACTAAATCGCTTCACTAAAGCTCTTAGATACAACTTTTTTATTATATGCTCTTGCGACTCTTTCTTTATTCCTTTTAAGCCAATTCAAAGTAACCAGCCTTAATTCTGCCAAGTCATCCAAATTGTACAGCATCAATTCCTTGTACTCATCGGCCGATAGATTATTCTGCTTTGCTACTCGCATTGATTCAACGTTTATTTCTACGGGCAACACCGCCTCTTGACCATATACCAACTGATACGGTGATAACTTAGTCGATCCGTGAAATGCTAGCCGATAAGCCCACAGAGACTCCGATAGTGTAGTATGCCAAGTTCGAGGCTTTTCATCAATTTTTCTTTTGATCAACTTGATCAAAGTCTTATTGGACGATTCGGCTTGTCCATTAGCCTGAGCATAATATGGTGATGAGTTGAGTAATCTAATGCCCAGACTTTCTGCAAAGCTTTTAAAATCGTTAGACATGAACACAGTTCCTTGATCGGTTGTGATAGTCTGAGGAATGCCGAATCGATGGATAATGTGCTCATTAACAAAGCCGATTGCTTCTACACTAGTGACTTTCTTGAGCGGAACGGCTTCGACCCATTTTGAAAAATAGTCTGTAGCTGCAAGGATAAACTTATGGCCTTTACTTGATGCTGGGAAAATTTGGCCGATTACGTCTATCCCCCATCCTCTGAACGGCCATGGTTTAATAATCGGATGCAGAGCCGATGCTAGTGCAAGCTGTACATTCCCAAACTTTTGACAATTTTGGCACCCTTTATAATACTTAAAGCAATCTTCTAACATTGTCGGCCAAAAGTATCCTGTTCTCCTCAATATCCATTTCATCTTGTAAGCCGATTGATGTGCACCACAAATTCCTTCATGGACCTCACCCATAGTCACTTTTGCTTCTTCGTCGCCTAAACACCGTAGAAGCAATCCTTCCAGTGTCCGATAATACAATTCTCCTTCGAGCATGACATATTTCATCGCTTTTTGACGAATTTTCCGCGCAGTAGGTCTGGATGGGTCCGTCAGGTAAGTTTTATTCTGTCCTCCAATCGGCGTTATCAACACATAGCACTGCTATGTCGATTAAGTCAAACGTTTCATGTCGGCTATATTCCTTGTAGCCTGACGCTGCTTGAGCTAACATATTGGCTTTCCCATTCATTTCCCTAGGCACATGGCAAATGCGAAAAAATGCAAAGGTGCCTATTACTTCAAGGCATTGTTCTAAATATTTTGATAACACCTCATCATAGCATCTAAATTCTCCTTTAACTTGTTGTACCACCAGTAATGAATCACCGTAGGCCTCCACAGTGCTCACACCGATACTTTCCAATAATTGGAGCCCCTTTAGTAATGCTTCATATTCGGTCTGGTTATTAGAGCATCGACCATTAAGCCGATATGCGAACTCGGTGCTATACCCTTTTGGTGAAATCAGCACAACACCTATTCCGCTCCCCTCTTGGCAAACTGATCCGTCGAAATATAAACGCCAAGGGGCCACATCGACTACTCTGCGCCAGAGTATCATGTCTCGTAATGAAATCGCTATCGCTCGACCCTTAACAAATTTTAGCCGATTCATATTGTAGATTGAACTCGGTCAAGGCGTATGCCCATTTCCCAAGTCGTCCTCTCAAAATTGGCGCAGACAAGATATATTTGATGACATCGGTTTTGCACACTATTATACAAGTTGATGCCAGTATGTAATGCCTCAACTTGGTGCAAAGTAAATACAATGATAAACATAGCTTTTCTATATAAGGGTACTGATTTCATTTCAACGATCGTCTACCGAGATAAAATATTACGCGCTCTTTGCCATCGATTTCTGCGCCAACACGGCCCCGATGGTTTCCTTTTCAGCCGACACGTATAATTTGAAGGAATCCTTCGAGGTGCGGCAGATGGTGGTGATGCCAAGTATTTCTTGATTTCATCAAAAGCTTTTTGCTGATCGGCTCCCCACACAAATTCCTGATGATCTTTCAACTTCAATAACGGTGTAAAAGCTTGGATCCTACCAGACAGATTCGAGATAAATCGTCGTAAGTAGTTAATTTTGCCGATCAACTTTTGCAATTCATTTTTGCATGTTGGCGGCTTGGTGTTTGCTATGGCATTGACCCTTGTCTGGCTGACTTCGATACCTCTCTGATGCACCATGAAACCGAGAAACTGACCAGCCGACACGCCAAATGCGCACTTCAAGGGATTCATCTTTAACCCATGAGCTCTTGTGTTTTGAAATACCTTTTCTAAATCGGCTAAGTGTTGCCAGTCCTCCTTAGATTTGACAACCACGTCATCGATGTAAATTTCAACGATATGTCCGATTAGATTGTGAAAAATTAAATTCATGGCACGTTGATAAGTGGCACCTGCATTCTTCAAGCCGAATGTCATTACTGGCCACTCATATAGCCCTAACGCGTCGGGGCATCTGAAGGCCGTTTTGGGGACATCGGCTTCTGCCATGAATATCTGGTTATATCCAGCGTTCCCATCAAGAAAGCTAATGATTTTGTTACCCGAGGCAGCATCGATAAGCATATCGGCTATAGGCATCGGATATTCATCCTTTGGCGTGGCTTTATTCAAATCTCTAAAATCTACACACACCCGAAGCTTACCATTTTTCTTCATGACAGGAACAATGTTGGACACCCACTCGGCATATCGGCAAGGCCTTATAAACTTGGCCTCCAGCAACCTTTCAATTTCTTCTTTTATTACATTATACAACTCTGGATTAAAACGACGAGGAGGTTGCTTATATGGCCGATACCCTGGCTTAATAGGCAGCCGATGTTCAACTAGTTGTCGGCTTAACCCAGGCATCTCATAGTATTCCCAAGCAAAACAATCCCTGTATTTTCTAAGTATTTTGACCAACTTATCTTTATATTCTAGGCCTAAACTTGCGCTTATAAAAGTTGGTCTCTTTCTATCACCTTCTCCTATATCAACTTCTTCAAGCATATCTACCAAGTGAAGCCTTGCCCCAATTTTTCGTTTTGAAAGTCTTCAATAGCTTCACACGAGTTTATCGCTGCCGATAGCTTCTTGCTTTGTCTGTAGAATTTGAATCATTTTTGACCCCATCTTCTCAAGATTTCACCGCTTCGATCAAAGGTGCTCGGTTCGACATCGATCGGCGTAAAGCCCTGTCTTCCCAATGCCGATGAAATCACAATCGTCCAAAGGTTTTGCCCGATATGCATTCTCGCTTCTTCATGTGGCCAATTTGCATCGGAGCTGGCCATAGCAATATGAGCCGATGTATCGGCTGAGACGACTTCGACTTCATCTCCGTTCCACTGGATAAGCAATTGGTGCATGGTCGAGGGTATACAGCAGTTGGCGTGTATCCAATCTCGTCCTAGGAGCACAATGGAAGTTCCCTTTTGCTTCAACCACAAAGAATGCGGTCGGCAAGGTTTTATTGCCGACGATCAGTTCAGTTACCATCACTCCTTTGGCTTCAGTGGGGTCACCTGTGAAGTCATTTAATACCATGTTCGTTTTGATCAAGTCTTCATCGGTCTTCCCCAACTTTCTGCAGGTACTGAGTGGCATCAAGTTCACAGTAGCCCCTCCGTCCACAAGCATCCTTGATATCGGCTTTCCATTGATGTAACCCTTCAAATACAATGGCTTTAGATGCCGATGCGGATCTTGTGGTTTCTCAAACTTGCATCTTGTGCCCCTGCACACATTTGAGCAAATGCGTCTTTAGCCGATTCAGCTTTTAATTTGAATTCAACGGTAGGGTGAACACCATATTGATATCCATAGGAGTACCATCTCAATTATTGGTGACATTAAATCGTCTCAAGAATCCGTCTCATCATCGGCTTGTTGTTTTTCCTCCACTCCTTTGTGACCAACCTCACAGTCGCAATTCATTGAAAGCTTGGTCTCTCTTTTTCTTCAACTTCTAATCTCTCGCGTTTTAGGCGTTGGAGCCGCTGCAGATGCTAAGCTAAGCCCGTCGGGCACCATCTAGGTTTAGGTTCAACGGTTTTGGATTCTACCAACCAAGTTCTCGGCGAGCTCTTCCTTGTCTGATTTAGCGCTGACCTCTCTCTTATCGGCCTCTTATGCCTTGACTTGTCTTGATCTGGTTCTGGCTGATATAGACGTTCTCTTACCGACTGCCTTTGCCAACTTCTTTGCGGGTAGTGCTCCATGGGGCATGCTTTTGAAGATGGTAACGCCATACCTCTCTCCCAACAGAATTGCCAAAAAGGACATCTTTCATGAGCTCGTTCTGCGTTGCTTGGCCGATGCGAATTATCTGGTTGAAATGCATTGTTTGGCCGATACGGTTGGCGAGACTGTTGTTTTTGCTGGTGGCTCATCCTCTCATATTTCTCAAGCAATTGCAAGAAAGTTGGCCTAGGTTTGAATGCCGGCTTTTTGGGCGGAGATTTCTCTGCTTTATACCACCGTCCAACTTGCAACTCTCCCCTTGGCTTAATTGTTCTTGAATTCTTCCCATCTTTGTCGGCTTCAATTTGAAGTGAGCCGATTGTTATCTTCAGTGTCTCCCCTTTCGAACTAGATTCTATGTCGACTTGCCGTGTTGTACTAGGCTTTTCGTCAACAATCTGCTTTCCTTTGCTGGAGCATTGGACCATGTTGATTGGGAAAGGGTTGACATCGACTTCCATGGCTGGCTCCTCCGCGAACTTGAGCCGACCGTCTTCAATGGCATCAGATCTCACAGTCGAAGATATTGCAGTCATTAGTGTTATGGGAAAAAGAATGGTGCCACTTACAGTATCGCCACTTCTTGATCTCATCAGCCGACGGTATGGTATGTCCCTCTGGCAATCGTATCAATTTTTCTTGTAGTAACATGTCAAATATGCGATCACACTTAGACACGTCGAAAGCATACTTGACCTCTGTCTTACTCTTCGTCGGCTTAAGCCATGAACAGACAAGTGGTTTTTTAGAACCTTTTATCCATTCGGCTATGTTTATATCTGCTTCATCCTCAGAAGCTTCACTAGAGCTATACTCGACCATATTTACTTTGGCTTTGTCTCTGCTATTTATTCTAATTTTATCTTTGAATTCTTTACTTAAATATCGGCTTTCTTGTGCCGATACCCGATGAAGTAGGTGACTTAAGTCAGTAAATTCTTGTCCAGCAAGTTTTTCTTTAAGCGGGGGAATTAACCCCTGGAAGGCTAAATCGGCTAGTTGGTTATCTGGTAATACTACATCGAAGCGGCGATTTCAGTACTTCTCTAAACCTTCTAATATACTCGAAGCGATTCACCAAATTTACTTGACAAAGACTTAGATCTGAAATCCTTAACTCCAGACTGCCAAAGAAGAAGTATTCGTGAAATCTGCCTTCTAAATCGTTCCAAAAGTGGACCGAATTTGGAGGCAGATTCGTGAACCAAGTGAAAGCAGTTCCTGATAAAGATAAAGGAAAAAGTCTAATCTTTAATCCATCGAATTGGGCTGCTTCACCACACTGAGCGATAAATCGACCAATGTGTTCCAGAGTGGTGACCGAATCATCCCCCGAAAATTTTGCAAAATCGGGAATCCTGAAGTTATGGGGATACGGCATTCGATCAATATAATCTGGATACGGCTTTCTATAGCCGATCGTTTTCCCTTTGGGCTGTAGGCCAAACTGGTCCCTCAAGACTGTAGAAATTTGGTCGGCCCAATTGATGTTATTGGCCGATGGGCCACTAGGGTTTGGCCAATTGTGCTCACCAGCATCGTGCCCCCCGAGTGCAAACTCGGCCGGTCGGATTGTCCTAGCCGATGGGTACTGTTGTTGCCATGGTTCGTACCCATTGGCCCTAGGAGCCGGTACCACAGGCAATGGACCAAATTGTTCTGGGTATGTAACCACTTTATACGGAACTGGGTCCCTAACTTGGAATGGTCCTTGGGGCTTGCAATTCCTATCTAATTCAATCGGCTGAGAAGCCGACTAGGCATAGGAAGTTGTCGACATCGAGGATCTATTTTTGCCGCACAAGATATGCATGGTAATGAGCGGCGGGTTTGGACGAGGATTTGGTGGTGCTAACATGGTGGGTTGGGTCGGCATTAGCGATGGTGCAGTGCGACGCTTTGATCGTGCTAGTGTTTGGTGCCACGAGTATCTTGGATATGTTGGGAGTGGTCATGCGGATCCATCAATCCTCTAGATGTCGCGGCTCTTGTGCAATCGTTTTCGCTATTTTCTATCATCGGCTTTAAGGTCGTAATCAAAGCCGATGATTGATTAATCAATGCATGATGCACGATTGCTCGATCATAATGCATAATTCGCTTGTGCCGGAGATATCGGCCATCGAATTTGACGCAAAGATCTGTCTCGCCGAAGGGGTTCAATGTTGGCGGCGCCATCTTCGCGTGACCCTCGTCGGGTTTTCGATAACAACCCAAAGATTAATTCTTCCAAGGCGCTTTTAGGTCTTCAATCTCCTGCTGCTGCTCTCGAGTTAAATCGCCCAAGGTAGGGACGATTATGGCATCGATGCTCACATCGGCCGCGCGGTGGATTTGCTGCGCATCATCTTGTCGATTTGGTGGTCCCCCCGCGTGCCAAAAATGTGTTGACGCCAAAAAGCGTGAAGAGGGTTTCGTTGCAACACACCGCATTTAACACCGGTTCAAACGCGTCGTGGCGTGCCAATCGATTTGACCCTGCAATCGATAAGGAGAATAGTTGTAAAATTTAATCAAGCCGATCCTCGGGGCGAATCGGCCAAAAATCAAGAATCAGCCCAAAAGCCGATTAGAAGGGTAAATAGACTAGTCGATCAAGACTAATCCGAGGGTAAAAGGCAGATTAATTCCGAAAAGGCGATGCGCAACAAGACAGAATAAATCAAACCTGAAAAAGCCAATGACGATCAAACAATCGGCGATACGCAACTTTATTTGATCGATGTCGACTTACAGAGGAAAGATTACAATGCTAAAAAGACTAAGAACTAAAGGAAGTAAAAACTGGTGGATGTGTTGATTGTTGTTCCTTCAAGCAGCCTTGGTGCGCCTTATATACCCGCCTAGCCGATCCGAGTCCTGATCCAACACGACAATGTAGTCCGAATCGCCGTAGTTTCCTACCCGGCCTCTAGTTTCCAATTTGTTATCTCGACGTCATATGGGATTTCCATGTGTTTATCCGAATCGCAGATATTCTCGTATCTTATCCAAACTCATGCTTTTTCTGCCGATTCTTCTAGAAATTTCCAAAACTGGTGCAAACAAAAAGGTTTGAATCGTCTAGTAATTCAAATACGTAAATAAAAATTGATGCACTATACCATATCGAATTTCAAGAATTGATATACTAAATATTTTAACCCCATTTTTCATCATGAGTTGATCTACCGCCAGAGAGAGTATGAAGAAAAGAGGCAAAATTTGTCGACAAAGTTTAGTGGGCTAATTAATGCAAATTCGAAGGCATTTGACCGAATCCATCCTTGAGCAAAATCTTGCCTTCACCGCCATGTGGGCTCGGTCCCACCAGTCAGGCTCTTCTTCCTTTGCTCCTCTCCGTTCCTTTCCTCTCTCGAGCAAGCCGCTCCCACTCGCTCTCTCTCGTCTCAGAATCACGGCCATCAGATCGAGCACCTCCCAAGTCACTCAGGCGCCTCGGCTTGCACCGACGACGCATTCGCCTCGCCACGCCCGAGGCTCGCAGACATCTGGCAGACTTCTCACCGTGACTTCCAAAGACAACCACTTGTGCGTTCAACCCTGGAACTCCTTGTTTGGCTCGCTACAAAAGACCAAATTGCATCGCCTAACTCCTATGCTACCCCTTCTTACGCTCCTCAGCCAAAACGCAAAAAGCCCAAGTCTTATGACCCAGCCTCCCTCTTCTTCTCCATTCTGTCGCAAGAACCCGAAGGGGGGGGAGAAACCCAAATTCCACTGGCTCGGTGAGAATCAATCGGATTCATTGATCATAGAGCTCTCTCATAGCTTGACAAACTCAGCCCCAACCATCTTTCCCTGTTGCACCATAGCGCCAAGACCTGCAATCCTCCTTCTCCTCCAACTCCGGGCGCACAGTGGCGGCCCAACTCGGGACTTCTCCGGACGAATCAACCGCCACAATGGTATGCCCTAGCCTCACTGATGCTCTCGCTGCTACCCATTCGAACCGAGTCTCACCTGTTCTTCTTCTCCGGCGAGCTCCCACCATTGCCGTCGCCCCCTCTCAGTGGCAGCCCACTCCGGTCACCTCCGGCGACAACCGACCCTACCATCGGATGCGCGTCACCAAGCTGGTGCTCCTCCAACCCTTGGCCGAGCTCCTCCGCCACTCCTTCGCCGCCGGCGTGGCGCCCTAGCCGGAGCTCTGCTCCTCTCTCACTGCGCGCGGGCCACCCATGTCAGCCGAAGCAAGAGTCTCCAGCAAAGGGGTAAAGGCGTTTTCATTGCTCCGAAAGCGTATTTTCATTTCCAATGCATTTCCAACCCTGAAATGAATTCATTCTTGTATATCTTGTGCAATCTTAATTAAAATTCAATGAGATAAATTTTATTACTCATATAAAATCATAAAGAACATAAATATGTAAAAACATTTGATTTCTAAGTCCCAGAACATTTGTTAGAAGTTAAAAATGGTATGAACTCTACTTCAAACACTATTGTGGACAATAGTGCTCATGTGAAAAATATAACTTATGAAATCGTGTAAGAAATGAATATGTGCTTCTGGGATTTTAATAAGCCTAATCATGCAAAGGTATTAAATAGTGGAACTAAGTTTAATTCATTTGTTTAGCAACCATTAGTAAAGCTTAATATGGCCATTAATAGAAATGAATGTATAAGGGTTCATAAAAGCATAAAATATTTTGTGAGAGATTCCTGAAATCAGTAGGAGCTTGTCCATATAAAAATACTTAGAATCAAACTCAATTTTTATTCTCTTGATGAAAGGAAGTGTAAATTATAACAATGAGAAAATAGATAATCTATTGCAATTGAAGTGAAAATAATGCCAAACCAACTTTATAACCTTTCTAGGATTGCTACCTGTTAACACCTGAAAACTGAATTAAAGATCTTGTATAATGTAGTTGCAAACTCAAAATGAAGCTTGGCCGATTCAATGTTACCCATATGGTCATTTAGACTAATTCAACAGTAGATAAAATAACTCATCCAAATACTAAAGTATGTAAAACTAGTTTAGTAACACTCTACAAAGTTTGTTCTACTAGATTCTAGAAAAATATTTCATTTTCAGTATGCTTTCCATATAAATCAAGCTAGTTCAAAACCCTTAAGCGTTAACCTGTCATTTCCCTTTTTTTGGCCGATTCCGAATAGTGTCAACTTAACAATGCCACTTAAGCCATTTCAACAATGAATATAATATCTCATCTAAATCGTAAAGCTTATGAAATTAGCTCAGTAGCACTCTCCAAAGTATATACTACCCTGCTAGGAAAAGATAATTTCATTTTGCTAAGGTTTGCATATCAATCCTGTAGGTTAAATAACCTTGAGTGGTAATTGTTCACTACACATGTTCAATTCGATTTCTTGTAAAGTGAACCTTAATACCATATTAAGCATTTTAACCAATGAATATAATGTATCAGCTAAAGCCTAAAATTTATGGAATCAGCTTAGGATTGTTATACAAAGTATAAATCATCTTAATATGAAGAAATAACCATACTTCATCATATTTTGCATGCAAATCCTAATAGCTGAACAACCCTAAGTAACCACATTACTTTAGACCTTAATGCGAATGAATACACTTTAGGTATAAATGAAGAAACCTGTATAGTAGTTATTTGTATCACCAAAACCTTCTCAATCATCAAGGAAATGATTTTAGTAGCCTAAATCAGTAGATCTAACCTGTATGAAACTAATTCTAAGTAAAATCAATTAAAGGTAAAGAACTAATCCTTCAAAGTCCAATGTGATTGCTTAAGCCTTTTCATTAGCTCGCAAAGCAACTCATCTAAACCCGAATAATGTAAAGAATAGTCTAGAATTGACCTTTAAGTTATAATCTGCAGCAATATAAGAAAATATTCATATTTCACCTTGCTTTGAATCTGAATCTTAATAGAGCAAAACCTGTAAGTTATAAGATTGGCAGAAGCTCATATTGTGAATAGTAAATTCAAATGAAATCGCAACTAATGCTTAATTCTATTAATCCAACCAATCTTTGCATCTTGAATTCGTAAAATAAGATTAATAAATTCATAAAGAGCAATCCCTGTTTCTTTATCAGAGTTTAATTGTTTTGCTATCTCTTTCTTTCGCTCTTATTGAAATTAGTGTTTTGCTGTATTTTCCGTTGTTCGACGTGTAGAACCCGACGTCTCTAGTTTCGTCGTCATCGTCGTCAACCGCACTCCTCGCCTTCGTCGTAGTCATCAATTAAGCAAGGCAAGCATCCTTTGACCATATTGATCCCAGTATTTTATATTCCTTTTGTGCATCAAATTGTTTTATGCATGCGTTTACTTTATGTAAATTGCTATATTGTGGATTGGTAGTTGTACCTATTGTCTTGTGAATCTCCTTTGATGCTTTATGAACATGTGAACCTTGATAACCATAGATTGAGGTTAGACATTACTTAATGTCATCTTGGGTATATGCGTTCATTTTATTCATGCTTAGTCATGCTTTAGAATAAATGATGTACATGATCAACTCAATAATTGTTTTGGGAAACATTGAAAATGTCACTGTTGGTGGTGGGTACTTTGATTAAAAACCCAAAATGAAACTATGCTTTGATGCGGGCGATTATTTGGCAATAGCCGGTTGTGCAGAAGTAATTGCACGTAGTGTAGGGTGAAGTGTCGCCCGTGTCACAACTAAGGACCGAACATCGTGTTGTATGATCCAATAAAATCCGTACAAACCACGAGGGTGAGGATGGGTTAGCCTTAGCCTATTAAATTGTTTAGACATGGCTTTGCTCATTGGTAGGCGGGAGCTTGCAGGATTCCCGCTTGTCCGCACTCGACGGGTTTCTACTTGCTAATGCAACGGTGCATACCGCCGTGTTTAGAAACGTTGTGTTGTGTGTGAAAGTGGATCCATGGCTTGGGTGTGTGTTTCTAGTTCTCTGGCGGGGTTAACGCCCCGGTGGTGTAAAGCCTTGTCTAGGAATTTAATGGCTATGTATGGTCTTCTGGATGACACACCTAAGGAAGTGTGTCGCAAAGGTTGATCATTCCTTGTGGGTACAGCTTGTACACCTCTGCAGAGTTTAAATCTAATTGATTAGCCGCACTCAGCGGTCATGGGTGTCTTGGTGAACTTGCACGAGTTAAATGTTTTATTGTTTCCAAAAGGGTTTATTTTACAAGTTAGCTTACCCCACAGATGACCCAATGCTATACCCTGTGTGGGCAAGTATTGGAATCAGCTGTTGTGCCCTGTGTGGACAAAGAACTGGATATATGCCATGCGATGGCAATGATCGATTCGTTGCTCACGTCATGGAGGACGGTGAGTGTTATTTATGCTTTACTTATTTGTTATCAATGAATCTCGCTCTTTTAAATTCCGTTTGCAAATAACTTGGTTTCCAAATTCAAATTCGCTTTATGCAAATTAACTGTAGTAGCCTCCTTTGAAATGGCCTGCATGTATTGTAGGTTTTGCTCAAGTCTTGCTGAGTATGTAAAATACTCACCCTTGCCTAATTATATTGTAGGTGGTTTAGAATGCGAAGCTTCGAAGTTGTTCGTCGCAGGTTGCGGGTTCTTCTTTGAAGCGATTTATTTCTAAGGAATTTATGCCTGGTCAGTTGCCTGCGGGATTGGATGGGTACACTACAAGGCATTGCTTCCTTTGCTGCTATATTTCTCTGAGTTGTAATATATGTTTGTATAATCGTTTCCGCTTAATTAATTAATGTATGGTTGTGATTTCCAATTGTTGTAAACATGTGAGTGCTAGCTACTGATCCAGGGAATAGCACAGTAATCACATGGAGGTTCCTGTTCGTCAGAACGGGGTCTCACAATTTCCATAAGAACTCTGATCATTCAATTAAGTCATTTTAATCAGCAATTGAAATTCTATGCATAGAATAATGAAGAGATAAAATGAAAAGGTAACTTTTAAATCGAGCTAATGCAATGTCAGAATTTTCATAAAATAACGGAATCACAAATGGAGCTGAAAACTTTATGAAAACATTCTGAGATCAAATACTTTTGAAAAACAAAATTTGGAAACTAATATACTTCAATTAATCTCGAAGAAAAATCAAAATCCGAAAATAAACTTCGATCAGTCATCGACGTGTGGGCCATTCGTTGATTTCCCGTTCCGTTGACGCATGATTGAAATCCCAGTCACTGACAAATGACCCCACCTGCCAGACCTGTCTTCCTCAATGCCGTTCCTTCCACTGCGACTCTCCCGAAGCCGTTCGCTCCACTGAGGAAGTCTCCCGAAGCTCTGCACCGAAGCCTTCAACCAGATGCTTTGCACCTTGGGAACCACCAGAGCTAGTGCTTCACTTCCTCCCCTCCACTCCTTCTCCCTCCTCAATCAGCGCAGGAAACCCATCCCCATTCTCGCCCTTGTGCCGAAGCCCAGAAGCCCCAAATCCCATCGCGATTCTTGCTATTCGGCCAACCATTCTCAAATCCCTCTTAGCTAGAGCATAACCACACTCTGCTGAGCCAAATCCCTCATTTATTTCGTGAGCTCACCATGCGACATTGTGCTGCCGCCGTGCGCCCCACCTTCCCCGCAGCCGGCCACCGTGGGCAGCGCTCCTCGGAGACTCTTCCTCCAGGTAAACCTCAAAAACGGAACCCCTAGCGTCCCCTCATGCTTAATTAGCCACCGATTTCACCTCTAATGGCCTTGTCTTCTTCTCCCCGAAGTGCCATTAACGCTGCTGCCAAGCTCTACCAGAGCTCACTTGGTCATCTCGGCGAATGGACTTCATACTGGATGCGCCTGGATGTGCTGATGCTCCCCCGGTGCTCGCCGTCGCCGGAGGATCGCCGGAAGACCTTCGCCGCCATGCCCTAGAAATCCTCTGTTCTCTGTCCCTGTGCGATGGGGTCAGTGAGCCAGCGCCTAATGGTAGGTGAAGGCTGAGTCCAAAAGGCGCTTTCTCAATTGTAAAACGTATTCTTGATGTTCCAGTTAATTTCCTGGCCAGGATATAATTAACCATTGGTAACTTGTGCAGTGTTAGTTAGAAACCAGTGAAATAAATTTATATTTTTGCCTAAAGTCAGAAAGGTTCTAGCTATACAAAAATATTAAATATTTGAACTACAAAGCAATTATTTGAATTAAACTTTGAGTATAACCTCAATATGGCCTTCATATTAAATCTGTGAACAATAGGTCAAGAAGTAATAATATAAACTTGTATATGATGCCAAGACCAAAATGAATTCAAATGTACAAAAATATTCAATTCTTGAATCATAGAACAATTGTTAAAATCAAGAATGGGATGAACACACTATTATGAACATTATGGCACATGTGAAAGATATAACTTTCAAAACCACAAAATGAATTCTTGTTTGTCTCTAGAATCAAAATAACTCAAATAGGTGAAATCATCTGATGTTCAACTCAATTTAAATCATTTGCTTATGAATCATCATTGAACCCTATTATGGCCATTAACAAAGTAATAGCATAATGGCTCACAAAATGGTATGGTAAATTGCATCAAGTTCCTAAAACAGTGAGGACATATGTATGTGAAAATAATTGGAATAAAGTTTAACTTGAATTCTTTTATCATAAAGAAGTGTCAAATGTAACAATAATAAATTGGGTAATCTATTGCAATTTAAGTCAAAATAATGCCAAACCAACTTTAAAACATTTCTAGGATTGTTTACTGATAACACCTGAAAAATGAATTAAAGATCTTGTATAATGTTGTCGCAAACTCAATATGAAGTTGGCTGATTTAAGATTTCAAATATGATCACTTATGCTATTTCAGCAGTAGATAAAATAGCTCATCCAAATACTAAAATCAGTAAAATTAGTTTAGTAACGTGGTACAAAGTTCATACTACCATATTCTATAAAAAGAATCTTATTCCGTCAAAGTTTGCATATTATTCTTAATAGCTCAAAACCCTTAAGTGTCAACCTTTCGTTTCACTTTCTTGCCGATTTTGAATAGTATAGTCTTTAAGTATAGCATGAACCATTTTAGCGATAAGATTATAGTCTCGCCCAAAATCCTAAAACTTATGGAACTAGTTTAGTAGTGTTCTTCAAGGTGTAGACTACCCCATTATAAAAAGATAATCTCATTTTGCTAAGGTTTACATATTAATCTTAATAGCTTAATGACCCTAAATAATCACATTACTTTAGATCGTAATATGAATGATCGAATTGTAGTTTCAATGTGGAAACCTGTAGTTAAGTTATTTTATCACCAGAACCTTCTCAAATATGATAGAAATGTTATCAGTAGCCTAAATCAGAAGATCTAACTTGCATGAATCTAATTCTAAGTAAAGTCAATCGAAGGTAAAGAACTATTTAGTCATAATCTAATATGATCAATTAAGCTTTTTCATTAACACCCAAAGCAACTCATCAAATCCTGAATTTGGTAAAGAATGACCTAGAATTGATCCCTAAGATATGCTCTGCAATAATCTAAGGAAATAATCTTGCTTTGTTTTGCTTTAGCTCTAAATTCTAATAAAGCACAATCTATCAAGAATAAGGTATCGAGAATGAATCTTTGGAAGCAATAAGATCAATACACCTTGTAGCTAATGAATAATTGTATAATCTAGACTATTTTTGCATCTTGAATTCGTAAATTAAGATTAATAAATTCATAAAAAGCAATTCCTGTTTCTTTATCAGAGTTTTATTTGTTTTTCCATCTGCTTTCTTTTGCCCTTATTGAAGTTAGTGTTTTGCTTTATTTCCTTTGTTCGACGAGTAGACCCGACGTCTCTAGCTTCGTCTTAAATCGTTAAATCGCCATAATCCTCATCTTCGTCGTAATCAGTGATTAAGCAAGGCAAGCATCCTTTGACCATATTGATCCCAGTATTTTATATTCCTTTTGTGCATCAAATTGTTTCATGCATACGTTTATTTTACATAAGTCTGCTATTTTGTGGTTTGGTAGTTATACCTTTTATCTCGTGATCCCCCTTTGATGATTATGACAATGTGAACCTTGATAACCACGTAATAGGGCTAGACAGTCTTAATGTCATTTTGGGTATATACGTTCATATTATTCATGCTTAGCCATGCTTTAAAATTAGCAATGTTCATGATCAAATTGATATTTGTTTCCTGAAAACATTGAAAATGTCACTGTTGGTTGTGGGTACTTTGATTAAAAACCAAAAAAAACTATGTGTTGATGCGGCGATTATTGGCGATAATAGGAAGTGAAATTGCACGTAGTGTAGGGTGAAGTGTCGCCTGTGATTAAGGACCGAGCAATGGGGCGCTATTGATCCGAGATTTCCGTGCAACCACGAGAGCTATTTATGGGGTAGCCATAGCTTGTTATGTTAATTAGACATGGCTTCATTGGTAGGTGGGAAGTTTTCCGGTCGGGTATACTTGCTAATGCACGCTAATGCAACGGTGCGCCTGCCGTGTTGAAAACGTTGTGTTGTGTTGGGGGAAAGTGGATCCACGACTCGCGTGTGTGTTTCGGTTCTCTGGCGGGGTTAACGTCCCGGCTGGTCTAAGCCATGTCTAGGTAATGTAACGACTATGTATGGTCGAAAGACCATGACTTGTGGGTAAAGTTGTACATGAGTTTAAATCTAATCGATTAACGCGGCCGGTCATGAGCACTTGGTGATGTCATTCCAATGCTAGATGTTTATTGTTTTTCAAAAGGGCTTGGTATCATTTGTTTTGCAAACTGTGCTTTATGTCAAAGGGCCGACATTGATGGATTTCAGGATGTGAATGATTCGTCGCTCACGTCATGGAGGACTGTGAGTGTTATTATGCTTTATTTATTTGTTATCAATCAATCTTGCTCTTATAAATTCCGATTGCAAATAACTTGATTTACAAATGAAATTCGCTTTATGCAAATTAACTGAGATAGCCTTTCCTTTGAAATGGCCTGCATGTATGATAGGTTTTGCTCAAGTCTTGCTGAGTATGTAAAGCACTCACCCTTGCTTAATTATATGTAGGTGGTTTAAGCGAAGCTTGAAGTTGTTCATCGCAGTTGCGGGTTTTTCTTGGCGTGTTCTATCGGAGTTTATTGTCGATTACTTCGGGATCGGTTGGGCAAACTACGGATATTGCTTCTTTCTTTGCGGTATTCTCGAGTTGTAATAATTATTTATGTGATTATTCGTTTCCGCTAATTAATATGTTGTATGGTTGTGATTCCATTTGATGAAATGTGCGTGCTAGCTACTGATCCAGGGACTAGTACTGCAAGCACATTAGATTTTCATTTTTGCATTCTGTGTAAAAATGGGGGTCGTTACAATGATGGAGCCAGATTGTTGGATCAGCAATCTCCATCGCCCTATGAGGAAGAGCTGCCTCAACAAACTTGTGCAGGTCTAGTGAATTTTTGAACATGTCATTAGTAGGGCTCCTTCCAGTGAACATCTCAAGCAACAATATGCCAAGGCTATAAACATCACCAAGAGTTGAGTTGGCACAACCTTGACCATACTCTACAAGTATGCAGTCATTGTTGATCAGTATGCTGTATGTGAGATATCTATTAAATACTCCAAAGCATAAGGTAGAGAATAAGAAAAAGGCAATTATTATACGAGCAAGATTTGTTGTTACCTGGAGCAACATAACCAATAGAGCCTCTAATTCCAATGGAGCTGGTTGAATTTAGCAAAGTTTGGCTTGTATTTTCAGAAAGAATTCTTGAAATGCCAAAATCTCCAACCTGGGCGCTCATGTCTTCTGCAAGAAATATGTTGCTTGGCTTTAGGTCACAGTGGATGATTGGTGTCTGAGTCTGACAGTGGTTGTGAAGATAGTCCAGTGCATCCATGATATCAACAGCAATGTCCAACCTCTGAGCTAGGCTGAGTGTATTGCTTGGAGCAGGCTTGGCAGATTTCAGATGAAGCCAATCATACAAGCTACCATTTGGCATGAACTCAAAAACCAGTGCTTTGAAATCTTGACCTTGGGGGTCGATGCCTGAGCAACAAGTGATGATCTTGATGAGACAACGGTGCCGCACCCTCCTCAATGCCTCGCATTCTGCCACAAAACTCTTAGAAGATCCTGATAGTTGAAGGTTGAACACCTTCACTGCTGCAGTTGTACTTGTATACCCATCATGCAAGGTGCATTTATAAACCGCACCGTAACTTCCTTTCCCAAGCAAATTGGCTTCTGAAAATCCATCAGTTCCTTTCGACAATGCATAATAAGGAATTCTTTCATACTGCTCATCAATTGCAAGGGATGGTAACTTGCGGTTTTGCAATTGATAAGCCAGATAAATTTTTGAAGACACCCTCTTTTGGTACCTCACCTTGCAGATTGTTGAAAGACACATCCAATTTGAGCAACATCAAATTCTGTAGAATTATTGGGATTGCCCCTGACAAGTTGTTGTGGGACAGATACAATTCTTGCAGGTTGCCAATGCTACCAAGGGCATCAGGGATCCAACCAGACAAGTTGTTCATGGCTAGGTTTAGTATGCGTAGGCCTTTTATGTCTCTGAGAGATTCAGGTATGCTTCCATGGAATGAGTTATTATCCAAAAATATAAATTCCAGCACTATGCAATTTTTTATGCTATCAGGTATCTGTCCGGACAATTGGTTTCCTGATAGATGCAACCTGTTAAGGTTAGCCAAGTAACCAACTTCTGAAGGTAGAGGCCCAGAAAGGGAGTTGTACGATAGGTCCAAGGAAGAAGAAAGGGATGTCAACTCGAAAACTTCCTTGGGAATTGACCCATTCAGGTGGTAATTATTGGACAGATCAATATGAAATATAGTCTTCAACTTGCCGAGACTAGTTGGGATCGGTCCTTCCAGGTTGTTGTTGAACGCAATCAACCTATTTAACTTTGTCAGATTTCCAACAGATGATGGTATGAGGCCTGACAAATCGCTACTATCCAGGAACAACTCAACCAAGTTTGCTAGCTTTCCGATGCTCTCCGGAATCGCTCCAGACATAGAAGTATTCGCTATGACTAGTAAGTTGAGACCGACCAGATTGCCAATGTCTGAGGGGATGCTCCCGGAGATCCTAAGGTCAGTTAGGTAAAGCAGCTGAAGAGTAGCTGAGAGGTTTACAATTGCACCCGGAAGCTGCCCTCTGAAAGAGTTGCTGCTGAGAGCGAGATTCTGTAACTGGCTGCAGTTTGCGAGTGAAGTGATGAACTCCCACCCCTCCCTGTTGTTTGCTTCAAGCTTGTTGTAACTCAAGTCCAATAGTTTTAGAGCTCGCAGCCTCCCGAAAGTGGGAGGAACATGCCGGCTAAATCTATTCACATCGAGGCGAAGTGTTGTGAGTTGGGAAAGATTGGAGAGTGAAGAAGGAATGGCTCCACTGAACTGGTTGTAAGACAAAGTTAGAGTACGCATGCTGGGGAACCTACTGCCGATATCGGTAGGAATATTTCCATGCAACTTGTTCATCCCTATTACAAAGCTCCTCAGTGACGACAGATTGTAGAGAGAGGGTGGAAGCACACCAGAAAGGTTGTTACGGAAGACATCAAGTACCTGGAGGCCTTGAATGTTGCTAAGTTCATGTGGGATTGGGCCCTCGAGCTGGTTCCAAGAGAGCTTGAGGTAGCATAGGGATGACAGATTGGACAGTGACGGTGGGATGGGCCCTGTGAAGCTGTTGTTCGGCAGCTTGAGCACTTGGAGGTGAGTCAGTGTGTTGCCAAGCTCAGCGGGTATGTGCCCATGGAGCTTATTGCCACTGAGATCAAGGAAAACTATGCTAATGCAGGAGCTTAAGTTCGTAGGGAATGTACCGGAGAAGGAGTTGTCGTGCAACACAAGGGTGCGCAGCCGTCGGAGGAGGCCAATGCCTGGGGGGTGATGGAATAAGTCCTTGTACTTGGTCTTTGTGGTCCTCATGTAGCTCTTTTGCAGGACAGCATCTTAGACTACTTTTGCAGGACAGCATCTTAGACTACTTTAGGTCTTAGACTACTTTAAGACAGCATCTAAGGACAGCATCTTAGACTAGCATCTTAGACTAGCATCTTAGCATATGCTTGACGCCTACTGGCCAGACTATAAATATGTAACCCCAACCCCTCAAAGTTGGCATGGCATTGTGTGAGAAATAAACCGTAAAATTGCCTCAACTCCTATTGTCATCCTCTCTCAATGAGAGTAAGAATTCAGCTACTAACAAGTGGTATCGAGCCGTTCTTTCCTGCAGCCTAAACATCTCTTGCTCATCTCCTTCCCACGCCCCTTGCTCTCACTTAGCAGCAATAATAACACTGTTCTGCTCACCCTTCATCTCTGAGCAGACGAGCGGCGGCTTCGTTCGAGGTAGCTCCTTCCCTAGCGGCCCCCACTAGCGCGCCATGTCCGAAGGGCGATCTCGGCCTTCGGCCGCCTCGAGCTGCTGGCACCGGCAGAGGCCGAGGTTGCAGCAGCGAGAGATCGCGAGCGGCAGCAAAGCAGCTGCGGCGGCGAGCGGCAAGGCGGCAAAGTTGGCGGCGGCGGAACTAGCGGAAGAAGGGCGGTGGAAGCAAAGGCGTAGCGGCAGATGCAGCGCGTGCGGCGGCAGCAGAGCTCGAGGCTCTGCGCGGCAGTAGCTCCAGCAGCTCTGCCCCTACCGACGGCGGCACCGACGTGGGGCCCAAGCTGGCGAGGGAGGCACATGCGGCGAAGCGGCGATGGGCAGGCGCCAAGACTCCCATGAGCGGTGGCGGCAGCAGACAGCGCGGACGCCAGCAAGGCGCCCCGGCGGCGATTGGGTCGACGGAGATCGCGGCCTTCTACAGCGACGCGGCTCTCCTCCCGGACCGCCGACGATGGTCACCACGGATCGAGCCATTGTCGGGGCGTCGGTCCCAGCGATGGATGGCCTACCCTCACCAAGACCAACTACGCCGAGTGGGCCGCGGTGATGCGGTACGGCTCGGTGCGGCACATGTGGGAAGTAGTTGACGGCGACGTCGATTACTAAGATCGACGGTATTGGATGCCCTCATAGCTGCAGTTCCACGAGATGCAGTTCTCGCTTTCCAATAAGCGAACTGCCAAGGAGGCCTGGGATGCCATCGCCGCGCACGACGGCAGCCGACAAGCGCCGCAAGACTACCCCGAGCGCCGCGATGAGTGGGAGAACACGCCTTCAAGCGGTGAGGGCGTTGATGACTTTGCTCTCCGTCTCAACACTCTGCTGCAGAAGATGGTGCAGTTCGGCGACGACACCTACGACGAGGAGAGAGCCGTCCAGAAGCTTTTCCGTTGCATCCCCGAGAAGTACAAGCAGATCGCTCGCTCGATCGAGTCTCTGCTGGATCTCTCCACGATGTCGTCGAAGAGGCGATAGGTCGCCTCAAGGTCGCCGACAATGACGAACCACGCCTCTCTGGGGCCTATCACCATCGGCGGAAGTCAGATCTCACTCGGAACGATGGGAGGCCCGCCAGGTGTCGGAAGAAGGGGAGTCCTCTTCCGCGACAGTAGCCGCAAGCGCGCGCCACGCAGGCGCGCGCGACGCGTCGGGGCGCGAGGACATGCCGAGGGTGACGCCGCGAGGCGCCAGGTGGCGCGCCACCGGCAACCGTAAGCCAAGACGAGGCGACTCGCCGCAAGCAGGCAAGCTTGGCCATTGGGCCAAGGAGTGTCGCCGACCACGGCGTGGCGTGCCCACGCCGCAGTGGAGGAAGAAGAGCCGGCTCTGCTCCTAGCACACGCAAGCATCGAGCTATCTCCAGCTGCATCGGCCGCAATGAATCTCCTCCACCTTGATGAGCCGAGAGCACACGCCTTTCTTGGCGACAGCTCCAGCAGCGACAAGATTGACGGGTGGTGCCTCGACACTGGCGCTACCCATCACATGACCGGTCAACGGAGTTCTTCACCGAGCTTGACTCAACGTCCGAGGCTCCGTCAAGTTTGGGGACGCCTCGGCGTGGAGATCAAGGGCGTCGGCTGTCCTCTTCACGCCGAAGTCCGAGAGCACAGTCGCTCACCGAGTCTAGTACATCCCCACGTTAAGGAACTCTATCATCACTGGGACATTGGATGAGAACGGCTTCAAGCGTGGCGATCAAGAACGGAGTCATGAGGATTTGGGATCACCATCGTCGCCTTCTTGCCAAGGTAACCAGAGGCATCAATCGACTTTACGTCCTCAACGTGCAGGTGGCACAACCTCTCTGCCTTGTTGCTCGTCGGGACGATGAGGCGTGGCAGTGGCATGAGCGCTTCGGGCACCTTCACTTTGAGGCCCTGAAGAGGCTCAGTGCCAACGAGATGGTGCGGCCTCCCGTGCCTTGACCACGTGGAGCAGTTCTGCGACGTCTGCGTGTTGACAAAGCAGAGGCGGCTCCCCTTTCCCCAGCAGTCGAGCTTCCGAGCCAAGGAGCGGCTCGAGCTCGTGCACGGGGACTTGTGTGGCCCGGTGACACCAGCCACACCAGGAGGACGACGCTACTTTCTGCTGCTCGTCGACGACCTCTCCCGCTACATGTGGGTGATGGTTCTCGGCAACAAGGGAGAGGCTGCGGATGCCATCAGGCGTGCGCAGGCTGCTGCGGAGGCGGAATGCGGCCGCAAGCTGCGCGTGCTGCGCACCGACAACGGCGGCGAATTCACGGCAGCTGAGTTCGCGTCGTACTGCGCGGATGAGGGCATTCAGCGCCACTACTCCGCGCCGTACAGCCCGCAGCAGAACGGCGTCGTCGAGCGGCGCAACCAGACGGTTGTGGGGATGGCTCGGGCCCTCCTCAAGCAGAGGGGGATGCCGGCTGTTTTCTGGGGAGAGGCGGTGGTGACGGCCGTCTACATCCTCAACCGCTCGCCCACCAAGGCTCTCAATGGCAGGACGCCGTACGAGGCTTGGCATGGGCGCAAGCCGGCGGTCTCTCACCTACGGGTCTTCGGCTGCCTCGCGTTCGTCAAAGAGCTTAGCCACATCGGCAAGCTCGACGACAGAAGCACTCCAGGGGTGTTCCTCGGCTACGCGGAGGGCTCGAAGGCCTACCGCATTCTTGACCCAGGGACACAGCGTGTGCGCATGGCGCACGACGTAGTGTTCGACGAAGGGCGAGGATGGGCATGGGACAAGGCGGTGGACGACGGCTCGACTCCGACGTACAACGACTTCACCGTCGAGTACGTCCACTTCAAGGGAACTGGGGGAGTAGGCAGCTCCTCTTCACCAAGCATGCCTACCCCAGTCCCCGAGCTTCCACCGACTCCAGCGTCATGCTCTCCAGCTACAACTTCGGCTGCGGCAAGTTCTTCGCCAACACCACCACAGCTGGCAACTCCATGCACTCAAAGATTAACAGCCACTCCTCCGCACGTCCACTCCGCCATCGGCTAGTGTCGACCACGGCGGTGGAGTTCGCCATCTCGCTCTCCCACGATGAGGCGCGATCGACGTGTACCACGACGGCGAGCCGTTATGATATCGTCACGATGAGAACCTTCTCGGCGACCGGCGGTGCGGACCGGTGCCTCGCGATCTGGAGGTGCGATTGCATCTTGCGTGTGACGATGGCGAGCCTCGTTTTTCGCGGAGGTCGCGAGACCGCGGCATGGCGTGCCGCGATGCGCGTCGGAGATGGATGCGGTTGAGAAGAACCGCTTTTGGGAGCTTGCCGATCTCCTCGTAGTCACCACGCGATCACTCTTAAGTGGGTGTTCAAGGTGAAGAGGGATGAAGCGGCGCCATCGTCAAGCACAAAGGCTCGCTTGGTAGCGCGCGGTTTCGTGCGGCGGGAGGATCGACCGGCGATGCCTTCGCCCGTGCACAGGTGGAATCGTCGCGACTTCTCCTGCACCTTGCCGCCCAGAAGGTGGCATGTTCATCACATGGACGTTAAATCGGCGTTTCTTAACGGCGATTTGAAGAGGAGGTCTCTCGATGCACCCAGCGGGCTTTGAGATTCCCGGCAAGGAGGGTAAGGTGCTGCGCCTGCGCAAGGCCCTCTATGGCTTGCGGCAGGCACCGAGGGCGTGGAATGCCAAGTTGGATTCCACACTCAAAAGGATGGGCTTCGAGCAAAGCCCGCACGAGGCGGCCATCTACCGGCGGGGCAATGGTGGAAACGCCCTGCTGGTGGGTGTCTACGTCGATGATTTGGTGATCACCGGCACCAAGGATGTGGAGGTGGCAGCATTCAAGGAAGAGATGAAGGCCACCTTCCAAATGAGTGACCTGGGGCCTCTCTCCTTCTACCTGGGGATCGAGGTGCACCGGGGCGATTCGGAATCACACTTGACAGGGCCGCCACGCCAAGCGTGTCGTTGAGCTGGTTGGGCTCACCGACTGCAACCCAGCACTCACTCTGATGGAGGAGCGACTGAAGCTGAGCCACGATGACACGACAGAAGAGGTGGACGCTACGCAGTACCGGCGTCTTGTGGGGAGCCTCCGCTACCTCGTCCACACACGGCCAGATTTGGCTTTCTCCGTCGGCTACGTTAGTCGGTTCATGCAGCGACCGACGACGGAGCATCAACAGGCTATGAAGAGGATCATCCGCTATGTTGCGGGGACTCTTGACCACGGCCGAGGTGCGATATCGACACCGGCACCCGGCGGCGATATCGACACGGCGGGATTCTCTTCTTCCTCGGCAAGTGCCTCGTTAGGCGGGCGATCGGTTAAGCGACAAGTGGTGGCCTGTCCATGCGAGGCCGAGTACATAGCGGCTTCCACCGCTTCGACTCAGGCACTTTGGCTTGCTCGACTGCTTAGTGATCTCCTCGGCAGAGACACTGAGGCGGTGGAACTCAGGGTGGACAGCAAGTCCGCTTTGTACTCGCAAAGAACCCGTTTTTCCTTAACGGAGCAAGCACATCCGGGTGAGGTACCATTTCATCCGGGATTGCTTGGACGAAGAAAGCATCAAGGCGCGTTACATCAACACTAAGGACCAGCTTGCGGACCTGCTCACCAAGCCCCTTGGGAGGATCAAGTTCCTTGAGCTTCGCTCCAAGACCAGGATGGTCCAACTTTCCCACAAGATGACGAACAAGACTTAGGGGGAGGATGATGGAATAAGTCCTTGTACTTGGTCTTTGTGGTCCTCATGTAGCTCTTTTGCAGGACAACATCTTAGACTACTTTAGGACAGCATCTTAGACTACTTTTGCAGGACAGCATCTTAGACTACTTTAGGTCTTAGACTACTTTAGGACAGCATTTAAAGACAGCATCTTAGACTAGCATCTTAGACTAGCATCTTAGCATATGCTTGACTGCCCTGGCCAGCTATAAATATGTAACCCCAACCCCTCAGGTTGGCATGGCATTGTGTGAGAAATAAACCAGAAAATTGCCCTAACTCCTATTGTCATCCTCTCTCAATGAGAGTAAGAATTCAGCTACTAACAGGGGGATCTCACCATGGAACCAGTTGAAGCTCAGGTTGAGGTTTTGCAGGAAGGTGAGGTTGCCAGTAACCGGGGAAAGGGTCCCAGCAAGCCCAAGGCTCGGCAGACTGAGCGCCAACACCCGCGATGGCTTCCTGCGGCTACATGTCACGCCTTCCCAGTAGCAGAAGCTGGCGCTGCCGTTCCAAGAAGCAAGCGCGACAGAGCTGTCCCTGCTGATCCCCTCCTTGAAAGCGAGCAGCGCGGTCTCGTCACTGCTGGCAACACTCGCTGCGACGGTCATCAGAATGGGTAGGAGGAGGTTCATGAAAATAAGAGAGAGACGCATCTGCCTATCTAGCTAGGTGGCCTGTTTCTTGATTTGGCTTTGTGAATTATATGAACTAGGTTGAGTTGCGCGTGATGTCGCGTCGCGAGGGAAAAATCAAGCATAAATTTTTTGCAAACCGAATTTGAGGAACCACGGGTCTTCTTTTTCAAAATAATCGGCGGAAGGATCCATTTACAATTCTGAATTTTTAAAAATCTTCTGGATCGAAAGAACCGTTTTTTTTTTGCAAAATAACCGTTTTGGGTTCTATTTTAAAAATCGCCGAAAGGACCGTAATTTAGATATACACACCCTCCCTGTGAGAGACCCGAAACAACCAAGCAGAGGGACGCAACGAAGAAAAGAAAAACCAGCAGCAGGAAAACTTGATACAAGGCTACCGGGAAAAGGCAAAATCTCGGGTGAGCACCGCATCCTTGATTGCTGAAGCCACCTAATCCGGTGCTCTGTTTACCCCCTAAAAAATACGCTGGTTTCTCTCTTGCCAAAGGTTCCACCAGAAGTAGATGAGCAGCCCATCCAAACATCTCCGTCTCTCTTTGTCATATTGAGCTCTCAGTCTTCGCCACCATTTGTACACCGAGCCGTTTTGGTTCAAATTTCGCCATCTCTGCAAATTTCCCCAGTGAACAATGTGGTCCCATACTTGTTTAGCAAATATAAGGTGCATTGTCTGCTGTGAAAATAACTTTGTTTGGGGCAGGTGTCGCAGTGTCTGTTGCTTAGCTTTGTTCAGATGTTATCCCAGTAGATCTTTTATTGTGAGCATGTTTCTGTCCTATGTATAGCTGGTGCATGTGTTCCCATCACTGTTTATGTGGTGGTCTTAGCTTTTTATCGGCTGGAGAGGTTTTTGATCTAAAAAATGATCTGTTTGTTCTTTTTTCAACGACGTTATTAGCTTTTCATGATATCTAATATGTGATTTGGACCATTACAATTTATAGTTTTAAAATATTATAAAAGTACTTTTAACGATAAGCCTAATGATATATTTTCATATGGCTAATGTAGATGTATCATAGAATAGAAAGTTTGACCTCACAGTTCGGAGGACTTGTAGATATTACCAATAATAATCCTTATATTAAACCTAGAAGGTTTCCGGGCTCCCGAGCGCATCCAAGTCATTTTGGGGTGACGTGGCCACTCCATCGTGCGCCACATACCCCGTCTTTGCATGCCGGTTAATATGGTTTAAGTATTTTGCTGCTCTTCCTCGGACACATCTGTTGCGTGGCGCAGTGGTAACGCGCTTCGTTTCGTGCCTGAGATGTGGCTTCGAGCCTTTGACTCCTGCTTGCGTGCGTGTCAGTGTTGCTTTGGCAATATTTTTTCCACGCAATGCATGGCGTGGGAATTTTTGCGAAAAGGCCCCTGGAGATTCTCTAAATTATATCCAGGTTCTTTTTTGCGGAAAGACCCCCAAAATTTTTGAAATTGTTTTTTTTTTGTGCAAAGGGCCCCGAAAATTCTGAATTATATTTGGGTCCGCTTTTTTTTTAGAAGACCTCCCCCCAATATTTCCGAAAATACGTGTAAGTCCAGTTTTTTCGAGGAAACCCCCGAAGAGATTCCCCAAATTACATCCTGGTCCTTTTTTTTGTGGGAAGACCCCCGAAATCTGAATTACATCCGAGTCCGCTTTTTACTGAGAAGACCCCCAAATATTTTTGAAATTACGTCTAGGTCCATTTTCCCCACGAACCCCCCCCTCTCAGATCCCGAAATTATGTCTAGGTCCGCTTTTTCCCAAGAAGGCAGAGTGATTTTTTTCCCGCTGGGCGTGTAGCGGCGTGCGCTATGCCCCCGCATCTAGTTTACCATATAGGAGAATGAATCTTACCTCTGGTGCATGCTGTCTCGGATTGGTCTCGAATTAATTCTCTATGAAGTGGCGTCACCTTTTCCTTTTTTGATTTTTTTTCTTGACTTCACTTATATATTGATTCGTCCTCCATTTATGCAATATGCTGCTGTGCCTGTAATGCATGGTCTCTGTGTGTGTGTGTTTTGAGAGGAATGCATGGTGTGTTTTCATGCCGTTTAAAAGCAATGTTCAGTCTGTAGTGCGGTTTATCGTCTGTTGACTGAATTGACATCTTTTCTGACATGATAATCTCTCCACTCTGGTATATATACTCTAGGCCACTAAAAGCATCTCCAATGTCAGCGAGCTAATTAAAAATGTTACATTATTGACAGAAAATCTTTCAAGGCCTAGATTGGGGGAGAAAAGTAGCAGAGGGAATGTTTGCAAAATGAACTCTATGACACTCGCCTTCTGCAATGGCCACGGTCTTGGTGGACGGTCGGAGGGCGGCGGAGCTCCGGCGAGTGCCGGCCAGATATGTCGCCGATTGGTTGTCTCACAACTGCGCCCGACGGATCAAGGATCTGCCAGTCGTTTTGATTCTTTTTCCCTGGCCCAAATAGCGCCATCTTTTTCCCCGAGCTCTAAAGATTGGACTTTCATGTGATATATTGCACGCACTTCTGGGCTTCCCGTTTGCATCTTTCCTTCAATCATCGATAAGAGTGTGTTTCGTTCTTCACTAATCGTGTGGCCGGAACTCGAAATTGGCTGATTTTGGCATGGTGCTACTCTCCGAATTCAGATCGAAGTAACCAAAACCCTCATGTCCCCCAACTTGTACTAGTTAGTACCTGATTGCGATTTGGCCATAACTTAACGCAATCCAGGATACATAGCGCATGGTTTCATTTGCCATCTTTGTGTAATTTTATCATTGTATTTCCGAAAAGAGAAAGTCTACGAAACGGTGTACCGTCGGCAACACATTTAACGGAATAGGTTCTTACTGTTGGATTAAACCTGATTGCATTAATTGTAAAGCTCACGCCGGCGACCTCTACTGTGCAGCACGACCTCACGTGGTGAGTTTCCCTGCACAGCACGACCTTGCCACATATATCACGTGCACCATGACCTCGCTTGAAACCTCATGAAACCCATGAAACTTATCCGTGAAACATCACGAAACTTTATGAAACTTATCTGTGAAACATCACGAAACTTCATAAAACTTATCCGTGAAACATCATGAAACAAACTTGAAACCTCATGAAACCCATGAAACTTATCCGTGAAACATCATGAAACTTACCGTGAAACCTAGTAATGAAACTTACCCGTGAACCTAATGAAACATGCTATACCGTTGGAAGTGATTCCCAACGGTATAGCGTATGGTAGTTGCTCTCTTCCGAAAAAGGTGTAAAAGTGTAATGTTATGAAAATATGTTTCATGACAAATTTACTTGTACCATCTTCGTATATCCAAACTACATATTTTAGATAATATATTTGGTCAAAATTGATAATATTTGACTGCACATATTCTAGGGGGACTTATTTTGTTAGTGGAAGGAGTATATAATAATTATATATAGAAAATAATGAAATATGTACAAACAGAATTATAAAACCCATATAGCTCAGAAAATTAAAGAAAATTGAATGCCTTCAGGTTTTCTAAGCAGCATAAATCAAGCTGGAGATTCCTCTAAAGAGAGGTCAATGAAGTCAAGAAAGTAGCCAATCAAGTCAAAAAGTAAGTCAAGGAAGTCAAGATAGTAGAGTCATTGAAGTCAAGAAAGTGGAGCCAAAAAAAGAGAGAGGAAAAGATGACACCAATTACCAACTTTTGTAGGATAAGAAATCAGAGTGACCAAACTGTAAGGGTGTGTTTGGTAGGACTCCATGATCTGGTGGAACTGAGTTGTTGGCGTATTCCGCCTGATAGGCCCGAAGTCTACAGACCGGGTTTTGGTTTGATAGGAGGGCGTCTTCGCAGCTGGCTAACCCTAGAGGGTGAAAACCCTAGAAACTCCCACGCGGAGGATTCCGGCGTCTATGAACTAGGAAGAACACGGGGACGTTTTTACCCAGGTTCATGCTCCCTCGTGAGAAGGGTAATAATCTTACATCCTGCTAAATGTCTTATGGAATGCTTTTAGCCAGTACAGAGTTCTTGAGTTACAAGTTCTTTAGCTAGCTCTCCAACGTCTACTTGTCCGTTGGACTCCTTGATCCACCCCCTCCCCATGCACCCGAGTGCCCTTATATAGGCCAGGCTAACGGGAGTAGGTAAAAGGAGGGTCATCATGCTGATCTTAACACATTTAATGCTCCTCCCCGTGCCGTCCCGTTCCTCCAGCCTCATTAAATGCCTACGCGTGCCTTTGCCCGGTCCGCCCGGATGGGACCCCTTCGTGACAGGTAGGTGAGAGGCGTCAGAGGAATGGGCTTGTTGCAGAAACCCTCGCGGCCGATAAGCTCGACACAGCGAACTGTCGTCGACTTCGATGCAGGTAGGGAAGGAGACTTGAGGTGAAGCCATCGCACCCCACTTTTTGCTTGGCGGCGGGCGGCAGGCGTCTCGCCCCACCGCCGCCGACCGCCACGTGGGTCGGTGCGGGCGGCGAGGCGTCCTCGCCCACTGCTCGCCGGGCACCACGCGACACCGACCGGCGGCGGGCCGTGCACGCCGCCGTCGCCGAGCCGCCCGTGGGTGGGCGTCGGCGGCGGCGCCTCGCCCACACCTTTCGCCGGGCGCCATGTGGGTAACACGGCCGGTGGGCGTGCATGCCGCCGATCGCCGAGCCGCCACGTGGGTCGGGCGTCAGCGGCAGCGTCGTCTCGCCACCGCCGCCGAAGCGCCATATGGTTTAACACCGGCCGGCCGTGCACGCCGCTCGTCGCCAGTACGCCACGTGGGTGGCGGCCGGGCGGCAGGCGTCTCGCCACTGCCGCCAGCGCCACGTGGGCGGCACTTTCGGCCGGCGGCCGTGCACGCCAAAGCCGCCACGTGGATGGGCGCTAAGGCGGCGAGCGTCCTCGCCCACCGCTCGTCGGGCGCCACGTGGGCCACTGCTGGCGGAGAGGGTACCCAACAGAAGTCTGTTGACAATAGCCGGGCCCGCCCTAGAGCGCACGCTTAGAGCCGTTTTGGAACCTTCATTAAATGCTTAGTGCGCTCTCGGGTGGGGCCACCACTCATGAAGATACGGCTGCCTCGGTCCTCCCGCGTATCTGCAGATTTTTCTTGGGACCCGAAACGGTGCATGACCTTGTCTCTTTGCGAACCGTCGGTGCGGGGGACGCATATATAGATGCATCTGTATTGAGCGGTTTACGCCTTCTACTTTCTTGCGCGCTCTGTCTTTTGCTTTTTCATCTTCCTTGTTCAAAGCCTTTCGTCTTCTTCAACGCCATGGCACATTCCATCCCTGCTTCCACTGCTGACTCCGTCACGGTGAGGAGGATGGCCATCCTTGCGCCGGAGGGTACCTTCCGTTTCCGGGCGGGGACCGCCACGGCACGGTGCCTTTCTGATGAGATCGTCCTCCACACTTGGGCGATGATGGCAGGCCTGCTCCCGCCATTCTCCGACTTCTTCCTCACTGTCCTCCATTTCTACGGGATCCACCATCTTCACCTCACCCCCAACTCCATTGTCTTCCTCTCCATCTTCGCACACCTCTGTGAAATGTTCATGGGGGTGATGCCGAATCTCCCTCTCTTTCGCCATTTCTTCATCTGCCGTGCCACCAACGACAACGAGGTAGTGGGGAGCTGCTATTTCCGCCTTAGGGACGGGATGGCCTCCCGCTACATTGCCTTCCAGCCTAGATCCAATTGGAAGGCATGGCTGTGAATGGTCAGACATCAATGATGACAATGCATTGACGCTTGGAGGTGCCACGAGCGGCGAGGCCTCGAGAACCGGAACTTCGGCCGTCGAGGCGGCGGAGCTTTTGAGATGGCGGCCCGCGTCATTAGACTGCGGGACGCCGGATTGACTGGGGGGTTGGTGGCCCGGGACTTCATGGCCCGGCGGATCAGCCCTCTTCGTCGACGCGTCCGCCCTTCATGGCAATACACAGGCGACGACGACCTGACGCGCACGTGGCCCGGACGTAAGTCTCCATTTTCTTTTAGCTTTTTCCATGCACAAGTTTCTTTCTGCGGCTTCTCACCAACCGGCAACCGTTCTTTTTTGACCTTGGCGGTAGCGAAACTTGAAGTGCCGATCCTTAGCGGTGGCTCGCCATACCGATCTGGCCGGTTCCAAGCGGCGCGGTCTTTCCGGCGGCAGCTCGGCCACTCGCCGATCTGGAGCACGCGGAGCGCCTACGGGTCGTCAGGCTGCTCCCGCCGATGGACTCCACGGGGCCTGCCGTGGTGCCACCCATGTTCGGCCGGTGATCGAGGATGCACCCACCGCCGTCGATCAGACCCGCAGACAGCGACCACTTGCCCCGGACACCACGAGCTCGGACCCCAAGAGGGTCAGACTCTTGATTGTTGCCGCCGCCGCTCTTGACTTGGCGGCACCTCTTCAAGGGCGGGGCACAGAGGATGCTCCGCCACGACTTCACCTCGCGCCGCCGCCTGCGCAGACCGCCCGATGTTTCGCCAACTCTTCCTCCTCCAGCGCCGGCCCCAACAACCGCGGCGCCAACAACCTCGGCCGTGGGAGCCCAGGCCACCGTCCAACAGGGTGGCCTCACGCTCCCGATGGCCAGCCTGAGCTTGAGGGTGCCGCCAAGGGCGGCCCCTTAGGACGCGCCAAGGGCGGAGACGCCCCAGCGCCATCGGGCGGCGGATGCTTCGCCAGTGCCCGCCGCCCGCCGGCAGGGTGACCCAAGCTCTAGCGCTGCAGACGCCTCGCCCCTCGCACCGCTGCTGCCCCTGTCGCGCGCTTCGTCGAGCTCTTCACCGAGATTGGCGACATCTGGCGCCTCCTCGGGCACCGCCTCTCATGGCGGTCGCTAGGCATGGTCTTGCAGATGGCCCAGTAGCCTCGGTGAGCGGTGGAGGCGAGCGGAGAGGCGGCAACGAGTTGGCGCAGGAAAGGGCCAACACGGTCGCCATGCTGCATCAGGCGGAGAGGATCAAGGCGACGCTGAAGACCGCGGAGCTCGAGTCCTTCCGCCTGCGGCACAACCTCGCCGTCATGCTCAAGAGGGCCTTCCAGCGCACCAAGAGGTGCCTGGAGCCCTTGGGAGTGGTGCTGAACGCGCCCTTGGAGGACTCCGCGCTGCAGTTCACCCACGCGACCAACCAGGCCGCGGAGGTGCTTCGAGGCTGCCGAGCGCCTAGCCGCCTGCTCGCCAGAGAGGCGAGAGGTCGCGATCATGACCGCGACCTACGCGCTAACTCTTCTTGCGCCCACCACGCACGCCGCCGATCCTATGGCGGTGGTGACGGTGACATTGAAGGAGGCGCTTGGTGGAGGTGGTCTTGACCACCAAACACGTGGCCGGGATGCTGCAAGTGGAGCAGCCGGTCATGGACGTCTCCACTCCGCTGGCCGTGGAGGGCGACGACGGCGGCGACCTCGACTTCGACGAGGACGAGTGAAGGGCTGGGCAGCCTTTTCTGTTCTTTTTGTCTTGTTTCCTTTTGTTGATTGACTGCGTCCAGAAACACTTGGACAAACTTTTGGGTGAAACAAATATTCATTGCTTAATGTTACCCGTATGTTTGCTTATTTTTGCATGATCAAATTCACTCGATCGAATCGTTAGACGGCTAGTGTTCAACTTAATCGGAACGCCTGAAAAAATGCCTAGGTTAGGGCAGCGTTCCTGAGTCCCGCCATCAATTCTATGTGTTCGCTGCGATCATGAGTATAGATTATGCGAGTCATATAGAACATAGGCGAAAATGACCTTAAGCCTTAACAGGAGATGCAAGACGCAGCATAGTCTTAGCATCAGGTTTCCGTGCGAGATTGTTGCTGGTCCAAACTTCTCCGGACTTAAGCCCTGGTGATCGCCTGGAAGCGTGCTGCAGCGTAACGTGGCGAGGCAACAAGTTTCCGGAAGTGTTCTTAGGCTAGCAGTACTCGACGGTAACGACCAGCGGTGCTTCAGGGAGCCAACCCGAGTCGTGCGAGCCGTGTTTGAGTACCGTGCCTAACTTGCACTCCGGTGGCTTGGCCTCGCCGGACGCTAACACTTAGCACATTTCCTTTTATCATGAGGGACCGTTGGTTTCTGACGCTCAACAATCACGCATAGCTTGACCCGTCTTAGTGTGAGCACATAAGGAAATAGCCAAAAACGCGGCATGAAGCACTTATCTTGCATTACGGGCCGTCGGGCGACCAGTTGGGAGCGCTGGCGATCGATCCAAAGTCATTGGCGACCGGCCCAGCGCTGGGCGGCGACCTTGGCGCGCAGGCGAGCGACCCTCGGCGCTGGCGGCGGCCCCAGAGCTGGGCGACTGCAAGATACTGGAGCCTCTCGCAAAAACAGGCCAGCACTTTTATACTTATCCTGCGTGTATAGACAGCTACCAGAAGGATAAGTAAGCATTCGGAAAGGCTTTACGCAAAGTAGGCCCAAACATTTTAAGTCCCAGCATGGGATGACCCGGTCCGCTCTGTTCGGTTCCTAAGTCCCCGTGACCGCCCAGGAAATCGAACTACGGTGCCGTGTATCAAAGCTGTGGGTTCCTGGGAGTGGTACTGGGCCGACGGTGCTTGCGGTGACGACCATCGGTGCTTCAGGGAGCCAACCCGAGGCGTGCGAGCCGCGTTTGAGCACCGCACCCAACTCGCCACCCAGTCGCCTGCGCTAAGCATACACAGGCGCCGAGTGTCGCCATGGATCACCAAGGAATTAGCAAACGTATGGGACTAGTGACATTCCATGCAAAAGATCACCACTCAGGGCACCAAAAGGGGACAATCATGGTAAAGTAAAAGCCTTATAGACAACAGATTTACTAACCGCTAGCAGCCGCCGATCAGCCGGGGGAAAAACTTACCTCAAGGCTGATCAGAGCAAGCCGCTGGGTACTTACAACTTTTTCAAGGATAGAACTCCCGCAACAGCTCTATGTTGTAAGAATTCGCCAGCTCTTCGCCGTCCTCAGTGGCCAACCGGACCGCCCCGGGTCAAGATACTGAGACCACCTTGAAGGGGCCCTCCCACCGGGGAGACAGCTTATGCAACCCGGCATGCGTCTGAATCATGCGCAAGACCAGGTCGCCCACTGCCAGTGTTCTCTCGGAGACTCGGGTGGCGTGGTACCGCCTGAGGCTTTGCTGATAGCGGGCGGCGCGCAAGGCGGCCCGATCCCGCACCTCCTCCAGGAGGTTAACTTCTTCCCGCCGGAGATCTTCTTGGCCTTCTTCGTTGAACGCCGAGATGCGAGGAGAGCCGAGCGACAGCTCGGAGGGGAGAACAGCTTCGGCGCCATACACCAAGAAGAAGGGTGTCTCGCCAGTGGCCCGGCTAGGGGTGGTGCGAAGCGACCATAGCACCGCCGGGAGTTCTTTCGTCCATCGCACGCCCTGCTTGTGGAGTCGATCAAACGCCCTTGTCTTGAGACCCTTCAACACCAGCGTGTTGGCACGCTTTGCTTGACCATTGCTCATGGGATGGGCCACCGAAGCAAAACATACTTTGGTACTCATTTCTTCACAAAACTCCAGAAAAGCCGCGCTGGTGAATTGAGTTCCATTGTCAGTGATGATGCGATTGGTGACTCCGAAGCGGGTAAAGATCCCGCGCATGAATTTGACAGCGGCAGCAGCTGTGATGGCGCGCACTGCTTCGGCTTCAACCCACTTAGTGAATTTGTCGATGGCGACGAAGAGGTGGGTGAAGCCCCGTGGGTTCGAGAACGGACCCAGATATCGGCCCCGGACCGCGAACGGCCAAGAGAGCGGGATGGTTTGCAGAGCTTGGGTTGGTCGGTGGATTTGCCTGGCGAAGAATTGATAAGCTTCGCATGTCCTCACCAACTCACAAGCATCCTGGAGGGCAGTAGGCCAGTAAAATCCTTGGTGAAACGCTTTGCCGACTAGAGTCCGGCCGGACATATGGCTCCCGCACATGCCTCCATGGATATCAGAGAGCAGGCTGCTCCCCTCTTCCTGAGTGATGCACTTCAGTAGAACTCTGTTTCTACTCTGGCGATATAGGTCCCCACCTACCAGAGTATAGCACTTGGCCTTGCGTGCAATCCTCTTAGCTAAGGCATCATCGTCGGGGATCACTCGGTCGCGCAGGAAGGCTAGGATAGGATCCATCCACCGATCTTCCTGGCCAAGTGTGGTGAACACTCGATGCTCGCCTGGGTACTCTGCCGGGCCAAGCTTTTCCCCTGGCGCCGCCTCAAAGACCTGCCGTCTTCCCTCCCGGACACAGGGGAGGCGAACCTGTTGCCTTCCTCCCTGAATTGAAGCCGTGGCGTGGTGGTCGCCCTCACTTTGGCCGGAGGCAGAACGGCCTTGCCGTCATCCCCACCTGCACTGGGGGCTGCGACAGCGGCACCATCATCCCCACCTGAATCGTGGGCCGCGATAGACGGTCGCGATAGCCTCTCTTCGAAGACCCCGACCGGGACAGAAGCCCTTGAGGACGCGAGCTGGGAAAGACCGTCCAAAAGGTGGTTGTCGCGCCGGGAGATATGAATATACCCCAAACCTTCAAAGTGACACTCCATCTTTCGGACCTCCGCCAAGTACGCCACCATGGTGGGGTTGGAACACTGGAACTCCTTCCGCGCTTGATTGATGACTAGCAAGGAGTCCCCCTTGACTTGGAGACGCCGAATGCCCAGCGCCGAAGCGATGCGCAACCCTGCTAGCAGGCCTTCGTATTCGGCTATGTTGTTTGTGGCCTTAAAGTCGAGGGCGACCACATACTGGAGGGTGTCACCGGTCGGGAGACTAGGACAACCCCAGCCCCCGCGCCTTCCAGCCTGAAGGAGCCATCGAAGAATAAGGTCCAAGGAGAAGGCGCGGGTGCTTCTTCAGCTTCCGGAGTGGCGGGAGTCCACTCGGCAACGAACTCCGCCAGCTTCTGACTCTTGATGGCGGTGCGGGGTACAAATTTGATGTTGAATTCCCCCAGTTCCACCGATCATTTAGCGATGCGGCCTTCTGCTTCACGGTTGTGGAGGATTTCCCGCAGAGGATAGGCCGTGACTACGGTGATTTCTCGCCCTTGGAAATAATGCCTCAACTTCCTGGACGCTACCAGGACCGCATACAGCATCTTCTGAGCTTGAGGATATCGAGTTTCTGCTTCGTGCAACACCTTGCTGATGTAATAGACCGGCTTCTGGACGCCTTCCCTCTCCACAACCAACACCGCGCTCACCACCTTAGGAGTGGCAGCGATATACAGGAGCAGCGGCTCGCCCGGCGCTGGAGAGACCAGCACCGGGGGAGAGGAGAGGTACTGCTTTAGGTCTTCGAATGCCTTCTGCGCCTCATCTGTCCATTCAAAATGGTTAGTCTTCTTCAGCAGCTTGAACAGAGGCAAGCTTCTTTCTCCCAGGCGGGCGATGAACCGCCCTAGGGAGGCCAGGCGACCGGCCAGGCATTGAACCTGCTTGAGTCGCACTGGTGGCTTCATGTGCTCGATGGCCGCTATCTTGTCAGGATTGGCCTCAATGCCTCGGCTGGACACCGAAACCAATGACTTTGGGAGGCACACCGAACACGCATTTTTCTAGGTTGAGCTTCAAGCAGTTCTTCCGGAGGTTAGCAAAGGTTTTCTCCAGGTCTTGAATCAGTTCTTCACTCTTTTTAACCTTCACAACTAAATCATCAACGTAGACCTCTAGATTTCGCCCTATCTGAGGACGGAAAGTAATGTGCATGGCACGTTGGTAAGTAGAACCAGCATTCTTTAAACCAAAAGCCATTCTAACATAACAATATACACCGGTTGGGGTTACAAAAGCAGTCTTCTCTTCATCTTCTGTGGCCATGCTAATCTGGTGGTACCCGGAGTGCGCGTCCAGAAAGCACAACAGCTCACATCCGGCCGTGGAGTCAACAATGAGGTCGACTTCATGGCGAGGATAAGGATCCCAGGCGAGCCTTGTTGAGGTCGGTGAAATCGACACACATGCGCCACTTCCCGTTGGACTTCTTGACGAGCACAGGGTTGGCGAGCCACTCAGGATGAGAGACTTCCCTGACTATCCCTACACTCAAGAGCTTTTCTACCTCCTCCCGAATGGCATCTTGCCGCTCCGGCGCCTGCCTCCGGACCTTCTGCCAGATCGGGCGCGCGTCAGGGAGCGTTGCCAGTCGGTGCTCGATCACCTCCCTGGGGACCCCAGTCATGTCGGACGGTTGTCAAGCGAACACGTCGGAATTTGACTGGAGGAAGGTGACGAGCGCGTCTTCCTATTTGGCGCTGAGGTTGGCGCCAATGTTGACGGTCTTTCGGGGTTCGCCCCCTCGATGCGACCACCTTGACCTCACCGTGAGAGCAGTGAGGCGCTGGTCCGGCCTGAGGGCTCCGAGAAATGGCGTCGGGCGCCGACGCAGGTGGCACCGGCCAGGTCCAGCGCGTACTTGTGGCATCGCAGGGCCTCGGCTTTATCCACCCGGATCACAATGGGGCCGCCTGGCCCCGGCATCTTCACCACCATATAAGCATAGTGGGTTGTCGCCATGAACTTGGCTAACGTCGGTCGGCCAAGCAAGGCATTGTAGGGGAGGTCGAAATCGACGACCTCGAAATCCACCATCTCGGTGCGGTAATTGTCTTTCTCCCCGAAGGTGACTGGAAGGCACACCTGGCCTAGGGGCATCAGACCGGACTCCGGGGCTACCCCGAAGAAGAGGCGGGCGGGCGCAGATCCTGCGGGATCACGGAGCGCCAGAATGCCAAGAGGACAGAGGTTAATAGAACCGCCTGCCCGTCCCAAGACGCGCCCTAGCCGCACATTCCGAATGGTGGGCGACACCACGACTGGGAGATGCCCAGGCGGTGGCGCCTCGTGGTGGTCGGCGACCGAAAGTGAGCGACTGCTCCGACCATTTCAGCATCCGACCGCCCCTGAGCTCGACGCTGTGGCGACACTTCCCTTTTCAGCCGTTTATAAGCGGCGTTGGAGGGAATGGTGGAGGAACCACCATGAATGTATGCCACGATGTGGTCGCTTCTTTGGAAAGCCGGGCGGGTCTTCGTCTGGTCATCGTCGGCGGCGCTCCTTGAGCATTGCTCCACCATTCATTTCACGACCGGCGTACCGTCCGAGTCATGAGTATTCGTCCGGTGGATCGGGCGAGAGCTCGTCCTCATTCGCTTTCGCTGGTCGTTCCTTACGATCATGGCGGTCATCGCGCCGGTCACGGCGATCTGCAAAGGGGTCAAGAATTCTTCGAAGTTGCGATAATCTCAAGTTTTATAAGTTATTTGAGGTCGAGTCGGGGCACCTCAAAAGCGCCACGGTCGGTGATTCGACAGTGCGATTAAGGGCCGTCTTGGCGGATCGGCGTTATGAACGGTTCATTGCTTTCGGTCATGTTCGTACCAGAATCCTGAAGATCAAGGGGCGCCAGGTGTAACGTCGCCAAAGCCTGGCGGTAGGTCTCCGCCCGACCTCGACTTCGGGCTCAAAATTTCCAGAAAACAGTCCCCTTTGTCTGTATGGAGAGGCTCGAGGTCGACCCAAGTTCTTGCCACGACCTTGAGCCTCGGGGGCTAGCTGTCGGGGACTGAGGAATCTCTGACAGGTCAACACGCGGTCAACAAGGTCCCCCAGCTCGGGGCTAAGCAGCGTGAGGCTTCGACCATGACCAGAGCTGTGCCAACCCCCGCACGACCTCGAGCTTGGGGAGTGGGGGTCCAATCCCCGCACAACCTCGACCTTGGCTCGGAGGTGTGCGTTTACTCGGCGGTTACCAAGACCGAGAACCCCGGAGTTAAGGCAGACGTGGGCGCCAGATCCGGGACGGTTGCAGCACGTCTTCAATGCACGCCATGCACTACCCCGGGAATCTCTCCTGGCCGTTTCCGGTAACGGCACGGAGGGGTATAAAGCCTCTTGAAGCAGAGCGGTAAAAGGAGGACATCAGCGCGCTAGCAATAGGCCAATAGACACAATAGAACGCTCAAGCTCGAGCTGTAAACCACCCCCTGTACTCACGGATAGAGAAACCCTTCGCCTCAGGAGAAGACTGGAGTAGAGCTATTACCCTCACAGGGGCTCGAACCAGTATAATCCGCCGTGTCTTGCTCGTTGACGCCTCGCCCCGACCTACATCCGATCCACCGTTGAGCGTAGCTCTTTCCGGGTCCCTCATTCACACTAACCCTGTTTCTATATTTGCGGTCAAGAGATCCCGATCATCGACAAAAAGATAATTAGTAATCTGATTTCCATACGAACATCAAAATAAAACTAAAATTTAGAATAAAAATTAGTTGTTGGATTTGTATACAAATTCCAACATAAAAAACTAAAATTTTGAATGAAAAATAAAAAATAAAAAATTGATTTCCATAGGATTAAAAATAAAAAGTCCACATCAAGTATAATAAAAAACCAAAATTCCCTGCAAAAATAAAATAAAAGTAGAAATTTTATTTCCACACGATCATCAAAGTAAAAATAAAATTTTGAATAAAAATCAATTGAAAATTAGTAATTGGATTTGTATACAAATACCAACCTAAAATTAAAATTTAGAATAAAAACAAAATACAATTAAAAATTTGATTTCCATACGAACTCTAATGTAAAATCCTAAATAGCTTAAATTAGGTATGAAGTGAAATAAAAAATAACAATTGAATTTGTATACGATACCACCTAAAACTATATTAAAAAATCTATATCATGTATGATCCAACAACACACAAATATAATTTAGAATATAAATAAACAAAAAATGCTAATTTGTTTTGAGCAAGAATTTCAATTCAATTTCCATATGAATTTCTAAATAAAATCACTAAATAAATATAATTCAGTATAAAAATTAATGAAACATTAGCTATTTGATTTCTTTATGAATTAAAAAAACTAAAATTTGGAATAAAAAGAGAAAGGCCAAAACCGAAGGAGCCAAAAACCGTGATGAGTAGTGAGCATCTGTATTGTTGAAGAAGTCAGTAGCAAAAGAAGCTTGATGATGGAGAGGCCCTGTAGAGACTAGATGAAGCTTTGCATGAAAGACAAGCCACAGAGGATATATATCAATTGGGTAGCTAGAAATATGCCGTCACTGCTGAGGGATATGACATCGCACATAATGGTGGGAAAATTCTACATATTGTTAAATAACGACTAAAGCAAACATACTAACATCATAGAGGATGGGAGGTCGCCGCGTTTGTGAGGAAGCAACATAGTTGAGTTGGCAAACATTGAATAAGAGAAGTGACCGATATGGAACAAGCATAAATCAAGCATGTATAATATCTTACATGTGCATATGCATGCATGAATTCATTTGAATTAAAACAAGTTGCAAAAAACTCAGAGTGGAGATGGTGATACTCTATGGAATAGACTTGGGGCCATTAGTGAGAGCATAATAGGTTTGGGGCCACTGATGAGAGCATGACGGGTATCCCTGGTAGGATAAGCAATACTTGTATATGTATGTATTGCATATTGATATCATAATGTTCAGTATTAAATAATAATTGAAGAGAAAGAAAAGATAGTTATATGATAGAGTATTGTATTAAAAGGGCAGTAGTTGAGAGGGATCAATAAAAAATTGGGTTTGCTATTGGCGGTTAAAGCAGAAAAGTTATAGAGTCATCAATAAGAGATATAAGACATATGATTTTGCGGGGGCAGTCATCGTGTGAGGAAGATACGTTCAAAATAAGTCGTCCATGATGTATCAATGTATAAGTAAGCAATGTACTTTAATACCATGTAAAATAATCAACGTATTACTTGAGATTAAATAGAGGTACATGTGTTGCATATATTTTAAAAAAGAGTTACTAATAGAGAAATAACAGGGGTATATAGCTATATGATCTATGCAAGATGAAGAGTTGTTACGTTTGTAAGAACGCCCAACAATTTATTATTTTCAATGATTTTCTTCCGTTAAAGTTTTTATTTCAATTACATCTCTTAAGTTGAATTTTTCTTCAAGCTTCTATTGTTATTTCTAATATTTATAACGCCTTAAAAATCTAAATAGTCTACAAAATACATTTATATATTCTAAGCATATATGTTATGTCATTTGATACTATAAATTGTTAAGAAATCTAGTCACGCAAATGCGCGGGTCATCCTGTTAGTTATATTATATACTACAAGTGACAAGTCTCTCTCATGAGCTTGCAGCTGCCATGATCTTCTCCATTCTGACGATTGCCACGCGCGGCCACCCTACCTTGTTCGTCGATTAGTCGCCTCAGCGGGCGCGCGCTCACACACACAGAAAAGGTCAGGGGTCGCAGTTCATTATGAAACTCAACAATCCCAGACTTTGCTCGGCTCATTAGAGCAGCCGTGCCTGCTCTTTTCGTGGGTGCACCGGGGTCAAAAATAAACGGTACATGATTGAGACGCCATTAAATTCCTAAGCACTGAACACTGACATCTCTCCATATTTTTCAATGACACATAAACGCGCGCACACATGACACCCTCCGTCGGATCACTTGCTTTCATGGATGTAACATCCGAGCGGGAAGCAGATCCGGTATAATCCTCTAAGGACTGTAACTTAAGCAATCTCTAAAGGACCGTCCGATCAAATTTAAATGGTCCAGATCAGCTAAAAATACTATGTAACGTACTGTTTATGGGACTGTAGCAAAACATTGTTCATCCTATTTTTGGCTGATCCGGACCGACGGTCCACACATACAGGGACTATTTAAGTTGCAGTCCCTATAGAGACTGCACTGGATCTGCTTCCCATCCGGACATGCAGAGAAAATCAGTGCATGGAGTGCACATATTAAACAGTGACAACTCCTTAATTACCATATTATCATCATACCGTACGGCAACAACTCCTTAATTGCCCTATTGTTGTCATACCGTATGGCGACAACTCCTTAATCACGACAACTCCTTAATCAGCGTGATTAAGGAGTTGTTGTCATACGGTATGACAACAACTCCTTAATCACGCTGATTAAGGAGTTGTTGCCATACGGTATGACGATAATAAGGTTTTCGTTCAGCTCGCTGGCGACTACTATTTCATCGTACCGTTTGGCAACGGGGTATTATTTTTGCAATTTTTCTATTTCGCGTATTAATGTTACAATTCCTTTTAAAAAGCATTATTAAAAAAATTCCATGCATTTAGATAGGAAAAAATGAATAATACAGACATTAAAAATAAAACGAAGCGTTCAATTGCTTAAAACTATGTCAAACATTAGATAGAGATGGGAGGATTACATTGAGGAAAGAAAAATCAGATGGAAGAAAGAGACGACAAGACACAGGGAAAAGCATATTTGCAGTTGTAGACTTATTTACGGGCCTGAGCTCAACAACAGGATAGGACTTGCCGAGATCCTCTACATCGGTAGGTGTTAGGTAAGCGAGTTAATTAATTAATTAGGTGGTTAATTATATGATTAATTAAATAAAAAATTGATTACTTTTTAGTGGATTTTGATAGGTAGGAATGTGCTGAGGAAGGGGAGAATTCCTGCCAAGGAAGGGGAGTTCGGCCAGAATTTTGCCACGTCGAGCGCGGTAGATGATGGATGCCAGATTAAAAAAAAATTGAGTAGGCTAGAAAAGTGATGGCTTTCCAAGCAAAGCAACAAACGTCCCAGCTCTGGAGTATTCTTAGCAGATGTAAATTGAAGTTCTTAAGCTTCCACATCGGCACATGTAGATCACAGCAGCAAAGAACTCTGATACAGAGCTGTTACAAAGAGTTCTGCCGGTTTGAGATTTGATTATGTCAAACGACGAATGCCATGGCAAACAAGGCTACAAATCATGGCATCCATGAGAAGGAACCAACATACATAGTCAGGGAAGTCAGAAAAATGCACTGCTCCAAATTTTTTTTAAGGGAAGGGCAGAAGCTTGTCATGCATTTAGGTAGGAAAAAGAATAATACAGACATTACAAGTAAAACGAAGTGTTTGACTACTTAGAACCATGTCGAACGTTAGATAGAGATGGGAGGGTTAAATTGAGGAAAAAAAATCAGACGAGAGAAGAAAACGATGAGACACAGTAAAAAGCATATTTGTGGTTGGGGAGAGACACTGCTCCAAATTTGACAAGTCGATACCACCTCGTCGTCCCTACACCTGCACCTTAGGCCATCCCACGCATGAACGGGCATCTAGACAGCACGGGACCATGCCGCCTTCGCGTGCTCATCCTCACCGCCTTCTAGACCTCACTGCCACGCGAAGACACAAGGAAAGCACAAGACCAAGTTACAAGACCGTACACGTAATGGACCAAACCATGAAACCAAGAAACGATATGGCCATGGCAATGGGGGTCATGAGCTTGCTATCATCACTCATCGCCATCCTGACGATTGCCACGGTGAGCGCTGGCGACACTGACGACAAGGCGGCGCTGCTTGCTTTCAAAGCGCAGGTCAGCGACGGCGGCCCTGGCACTCCAGCCTCCTGGAACGGCAGCACCAACTTCTGCAGCTGGGAGGGCGTGACGTGCAGCCGCCGGAGGCCGACGCGGGTGGTGGCGCTGAGCTTGTACGGAAGCAGGCTCACCGGAGCACTCTCCCCGTCCGTCGGGAATCTCACCTTCCTGCACACGCTCAACCTGAGCTCCAACTGGCTACACGGGGAGATCCCGGCGAGCCTCGGTCGTCTCCGCCGCCTGCTAATGCTCGACCTGAGCAACAACTCGTTCTCCGGCACGTTACCTGTGAACCTGAGCTCCTGCATCAGTATGACCATCATGGTACTAGATGGCAACAAACTTGCCGGGCGCATCCCGGCCAAGCTCGGCAACACACTGATGTCCCTGGAAAAGTTCTCGCTGAGGAAGAACAGCTTCACAGGGTCCATCCCGGCATCACTGGCCAATCTTTCCAATCTGCAATACCTCAGTCTCTCCACCAACCAGCTCGAGGGCTCAATTCCACCAGGGCTCGGCAGCATCCAGAGCATGCAGATATTAAATCTCAACATGAACAACTTATCTGGTATGCTTCCACTCTCTCTCTACAACTTGTCGTCACTGGCAAGTTTTCAGGTAGGGGGAAATAAGCTGCAGGGAAGCATTCCTGCTGATATCGACAACAAGTTCCCCGGCATGCAATTCCTTAACTTGTTTAATAACCAGTTCACCGGAACAATCCCTTCTTCACTATCCAATCTCTCCGATCTGACAGCACTTGGCCTCCAGTTGAATAGATTCAGCGGGTATGTTCCTAACAATTTGGGGAGGTTGCAAGCTCTCCAACGTCTGTTCTTGAATAGAAACAGCCTTGAAGCAGATGATAAGGAAGGGTGGGAATTCATCACTTCTTTGGCGAACTGCAGCCAACTGCGTCATTTGGCACTCGACGGCAACTCTTTCAGAGGACACCTACCGGGTTCAATTGCGAATCTCTCGACGACTCTCCAGTGGCTATATTTATTTGACAATAGGATCTCTGGGAGTATCCCAGCAGACATCGGCAATCTGGTCGGTCTGAACATACTACTGATAGCAAATACTTCCATGTCGGGAGTTATTCCAGAGAGCATCGGAAAATTAGAAAACTTGGCTGAGCTCGGCCTGTATAGTAGTGGCTTGTCCGGCCTCATACCACCATCTATTGGAAATCTAACAAAGTTAACTAAGTTGTATGCATACGACAACAACCTGGAAGGACCAATACCAGCAAGTTTTGGGAAGCTCAAGGAACTATATTTTCTTGATTTGAAAAGAAATTACCGCCTTAATGGTTCAATACCCGAGGAAATTTTGAAGCTTCCTTCACTTTCATATTACTTGGATTTATCATACAATTCTCTTTCCGGACCCCTTCCATCAGAAGTTGGTACCATGACTAACCTCAATCAATTGATTCTGTCAGGAAACCAGTTGTCTGGCCAAATACCTAATAGTATCGGAAATTGTGAAGTTCTAGAACAACTATTACTGGATACGAACTCTTTTGAAGGAAGCATACCTCAATCTCTGAACAACATAAAAGGACTCATTTTATTGAATCTGGCCAAGAACAATTTGTCTGGTAGGATTCCTGATGCCATCGGTAGCATTGGATCCCTAAAAGAGTTGTACCTAGCACACAACAACTTGTCAGGGTCAATCCCTGCTGTTTTGGAGAACTTGACATCATTGTCCAAATTGGATATATCTTTCAATAATTTGCAAGGCGAGGTGCCAGATGGAGGTGCTTTCAGAAACCTAACTGACATATCAGTTGCTGGGAATAGCAAGTTGTGCGGCGGACCACCTCAACTTCACTTGGCTCCGTGCTCTACACGCCCCTTAGGCAAGAATGAGAAAAAGAAGTCTCTTATAATTTCTCTAGCAACAACTGGAGCAATCCTGTTGTCAGTTTCAGCTATTTTTCTTGTTTGGATGCTCCACAAGAAGCTCAAACAAAGGCAGCAGGGAAGAGTGCAATCTCGAATTGCTGAGGAGCAATACGAAAGAATTCCATATAACGCATTATTCAGAGGGACTGACGGGTTTTCAGAAGCTAACTTGCTTGGGAGAGGACGATATGGTGCGGTTTACAAATGCAATTTGGACAATGATAGAACATTGGCTGTCAAGGTGTTTAACCTTTGGCAATCTGGATCCTCCAAGAGTTTTGAGGCTGAATGTGAGGCCATGAAAACGATACGACACCGTTATCTCATAAAGATCATCACTTGTTGCTCGAGTATCGACCTCCAAGGTCAAGAGTTTAAGGCATTGGTTTTTGAGTTCATGCCCAATGGTAGTTTAGATGGTTGGCTTCATAAAAAATCTGAAGAGCTCACTACAAGCAACACACTCAGCCTTGCCCAGAGGCTGGATATTGCTGTAGATATCGTGGATGCAGTAGAATATCTTCACAACCACTGCAAACCGCCGGTAATCCATTGCGATCTTAAGCCAAGCAACATTCTTCTTGCTGAAGACATGAGCGCCCGGGTTGGAGACTTTGGCATATCAAGAATCCTTCGAGAAAATACAAGCAATATAATGCAAAATTCATATAGCTCAATTGGGATAAGAGGTTCCATAGGCTATGTTGCTCCAGGTGACTGAAATTCTTCTATTTTTATCTTCTACTTTTCACACAAATATGACATGCAAACCACTAAATTTTGCAAAATTGTAGAGTACGGGGAAGGCTCTGCAGTCTCAGCTCCTGGTGATATTTATAGTCTTGGCATATTGCTGCTTGAGATGTTTACCGGAAGGAGCCCAACAGACGACATGCTCAGAGATTCACTGGATCTGCATAAGTTTACGGAGGATGCTCTTCCAGATAGAACCTTGGAGATAGCTGACTCAACAATCTGGCTGCACACAGAACCACAGGATAACGTTACAAGAACTAGAATCCAGGAGTGCTTGGTTTCTGTGTTCAGACTTGGCATATCCTGCTCGAAGCAACAGCCTCGAGAGCGAATGTTGATAAAAGATGCAGTGATCGAGATGCATGCAATTAGAGATGCGTATCTCACGTTTGCCAGTCCGCTTAGAGGGGACTATGGAACAGAAAGAGAAGCCACCGCCCAGACATTCAGAATTCAGAACAGCAATGAACAACCACGTACGCAGGTATGAGGCCATCTCCAACAACATTCCCTAAATCTAGATCCCTATATCCTCATATACAGAATTCCTTTAAAAGATTCCTTCCCTGTATCTCTTTCCTTTCCAACAACATTTCCTAAATCCCACTCTCTATTTTCTCCCTCTTATATTATAATGATATTTCATAACCGCCATATGAGCCACATTTATTTCTTACCGGGAAAAATTTGGCCGGCTATTTTTAATTGCGGGAATCTAAAACTTGAAATTTATTTATTGTAACGGTTATATTTTTAAACTATATATATGTACTTCCAAACCTTATCCATTTCTAAATATTCACTATCTAACATATCTCAATGAGTGGTCACGAAATGGTAAATTATTATCTTGTTTATGTGGCTTTCTTTATGTATTATGTATATGTCTTTGTTCATAATTACTAATTTGTTGTTTATCAATTTCAGATTCAAAGGGTAAAATAGAAATCTTAATTGAAGATATAAATGCAATGGGGATGAAGGACGATGTTGAAACTTAAGAATTGAGACCTTCATGCACGCATGATGAACTTTATTTCGTTTGTTGATTGTACTCTATATGTTGAACTATGTGTTTGAATTGAACTCTATATGTGCCGAAGTCTATGTGTAAATTGCATTCTCTGTGTTGGACTATATATGTTAATTGGATTTTATGTTGAACTATGCATGTTTATTGGCCTTTATGTGTTGAATTATGTATTAATTCTTAATTAGACTCTATGTTAGACTATGTGTGTTTATTAGACTCTATGTGTTAGATTATATATTAATTAGACTCTATGTTGGAGTACGTGTGTTTATTCAACTCTATGTGTTGTCTTATATCTTAATTTTGCTCTATGTGTTGAATTATGTGTGATAATTGGACCAGGTTTGTTAGTTAAATTATTTTTATCATATTCTTTGATCCTAGTTAGTTTGCGTACTATTCGACTAAGTACTTATTATCTGTATTGTACCAGTCCATATAACATCCGATATCGGTTTTCTACCCATTCGTAAATACCCGGAATCCGTATCTGTATCCTACCCGATTTTCTATTGTCCGTACCTGTACCCGTATCCGAAAAAAAATAATTAGGGTAGGATACAGGATGACCTACTATCCGACCATATCCGACCCGTTTTCACCCCTACTTAAAGTAGCATACTTAGCACAGGAGAAAGATGAGTGTATGAATACTCGACGTCATGGGGATTCTATTTTTGGCCATCAATACATACATCGCAATAGAGAGGAATGGCATGCCAGGCTAAACCGAGACTATTTTGTTGATCCACCGGTCTACAGGCCCAACCTTCTTTCGTCACAGGTTAACAATGAGAAATATTTTATTTCTTTGTATTTTGGTTGATCATCTTGTCTATGGCTCATTCTTCTTTTCGGCGTAGGATTAGAATGAGTTGTTCTCTATTTCTTCGCATATTTCATGCTATAGAAGCCCATGATGACTGTTTTGTTCAAAAAAGGAATTGTGTTGGAATTATCGGGTTATCTTTTTTATAGAAGGTAACTGCAATATTCCGGATGATAGCTTATGGAGTACCAGCAAATACTATTGATAATTGTCAACGGATTGTAGAAAGTATTGTCATATAGTCTTAAAAGGTTTGTGCGAGCTATTATTGTCCTCTTTAGAGATGAGTATTTGAGATCTCTAAATGAGAACGATACTGCTAAATTACTTACAATCGGTGAGGAAAGAGGTTTTCTTGAAATGCTAGGAAGCATATATTACATGCACTGGAGGTGAAAAAATTGCCCTACAGCATGGCAAGGATTGTATACTGGGCATGTACACAAGTCAACAATAATTCTAAAAACCGTTGCTTCAGAAGATCTATGGATTTGGCATGCCTTTTTTGGTTTACCAGGATCTCACAATGATATTAATGTTTTTACCATTCATCTCTCTTCGCAAAGCTAGCAGAAGGACAAGCGTCGGAAGTGAGTTATACTATCAACGGTCACAATTACACAATGGGGTACTATTTTGCAAATGGGATATATCCTGCATGGGCAACATTTGTGAAGACAATACCAGCTCCCCAAGAGAATAAGAAGAAATATTTTATCCAAGCTCAAGAGGTAGCTAGGAAGGATGTGGAACGAGCTTTTAGAGTTCTCCAATCTCGTTTTGCAATTGATTGAGGACCAGCATGTTTTTAAGATCAACAAACACTAAGAGATATCATAACAACATGTGTCATCATGCATGACATGATAGTAGAAGATGAGCGGGATGGAAGACCACTTGACTACAATTATGAAGGAATGGGAAAAACAATTTCGGTGTCACACGAACATGCACCTGAACTCTTTGAGTTTATTCAAACTTACCATTCCATTCAGAACAGGGAAACTCACCACCAGTTTCAAGACAATCTAGTGGAGCACTTATAGCAACGTTATGGAGGGGTGTAATTCAATAGTGTTTTAATTATATATTAATTTATATTTTATATGTATTATAATGGGAATCTTTAAATGAAGAAATTTATGACTCCATCATCTTCTGAATTGGCAATAGATCTTTAATCCTTTTGATCTTCACTTTATTCACAGACCATCTAATGCAGTTAACCATCTAACCAGACTGAAATATGTATGTATACAATATCTGAAAAACAACTCTAATAAAAGATGCAGCATGGAAAGGAAAATTTAGCTCTGAATTCTACCATCAACGCAAAACCATTGCGAAATCCTACCATTAAGTGCTGAACATGGTTTTTGTTTCATTTGGAAAAAATGAATTCCGCCCGCAACATTATAAACTTTTCTGAATCCCTGCAAAACGATGAAACTTGATCAGAGGGAGCTGTTACAACTAGTACACGGTTACTCCACGCATGAAACTTGATCAGAGGGAGCTGTTATGAGTACTTCAATTACCTGTTACTGCAGCCATTTAGCTACCTGCATTGAGCGCATGCCATGGTAGCACTGAAGCAAAAAAGCAAAAGGGAAAGAGTTAGACTAGTGGCATAATGCACTGAAGCAGATCTGTGTAGCTACCTGCATTGAGCGCATGCCATGGTCATCACAATAATATGCCTGCAAAGGCAAAAAACTTTCACAATTCCAGGAATATACAAGCTAAATCGTGGAACTCTACGTCCCAATTAGGGTGTTGCGCATTAAAGGGGATTACCACACACTACAATTCTAAATGGAATAAGGCTGCAAAACCACAACAAAGATGATGTAACTGGCGAGCAGTTTTGCTTGTAAATGGTCTAGAAGAGACAAAATGAAGTTCATTCCACGAGACCATATCACAGTTAGGACCAACTCTAAAAAATGTGGACAGGTCCATTCGACCATTCTGGTTAAAACAAATGACTTCTATCATCTTATTGTGAGAAGTCTAAGATTATGGCTGCCACCTGACTATTTTTCCCTTCCAATTCTTTGCAAGAAAGCATTGCATCTCCAACCTTTTTTTGCAGTCAACAAGATTTGATGTTCAGATAACACATTCCTCATTTTGACATACTGCTCATACAGAGAAAAACTAATGCATTAGAAATATTACCGGCTTTGATAAATTCACATCTGCAACATAGATTAATTTGCAACAACTACCAGTAACAGAAATTTTACCAAAAAACACTAGATAGTAACATAGATTAATTTGCAACAACTACCAGTAACAGAAATTTTACCAAAAACCACAAACACAGCTTGGACAGCGCGCAAAAACGTCCAACCCCGATTTTGCTCGTTTCTTACGTTTTGGTGCTTGCGCCGACCTAATTTCTTGCATGAGAGACGGTTTCTTTGTTTTCCTTCTCTCCCTTCCTTAATTCCTATGCCACATCAGATTTTTGCTTAGTTGGCATTGTAACTAATCCTATGGACACCAGCTGAGGTGGAGGGTTGGGACTACCCTTAGCATGCCACTACTCCCCAAGACCTAGGTACATCTAAACACCTTTATAATTCTCCAGTTAAAACTTTTTTACATCCACACAGTCATCCACACAGTCTTTTGCCTCCACAGAGAGTACTTTTCCTCTATCCACCCTAATATGTGCACTCAAAAAACTCCATTCCTCAAAATCAAGCGCTAAGATGTTTTATCAGATCACTTCATCAAATCTGATGGTCCAAATCATTTTGTTCATCCACCTATCTATCCTCTAATCTGACAAATCGCGCATCTGTTCTCCTCCCCCTCCCCGCACAGATCGCATCGCGCCGAAGCCCCCAATCAAGCCGTTCCCCCCCCCCCGGTCCTTCCCCATTCGTGCCGTCGCACCCCCACCCCTGCCGGAGGACCCGTCGCTTCCGAAGCCGTGGCGCGGGCTGGTTGACGGCACCACCGGCTACCTCTACTACTGGAACCCGGAAACCAACGTCACCCAGTACGAGAAGCCCCTGCCTCCCGAGGACTAGCTCCCGCCGCCGCCGCCTCCGCTCCCACCTCCGCCTCCCCGCGGCCGCGACCGCGACCGCCGTGACCGGTCCCGATCTCAGTCCCGCTCCTGCACCCCGCCTCGGCGCGACCACAGGGACCGCGACCGCGACCACCGGCGCCACGACGAGCACAACTCCTCCAAGTCGGCGTCTTCCCACCACCATCATCCTCCCACCGCCGCTCCCGCAGTTGCCGCCGATGATCCGTCCACCGAGGCATACCGCCGACGCCACGAGATCACCGTCATCGTAAGGGATCTGCCACCTCTACCTCTCCTGTTACATCTTGCTCGTATCATGCCATGCACCGTCATCGTAAGCAATTTTGTGCTTCTAGCATTATGTTCTAGAATTATGTTCATGTTGCTTAGTGAATAGAAAATACTCCATCATTCCTCTTGAAGTCTGTAATTAAATTCTGATATGAATATAATTTGACAGCCATCACAGCCTCCCAGACCATCATACACTTTCTCCTTAGCTTAGTGAATAGAAAATACTCCATCATTCTCATCATGAATGACATGGCTATTCTCTCAATTACTGCTTTTAAAAAAAATTATGAAGAATTTTAAAATATTGCCTTTAATACTTTTATACTCAATTTCTTTTGGCGTCCAGATTTACCGAGAAGTGGAGGACTACAATACACATCAGCTTTTCTACCACTCTGCCACACCCACGGCCGGTGAGGATGCACTTGCCAAGGAAGTTAGAGAAGCTGCTGGTGAGCAGCTGTCCCACAAATCAGCGCTTGAGTCTATCAAGAAATGGTATCTGGCTTCCAAGGAATCTGAAGGAGATGGTGAAAAGTGGAATGATGATGCAGCTTTCTTCGATTGGAAAGATGATCCCAGGAACTATGTGAACTATCTTGATGATTTAAAAGCTGAAAGAGTATCCAAATGGTTCTCGCATCTTGTTGAAAGCTCAGATGTGAAAGCCTTACCGAATGGTCTTTCGATCCTTCTTGGCAAGGTAAGCTTTGCTGCTTCTTTTTCTTTACCAAATCGACATGTTTTTCTGTTTCTATGTTCATGTTCTCTGATATGTTGATTACTGAATACTTTGTACAGATGAATCCTTCAAAGAGGGAGCAGGTCATTGATAGCCTCAGGCAGCTTCTGGGTTGATCAATGGCGTTTAGGCATCTGCCATAAACCTCGTCACTGCAACCGAATAACGTCTTCGGTAGAGTAAACAGGAGCGCAGACGACATTGAAGTTTTACTTGCCTGGCGACCTACAGGATGTGATAGAAGACTAAAACACATTGTTTGCACATATGCACTTGGAGATGGCATCTCGGAACCATATACATACAAAGCATAGATTGTGTCTCTGCTCGGCTGGATGTTTGATGTGAGGTCTTGCAAGAGCAGAATGAAAAAAAGCATGAAAACTGAGTCGGGCACCGAGTGTTGTGTTCTTTGTGGTCATGTATTAAGCTGTTTTAACCTTGTAATTGTTTGGCCTTGTCTCAAGCCAATGTCATACGGATACAATACAAATCCTGAGCAAGTAATTTTTTTGGATCCAAATAATGCATCACATTAGCGCGGAACAGAATGTCGCGAATGGCAGTAACGAAGACGTTGAACAGGGTGAAGTCGGCAGAAGGGGTAACGCTTCGTCGATTTCTACAAGTGACAACGGACGGCAGGGGCGGGCATCAAACAATGCTGGAGCGTTGGATTAGAATTTGTAGTAGTGACAAAGCGTGAGTAAAAACTGTAGCCGGTAATTACAGCTGGGAGAGTAATTGCGTGTGTAATTTTGACGGGGTAAATTCTGGATGTTTCGGTGAGTTGGAGGGTATAAATACAGAATACTTGTAAGCCAAGAAAGCAGACTATGGCCCCGTTTGGTACGGTTCCAGATTCTAGTAGAAACGGAAATGGTTCCGGATTCTTGGTAGAAACGTTTCAGGTAGAATCAGAATCCGAAGGAACGGGTTGCTAGCCGATTCGACCACGGTGTGTAAAAATCAGAAACGATTCGCTTTGAAACGTTCCGAGTCCTATTCCATTTGGTTGGATTTATTTTAGATTCTAGGAGAAACAGTCCGGTTCCAAGTTGCCAAACGGGGCCATACATGTTTCATCTTGAGAAATACGAAAACAAACTGCAGACGTTTCCTCCTCCAGTTTTCCCCTTTCCTGCTATCAATCATACTTTCCTTGGTTGATTGTGCGATTGTAGCAGAGCACTCACGTCTTGGAGCAATCTGAGGCAAGGGGATGCAACACAGAATGGCAAGGCGCGAGAAGATATTGCAACAAACGCGCTGGCCGCCGGAAAATCCATGCAGAAACAGTAGCATGCAGACGGTTAGCTGCATGGGAGGGAGATTAGGAAGGATTAGATTTGGGCGGTTAATGAGTATCCGATAGGGTGCGAGATTTCTGGAAGTTTTGCTAGCTGTACATGCATGAGGAGTCCTGGGCTGGGAAACATCAAGCGACTTGCATGCATGCAGTGCTAATTAATTGTCAGGGCCATTAGGAAAAAAACAGAAGTCCAGCCGTCGAAAGATTCGAAACGATTAGTTTCCTCGCGTGCGTCGTTTCCTCTGCCAAAGAACGAAGCCGAGTCATCTGTGATCACCCCAACGCTCATCGCGAGAGTCGAGCCTTGAGACGCCAGTTTGGTTTATTGCCGCTGCTTTTTATTCGATCGTTTAGTTGCCGAACTGTTTTCGGTTAAGTCTATCTGTGAACTGAGTTTTCAGTTAGTTTGTTTAAATCGTATTAGCTGCGGATGCATCCGGTTACATTCGGAATCGTGTGCTGTAGATCCCTGACCACCCGTAGTCTAAGCTTTTGGTTTGTGAATTCAGCTTCCGGTGAATTTTCCGTATAATCAGATCAGTCAGTAAATAATCCAGGAACTTAATTGTCAAGCTTTGATGTCTCGGTTGGAATCGAAAGATTACCGGTGAATCACATTTTGCTTATTTGAATTGTATTACTAAATATATCGCCGTAGCGTTAGCACGGGCATTATACTAGTATGCATTTAGTATCTAACAAAATGAATGCGTGTCTCAACAAAAATCAGACCAAGCTGCTGCTGAGAAGGTTAAAAAACAAACACGTGCTCTATGAAATGAATAGGAGAGTCCGATTTTATTACTAAAGGTACTTGATGTTGGATCAACATTAAACAGGATTACAGGACGACAAGGTTAACAGTTTACCACCTAAGCCTGTTTGGTCTTGAGAAATGAGAGCATGTACGGCTATCAGCTATCTACGTATGCCCCCGGCACCATCGAGGTAACAAGTAGCTGTTAACAAATTACAAATTTCAATCGTTCAGTTCTATCCAACTATTATCAAGACATTCTCATCATTTAGCAAGCAGTACTTTATCGAAAAAACGTATAGCAATCAGCGATTCTATCTCACTGAATTTGGTCGAAATCAGAAATCATTAGCGTTTAACTCGCCTGCTCCGAGCCTCAGACCACACAAACGCGGCTCACAAACAAAAGCGTAAACACAGGGATGATAACATGAGAATGCTTCACTTGAGAGGGGAGAGATTCACACCTGACGGCCGGAGATCGGCGGCTGCTGAGTCTGGGGTTTTAGCAGGAGCTGAGTGGGCTTCGAGGAGAAAGGCTTTTATAGCGCGGACGTTAGCACCGCATCGTGCTGGGTTCGGTCCGACAAATCGTTGCAGATCTTGGTGCGCTTTTGGGCAGTCTGGCCCATATTGGGCTGGTGAGCCCAGCTGAAAATCGCAGTTACTGACGAGTGACGACTCCACAGCACAAAATACCAAGGCCCCTATTCACAACGTCATCTGAGATGATTAATCTCAATTTTCGACAAAAAGTTTTTTTAAAAAGAGAACTAACAGTGGTAAAAGTGGGTAATTAAAAAGCAATGACAAAGGTGGGTAATTAAGAGCACTAATAGTGGTAAAGGTGAATAATTAAAGAGCAGTGGTAAATGTAGATAATTAAAGAGCAATGGCAAAGGTGAGTAATTTTGATGAAGTGACGTGAGAAGAAACTCTCACTTTATATAGTAGAGATGATCTCAAAGGGAAAAAACATCTGAGAGTTTCAGAATTCCAAATAAACATATTCAGCAATCAGATTAGTGTATCACACTGTTACGGTATTACCTGAAACACCCCAAAAATTTCAAAATTTAATTTATTTATTTTATTTGGGTTTAGTCGAATTTTCTGGATTTGTTCGAATTTTATTCGGCCTGTTTTTGCGTTCTTTTCCTTTTGGGAAGTGTTTCCCGTTTTGGCCGCCCCCATTTCCGGAAACCTTTCCTTTCTCGGCTTGGCCTGTTTCCCCAGCCCGATTCCCTTGGCCCATTTCTACTTCTCCCTGGCCTGCCACATTTTTCTTCCTCCGGCCCGCTTGTTTTCCTTGACGGCCGTTTTCTTTTTCCATGGCGATGCTCGAATTTCCCTTCGGCTTTTCGGCCCACCCGTAGCGTCTCAGCCACTTGCCCTGTTCTTCTTCCTCGCCTCACTCTTGCGCCCGGTTCTTTGCCATCTTCGCTACTCGGTCCGGATCAAAGGTGTCGCGCCTCGTCGTCCTTGCCACCGCGAATCCCGCTGACCACCTTCTCCCGTCGCCTCCGCCAACGTCACCCCATGCTTCCTCCCGCTGGTCCATGGCTCGCCTCGCAGCTTCGCCCGGGCATTTCTCTCCCCTGGCGCCCATTTTCAACGCCGCCTGTGCGCCCATCGCTTCGCCCGTGCACCTGCTGCCTCGCCCAGTCCCCTCCGCGCAAGTCCCGTGCATGCTCCGTCGCCTCCGCTCAGCGCGCCCACACCGTCCTCGCCAACCACTCACCGTCCTCCGTTGAAAATCGCGGCCTCCCTCTCTCTCTCTTCCTCTCTCTTTTCCCCGTCCCCGATCGCCCCTCACCCCCGCCCGGCTATAAATAGCCCCAATCCCTCCCCATTTTCATTGCCCTGAGTACGCAAGACTCTCTTTTTCCTCCCCCGGTCACCCATTCCATCGCCGGCTGTTCCCTTGTGCCGCGCCGAGCTTCGTCTCCCTCCGCTCCGGTCCCCTTCGTCGCCCCGCCTCTCCACTCACTCTCCCAGTCATTTCCGCCCACCACCGAATTCGTCGCGAGGTTCTCTTGCTCCACCGCCATTTCTTTCTCCTTCCCGAGCCGCCGTTCGCCAATTCGCTCGCCGTCCCCCCCAGCTCCGGCATTTTCGCCACCACCGCTCTCGGTTTTCCCTCCGTCTCGCTGCCATCTTGACCCCACCTCGGTGCTTTCGTCTCATTGCCGTGCGGGTCCCGCCATCGACCACCTCTTCGATCCTGACCAATAAGCCGGCCCGCGTGGTCACCGCTTCCTTTTCCTTCGCGCTGGGCGGCCTACAATCGTGGGCGTCTTGTCAAGATGGGTCAGGTTACTGTGCCCATGGGCAGCGTGGCCTTCGTCTTGCACCCTTTAGCACGTTGTCTTTTATCTTTTCTTTTCGAGTTTTGTTATTTAAAATCCAAAAATAGAATTAAAATTCCAGAAGATTCTCCAAAAATCCCAAAAAATCCCAAAAATGAAAAAAAATACATATTCTTGATCAATTCGAGCCGCTGAGTCCAAAAATGATCTCCGTTTCGCCAATCCAAGTCCAAAAAATTATAAAAATGCCCTTGAGCTCCATTCCGACCATTTTCTCTCCTGTTCTTTTTCGGCTTTTCTTTCTTTGGTTATTATTGTTCGTTTATTTATCGGTTTCGCTTTTTCGTGCTAGATCCGACGTTGGAACAACTCTCGGAGCGAAACCGGAGCCGGAGCAGTTCGCGGAGCCGTGCCAGGAGCAGGAGCCGTTTGGGACCAGGCACGACACCGACCGTCTCTCGTTAGGCGAACCTCTATGAAAGTGCATCTAGGCCCTTAATTGTGTTTTGGATGATTAATGACAAACGATTAAGGGACTAATGGCCTAAATGAGTATATAAGCAGGTGTCAGTCCCAAAAGAAGTGCATCTACGGACGTTGTTGACCCTCAAAAGTGAAAAGATGAACGGCATCGACTTAGGGTAGATCTTTTACCTTTTTGAGTTAATAGGATCGCCGTACTATTAAGAGGGATGGGATGTAGATGCTTTAGAAATGACCTCTGTGCTCAAATGAACATCTTTTTGCGTAACAAGTTTTGAAGTCACCAAGCACGACACTCACCTTGTTTTCTTCTTGTCTTGATAATATCGGAACATCCGATGTGTATATCGGATAGTCCGATAGTATCGGATTCTCGGTGTGAGTGTGTGTGCTGTCCCGAACTCTCGGAAACATCGGAATGTCCGATGGTTGATATCGGATAGTCCGATGTGATTTGAAAATTTTTCTAAGTCCTTGGATGGAACTCTCGAAACATCGGAATGTCCGATGGTTGATATCGGATAGTCCGATGTGATTTGAAAATTTTCTAAGTCCTTGGATGGAACTCTCGAAACATCGGACATTAGATGTTTAAGATCGGAACATCCGATGTGGACTTAGAAAGATTTTGGAAGTTCTTGAGTTCGTTGAAAACTCTCTCGAAACATCGGAACATCCGATGTGTGAAATCGGACAGTTCGATGTGTGCTTTTTCTCAGCTGTATTTGAATTTTCGAGTGGAGTTGATCTGGATATTTGCACTGATCGGATAGTCCGATGTATGTCATCGGATAGTCCGATGTGGGGGTCTGACACAGGGCAGAACGGCTCTTTTTTTGTGTCTTGGCTATATATACCCCACCCTCTCTCTCATTTATGAGACACCAACCAGCCCGTTGAGCATTTACTTCACTCTTGCTATTCCTTTGCTCCTTCTTGCTCTCTCTCTTGAGTTCTTCCTTGAGAAATTTGTTGGGAGATTGAAGCAAGTGATTTCTAGTGCTTTGTTGCAAACCGTGAAAGTCCATTTGAGCACTAGGGTGATTTTCAAGAGTAGAGCTGCACTTCATTTATTACTCTTGGAGATTGAGGTCTCCTAGACGGCTAGGAGTCACCGGTGAGCTCCCGATCTACGTGTGGGAAGCCTCCGGAGTTTGTGAAGGTTCGATTCCACCTCTGCAAGGAAAGGGATCAAGAAGTGAACCGGCGAGTGCTTTGTGCAACACCGGGAGGATCGTGGTCGAAAGGGACCCGGGCTTTGTGCCTCCTCAACGAAGACGTAGGATCTCCTCAAAGATCCGAACTTCGAGAAAAATCGCTGCCTCACTTTGGTTTGTGAGTTGTTCTCTTGTCCCCTTTTGTGGTTTGATCAAATCTTTGGGGGATTCAAGTTTTTGGTAATTACTTGCAGTAGTTATTGGTTGATCTTATACCCTGGTAGTTGCTTTAGCTCAGAAATTTCATTTGGTAGAAATCTAGCCTCTCCACTTCCTCAGATCTACTTTTTAGGGTTTATTTCGCTCTGATCGGATAGTCCGACTTGCCATATCGGATAGTCCGATATAAATCGGATAGTCCGATATCAAAGTCGGATATTAGATAATTCCGCCGCTAATTAGTTTTTAAATTTTATTTCGCCTATTCACCCCTCTGGCGACTTTATCGATCCCGCAATTGGTATCGAGCCAAATCTCCTTAGTTTGGCTTAACCGCTGGAGAATCAATATGTCGCAAACAGGAAGTCTCAGAAGATCTCACCGCACTCCTGCGGGGATGATCTTAGGATGGGAATTCCACTTAATTACAATTCCTCGGCTCTTCATCGTATGTTTAGTGCCCTCGGTTGGCGCCTCACCGATGGCACTCACTATGCAGCGTGGAAACATAAGATGAAGATGCACTTGAGGTCACTTCACCCTTCTATTTGGAAGATTGTGCGAGACGGGTTTCAAGCTTGTGGATCCGGACAACCTTACTCCCGAAGATAAAGATCAACATTTCAATGACTTGGCCGTCAATGCCTTGTTTAATGCTTTAAGTGACTCGAAGTTCAATCGAGTCGATGGACTTGAAGAAGCAAAAGCTATTTGGGACGAGCTCATGGTGGACTATGAAGGAGTTTCAAGTGTCCGTGAATCGAAGATAGAGCTCATTATTGGTGAGCTAAGCCGATTCACCTTGGAAGATGGTGAATCGTATACTAAGATGTTTGATCGTCTAATGGTGCTTGTAAATCAAGCTAAAGGTCTTGGGTGCCTTGATCTTCTTGACAAGGCCGTGGTAAAGATAATTCTTCGTGTGATCACTCCTACCAACCGCAACCTTGTGCAACCGATCCGAGACCGCCAAACTTGACACAATGACGCCTCATGATGTAATTGGCCGACTAATGATGGATGAGATGATGACTAAGGAGGCGGAAGTTGTGGAAGAGCTCAAGTCCGGGAAGAAGAAGGGCATTGCTTTGAAAGCTGTCAAGGTGATGCGTCAAGTAGAAGAAAGCACGAGCGAAGATGAAGAGTCATGTGGTCCATTGACAAATGAAGATATGGCCCTATTTGTGTGGAGATTCAACAAATTCTTCAAGAAGAAGAACTTTAAGCAAGGAGGTCAATCGAAGAACTTTAGAAGAAAATCAAAGGGGAGACACTCCACAAGAAGATGCTATGAATGCGGCGAAACCGGCCATTTCATTGCCGAGTGTCCGCAAAAGGAAAGAAAAGATGAGAAGTCGCACAAGAAGGACAAGTCCCATGGCAAGGACAAGGAGAAGAGCAAGAAGTACAAGGGCAAGGGTCGTGCCTACATTGGAAAGGAGTGGAACTCCGACACCGACTCCAGCTCCGACTCCGACTCCGAGTCTAACTCCGACAATGAAGGTGGAATCGCCTCCGTCGCCATCGCCATACCTTCTACTCCGACAATGTCGAAGAGCCTCTTCGACAACCTAAGCGATGACGATGAAGTAGCTCCAATGTGCCTCATGGCAAAGGGGCACAAGGTATCAACACTTGTCTCCACTCCCTCTATTGCTAATGATTGCCTAGATGAGCACGATAGCGATAGTGATGATGAGGACATTAGCACTGTGCTTCAGTCTATGAAAAATTTTGATATTCAAAAACTAAACTTGCTTCTAAAGGATATTGAAAGATTGGAGGAAGTTATAGAGCAAAAGGAAGCTACTCTCGAAGCTCAAGAGGATTTGCTCATCCTCGAAAAAGAGAAAAATCGTGAGCTAGAGAAGAGCTTGTCTTTTGAAAAGAAGAAAAATGTGGAGTTGGTCAATAGCTCAAAAGTGACCAAGTCCGAGGTGGTTAGTCTTGAGATCACCAATGCTTCACTATTAGAGCAACTTGTTCAAGCAAACGACGCTTGCAAGGCTCTAGAGCTGAAGCTTGTTGATCTCGAATAACTCCCTCACAATCATTAACCAAGACTCCAATAATTCACTACCCTCTACTAGCAATGGTTGTGCGGATGCTTCAAATATAAATGTTAATACTTTTGCTACTAACCTTGAGACTTTGCAAGTACTAGCTCATGAAAATGAGAAGCTCAAGGGAATGCTTGAAGATGGACTTCAAAAGTCCTATAAGGCTAGCAAAGGATTAGAGGAATTCCTCGGTAAGCGTCAAGGTAACCCCATGAAGCATGGGCTTGGGTATGTTCCTCCCAAGGGCAAAGGGAACCACATTGTGGTAGCTCCTTTGAGCAAGCCCATTCACTTTGTTAAGGGGGAAGCAAATGCTAAGTATAAGGCTCAATCTACCTTCTTTGCTTCATATGTGCTTAAGAGGACTAGCCTCGGTAGAGTAGTTGCATGTCCTATTAGGGTTAAGCCCAAGAATACTTCTAGTGTGCGATCTATTTGGGTCCCCAAATCACTTGTCACTAACGTGCGTGGACCTAAACAAGTTTGGGTACCAAAGAGCAAAATCTAAATTTCATTTTGTAGGCCTACATCTCCGGTGGATCGAGTTGGATCTTGGATAGCGGATGTACACATCACATGACCGGAGAAAGAGCGATGTTCGCATATTTGGAAGCCAATGGATCGAATAGTGAAAGTATCATTTTTGGCGATAATGGAAAAGGTGAAGTAGTAGGCTTAGGTAAAATCCTAATTACCAATGATTTCCATATAAATAATGTTTTGCTTGTTGAATCACTAAACTACAATTTGTTGTCCGTTGCTCAATTATGTGAAGCGGGCTACAATTGTGTGTTTAGTGACAAGGGTGTGGATGTCATTAAGAGGGTTGATGGTTCAATAGCCGTTAAGGGTCGTTTAAAGGGTAATCTCTATCTTATAGATTTTTCTATGGATAGAGTTAACCTTGAAACATTCTTAATGGCTAAATCTAGCATGGGTTGGCTATGGCATCGCCGGCTTGCCCATGTTGGTATGAGGAATCTTCACAAACTCATTAAGGGCAATCACATCCTTGGACTAACGAATATTGTGTTTGAGAAAGATAGGGTGTGTAGCGCGTGTCAAGCCGGGAAGCAAGTTGGAGCATCTCATCCCGCGAAGAATGTGATGACCACCTCGAGACCATTGGAGATGCTTCACATGGATTTATTCGGTCCAATTGCCTACATAAGCATCGGAGGAAACAAGTATGGGTTAGTTATTGTCGATGATTTTTCTCGCTTTACTTGGGTGTTTTTCTTGCATGACAAAAGTGAAGCCCAAGGAAGCTTAAAGAAGTTCATGAGAAGGGCTCAAAATGAATTCGAAGTGAAGATCAAGAGAATTCGGAGTGACAACGGCACTGAATTCAAGAACACCGGCGTGGAGGAGTTCCTCGATGAAGAAGGCATCAAGCATGAATTCTCGGCTCCCTACTCACCACAACAAAATGGGGTAGCCGAGAGGAAGAATCGGACTCTCATCGAGATGGCGCGCACGATGCTTGGCGAGTACAAGGTCTCCGACATCTTCGGGGCGAGCCGTCAACACCGCGTGTCACAGGCTCCAACCGGCTATATCTTCACAAGTTGTTGAAGAAGGCGTCTGAGCTCCTCACCAAGAAGAAGCCAAGCGTATCCTACTTCCGAGTCTTTGGGAGTAAATGCTATATTCTTAACAAGAAAGCTAAGTCTTCTAAATTTGCTCCTAAAGTAGATGAGGGATTCTTGCTTGGTTATGGGTCTAATGCCTATGCATACCGAGTTTTCAACAACGCCAACGGTGTGGTTGAAATCTCGCGTGATGTAACATTTGATGAAACTAACGGCTCTCAAGTAGAGCAAGTTGATCGTACTGTGATTGACAGGGAAGAACCTCCATGTGAGGCGATCAAAAGGCTAGCAATTGGAGAAGTGAGGCCTCTTGAGCAAGAAGAAGCCCCGAGCACTCCCACTTGTGATGCACCTCTAGATGGTGCCCCATCTTCTTCAATGCAAGCACAAGATGGATCGACTACGGCCCAAGATGATGAGGACCCAATTCAAAAGTCAAATACAACAGTGCCCCATCCAAGGATTCATCAAAGTGTTCAACGAGATCACCCGGTCGACAATATTCTTGGAGACATCAACAGGGGAGTATCCACTAGATCTCGTGTTGCTAATTTTTGTGAATTTTACTCGTTTGTCTCTTCACTTGAACCTCTCAAGGTTGAAGAAGCTCTACAAGATCCGGATTGGGTGATGGCTATGCAGGAAGAGCTAAACAACTTCGAGAGAAATCAAGTGTGGAAGCTTGTCGAAAGACCCAAGCAAAACGTGATTGGAACCAAATGGGTGTTTCGGAACAAGCAAGACGAGAATGGAATCGTGACTAGAAACAAAGCCGGTTGGTTGCTCAAGGGTACACTCAAATCGAAGGTTTGGATTTCGATGAAACTTATGCTCCAGTAGCTAGGCTTGAATCAATTCGAATATTACTTGCTTTTGCTACTCACCACGAATTTAAGTTGTACCAAATGGACGTGAAAAGCGCCTTCCTAAATGGACCCCTCTCCGAGATGGTCTACGTTGAGCAACCTCCTGGCTTCGAAGATCCAAGTCATCCCAACCACGTCTACTTCCTACACAAGGCTCTCTACGGACTCAAGCAAGCACCGAGAGCTTGGTTTGAATGCCTCCGAGATTTACTTCTCGGTCAAGGGTTTGTAGTCGGAAGGCCGACCCTACCCTCTTTACTAAAAATATTGACAATGACCTATTTGTCTGTCAGATTTATGTTGATGACATTATATTTGGATCTACTAATGAACACTTGTGCAAGGATTTTAGTAGAATCATGACTAAAAGGTTCGAGATGTCTATGATGGGCGAGTTGAAGTTCTTCCTCGGTTTTCAAGTCAAACAACTCAAGGAAGGAACTTTCATCTGCCAAACCAAGTACATTAAGGACATGCTCAAGAAGTTCGAAATGGAGAACGCCAAGCCAATCAAGACGCCGATGCAAGCCAATGGGCATCTAGACCTCGACAAAGAAGGTAAACCGGTCATCCAAAAGGTATATCGTTCGATGATCGGTTCCCTACTTTATCTTTGTGCATCTAGGCCTGATATCATGCTCAGTGTTTGCATGTGTGCAAGATTTCAAGCCGCTCCTAAAGAATGTCACATGGTGGCCGTAAAGAGAATCTTGAGATATTTAGTGCACACTCCTCATTTCGGTCTTTGGTATCCTAAAGGTTCATCTTTTGAGCTAGTCGGCTATTCCGATGCGGATTACGCAGGTTGTAAGGTGGATAGGAAGAGTACATCGGGTACGTGTCAGTTCCTAGGTAGATCACTAGTTTCTTGGTCTTCCAAAAAGCAAAACTCTGTAGCCCTATCCACAGCTGAAGCCGAATATATTGCCGCCGGGAGTTGTTGCGCCCAATTGCTTTGGATGAGACAAACTCTAAATGATTATGGCCTATCCTACAACCACGTTCCACTGTTGTGTGACAATGAGAGTGCCATAAAAATTGCCAACAACCCCGTCCAACACTCTCGTACAAAGCATATCGATATTCGCCATCACTTCCTAAGAGACCATTCCACTAAAGGCGATATCGAGATTCAGCATGTGAGCTCAAATGACCAATTAGCCGATATTTTCACCAAGCCTCTTGATGAAAAGAGATTCTGTGAATTGAGAAGTGGACTAAACATTTTAGATTCTCGGAACTTGGCTTGAGAGATTGCTTACTTGCCTTGCGTGTTGATTTCAACTAAAATGAATCTCAAAATCTTATTTTGCTTCTTTTAAACTTGTTGGATTTGGTTCTTGTGTTGAGTCGAGCCACTTGTGATCATAGCTCCCATTGCTTCTATGTTCGCTGATCACAAGTGGGGAGATGGCAAAAGTGTTCACAAGTCATATCCTCTCATTCCTTGTTACCTTCTCTTTCTGTGCTGGAATTTTACACATATCGGACTATCCGATTTTTGGATCGGACTATCCGATTTCTGTAAATATGCACATATCGGACTATCCGATGTTGAATATCAGACTATCCGATACCTGGGAAATCGCACACATCGGACTGTCCGATATCCTTATCGGACTATCCGATGTGGGGAGGTTTAAGTAAAGCCCGAACGGTTGTCTCTCTCCACTCCACCATTTGTTCCCAACCTCTTCGTTCTTTTTTCTTCCTCCGGCGATTTTGGTGTCCCCAAATTCTTCATCTTCATTCCAAGGGATTTCCTCCGCGGATTTGATCTCTTTTGGTGGAGATCCTCTCCCTCATTCAATCCTCTCATCGGATTTGAACTCAAGGTAACCCTAATTCATTTAGATCTAGGGTTTCTCTTCTCCCGTGATTACTTTGTCAATCCTCTTCGGTAGATGCGTTCCCTTTATCCCTAGGAGCATATCCCACGAATTTGTTGTGAAATGCGTGGTCTATCTTCAAGAAATCACTTTTTGCATTTTTTTTGCAAATATCGGATTATCCGATAGTTGGCATCGGACTGTCCGATTATTATCGGACTGTCCGACCCAAAATATCGGACTATCCGATGTTTCCAGGGATTTGCAGAACTGTGAGTTTCTTTCCGTTTCCCTTATTTATCGATCCTTCAATCTTCTAGATCATCATGGCTGCTGGCGACGACAAGGGAGAGAAATTGAAGAGGGCTCTCCATACCGACGAGCAAGGGCAGTTCAAGAGGAAGACTCCAACGAATGTCCGGACCAAGGCAGCGGCAAATCGAGGAAATCCTCCGGATATTTCAGACTCTCCTCCTGAGGTTGCGGTACATTCTGCTCCACACTGCCTTGTTGCGATGGCGAAGAAGAAAGTTGTCACGCATCCTAAGCAGAAGGGCATTACAATTTCTGAGCCTCGTCAAGATGATGCTCCTCCTGCCCGTCCTCCTCCTACTCCGTCTGGCAAGGGTAAAGGATCTTCCTCCAGTGGCCCAACCTTGGTGAAAAAGGAAAGGTCTGCTCGGAAGAAGAAGAAGATCTTCTATATCCTCTGTTGTCCAAGCCCACTCGTCGTTCAGATCATCAAAGGACAGTTGTTAATTACAAAGGAAAGTCAGGGATGGTCGCCAAAGCTAGAGCATCTGATCCCTATATCAGTAGAAGGCGCTCATCTTCTGACTTGCGCTTTTGGACGTTCTTCCAACAGGATTTTTATGAGACTGTCATTCTCCCTCGCAAGAACCCTGTTGTGAACATGCAGTGGGTGGATTGGGACTACATGGAATCATGTGCGGACCCAGTCTTTGATGAGGTCATTGAAGCCTGTGAGAGGCTCGGCATCAAGCGGATTATGGGCATAAAACAGGACTGGAACACTGAGGTCATTGCTCAATTTTATGCCACATTACATGTCTCCAATGACACTATGACCTGGATGACCGAAGGGGAGCAATACCGGATGTCTGTAGGTCGCTTTGGTACTCTGTTGGGGTTTAGAGCGGAAGATTGCATAGATAAGGATGACCTTCATAACAAACGCTCCTTGGTTGCAAACAATCTCAATGATCTGTATATTGAAGATTCGGTTTTTGAGCCTGGCAACACAAAGAATTTGAAGCCTATGATTGCTGCCGCCAACAGACTCCTTCGCAAGACCATCGCGCCTAAGGAAGGTGACGCTTCCCACATATTGTCCTACTCTCGTGATATTCTGCATCGTATGCTGCCGGGCGGTCGACCGTTTATGGTATCACTTTATCTCTGGAATGAAATTCACGCCAACTCTCTCGATCCCAAGCGCAGTTGTGGCTTTGCTCCTTATATCATGAGGGCGATTTTGGGCGTCTCCAAGGCAAGGTTTGAGTATGATGCTAAACACCTTGGACTGCAGATCAGACCTATCAAGACCGCACCTCCTCAAGCTCCTCCAGCCCTAGGTCCTGCAACTTCAACTCGCTCAGCTCATTTGCTCTCTTTGTCCCTCGCGATCTTCTCCTTCCTCCACTGATCGTGTTCTCAAGTACCTTGTGAAGATGGTGAAGAAGAATGCCAAGAGGCTCAAGTCCATCCAGCGTCATCTCAGCCTTCCTTGTTCCAGTGGTAGTGAGGACTCCACTGAGGACCCCTTCGTCTCTCCGATGGTTGCTGCTTCTTCCGATGATGATCCCGACGCATCCGATGTTGGCTCCGAGAGCGAGGAGGAAGACTGATCTTCTTGCTGCTTTTTTCTCCCTTTTTGGTGCCTTGATGCCAAAGGGGGAGAGAAAAGATATCGTTCCTCTCCTCGTATGACTTATGGACACTGTTGCTTGATGGATTGTTTTTTTACTTAGTGGATTTTTTTTGTTGGTTGTGTTAATCTCTGGATGCTGTCGTTGTTAAACATTACTTTTTGCTTTCATATACTATACATCTTAGCGTTGCTCTTAGCATTGTTATATCTTCGTCATATTCATATCTTTATTGTCGTCACTTTACCGAATGTCAAGATTTAGGGGGAGCTTCTCATGTTTTTCTCTTTAAATCTGTGCATTTGAATTCCATCTCAATTCACCAATGTACACATTTAGGGGGAGCTCAAGATATCTTGTCCATTCTCAAAATCATTATTCAATTACTTCAACCCTGTCTTAATCGTGTTGTCATCAATCACCAAAAAGGGGGAGATTGAAAGTGCATCTAGGCCCCTAATTGTGTTTTGGATGATTAATGACAAACGATTAAGGGACTAATGGCCTAAATGAGTATATAAGCAGGTGTCAGTCCCAAAAGAAGTGCATCTACGGACGTTGTTGACCCTCAAAAGTGAAAAGATGAACGGCATCGACTTAGGGTAGATCTTTTACCTTTTTGAGTTAATAGGATCGCCGTACTATTAAGAGGGATGGGATGTAGATGCTTTAGAAATGACCTCTGTGCTCAAATGAACATCTTTTTGCAGAACAAGTTTTCGAAGTCACCAAGCACGACACTCACCTTGTTTTCTTCTTGTGCTGATAATATCGGAACATCCGATGTGTATATCGGATAGTCCGATAGTATCGGATTCTCGATGTGAGTGTGTGTTCTGGAACTCTCGGAAACATCGGAATGAGATGGTGTGATAGTCCGATGTGATTTGAAAATTTTCTAAGTCCCTGGAACTCTCGGAAACATCGGAATGTCCGATGGTTGATATCGGATAGTCCGATGTGATTTGAAAATTTTTCTAAGTCCTTGGACTGGAACTCTCGGGAAACATCGGAATGTCCGATGGTTGATATCGGATAGTCCGATGTGATTTGAAAATTTTTCTAAGTCCTTGGACTGGAACTCTCGGGAAACATCGGACATTCCGATGTTTAAGATCGGAACATCCGATGTGGACTTAGAAAGATTTTGGAAGTTGCTGAGTTCGTTGAAAACTCTCTGGAAACATCGGAACATCCGATGTGTGAAATCGGACAGTCCGATGTGTGCTTTTTCTCAGCTGTATTTGAATTTTCGAGTGGAGTTGATCTGGATATTTGCACTGATCGGATAGTCCGATGTATGTCATCGGATAGTCCGATGTGGGGGTCTGACACAGGGCAGAACGGCTCTTTTTTTGTGTCTTGGCTATATATACCCCACCCTCTCTCTCATTTATGAGACACCAACCAGCCCGTTGAGCATTTACTTCACTCTTGCTATTTCTTTGCTCCTTCTTGCTCTCTCTCTTGAGTTCTTCCTTGAGAAATTTGTTGGGAGATTAAAGCAAGTGATTTCTAGTGCTTTGTTGCAAACCGTGAAAGTCCATTTGAGCACTAGGGTGATTTTCAAGAGTAGAGCTGCACTTCATTTATTACTCTTGGAGATTGAGGTCTCCTAGGCGGCTAGGAGTCACCGGTGAGCTCCCGATCTCGTGTGGGAAGCCTCCGAGTTTGTGAAGGTTCGATTCCACCTCCGCAAGGAAAGGGATCAAGAAGTGAACCCATGCGAGTGCTTTGTGCAACAGGAGGATCGTGGTCGAAAGGGACCCGGGCTTTGTGCCTCCTCAATGAAGACGTAGGATCTCCTCAAAGATCCGAACTTCGAGAAAAATCGCTGCCTCACTTTGGTTTGTGAGTTGTTCTCTTGTCCCCTTTTGTGGTTTGATCAAATCTTTGGGGATTCAAGTTTTGATAATTACTTGCGATAGTTATTGGTTGATCTTATACCCTGGTAGTTGCTTTAGCTCAGAAATTTCATTTGGTAGAAATCTAGCCTCTCCACTTCCTCAGATCTACTTTTTAGGGTTTATTTCGCTCTGATCGGATAGTCCGACTTGCCATATCGGATAGTCCGATATAAATCGGATAGTCCGATATCAAAGTCGGATATTCCGATAATTCCGCTGCTAATTAGTTTTTAAATTTTATTTCGCCTATTCACCCCCCCTCTAGGCGACTTTATCGATCCTGCACTCTAACCTCGCAAGGCAAGCCACACTCCTTGAACATGTTGAATCCCATTTTTCGTATAATTACTGTATATGTAGATTTAGTTATTGCACTTGATTGTAAATAGAGTAGCAATTAAAAAGAAGCTAGTTTAGAAAGACATGACTAGTTAAAATCCCACCCTCTTGTTAAGAACATGTTGATTACGCCATATTCATTTGTCAAACCTAGATTATCATGAAATGAACCACGTAGGATAGTTAAAACTATAACCTTTACTTTTCTTTAATTACCCAAAAAAAACCGAATGTCGATTTGGGGCTTATTTTAAAACCTGCTACGGTTGAGGATCGCCCTGGGGGACCACGAAAGGTGGTTGCGGCCCAGACCCCAATCGATGGCCAGCCCAAGTGCGACAGGTGATGGGTACAGTGGTACTCGTGTGGTCTTGTGTGTTGGGCTGGGTCTTCGGCATTTAAGGATCAACCCCTTGAGCAAAGTAAATAACTTAGTCCTCTCTCAACCACAAGTTGGGCCAGTCAGCTCTGTTGGCCTGATCCAACGTAGTCCGGTATATTGTTTTTCCCCTTGGAATACCTACAGGTGGTATCGCGTGGGTTGGGGGTGGAACGGAATGGTGCGGCCATTTTCGGTTCTCATAACGGTAGGCATTCCTCAGTTGACCAGAACGCGCTGCCCGCATTGGCCCGTGGGCCCTGGAAGCTGGGGATTTGCACTGTCTACTGAATAGGAGCTAAAGAGGGGGAATTCAATGAAAGGTTATGTTAATCTCGGTCCAGCCGCATGCATTAAAGTTGCATGTTAATTGCGCAGGCACCAACGACCGTAGATTATCTTATGGGTAAAGTTGAGTAACTCTACAGAGTGAACCAAATGGTATTGAATCTGCCAGTGCTTAGGTTAATGAAGTGGGTTAATTTCGGTGATTCCTAGAATGGCGAGTTTAAGTAGTTTTAAAATAAACTTGTTTAACGTAATCTGTATTTTATTATTAACTCTGTGGTGTGGATGATGTGATTGATGCTATATTGGTTTGTGTTTCAAATGTAATATATGTTAAGATAAGGTTCTAGCTCAAGCATCCACTAAATACTTAAACTAGAGCCAATCACTTGAAACTCTGTGCATGTAATATTCAGAATATTTCCGTGTGGTTTGTTGAGTACGGTTGTGTACTCACTCTTGCTCCTAATCCCCTTTTAAATTTCAATGAAGATGGCAAGTTCCGGAAGGACATAGATAACGTCGATGTTTGGTTTTGAAGGTCTTGGTCTATCTGTTCGAGCCTTTCCTGTGGTTGTTTTGGTAATGTATCTGGTGCCAGTCGCACCTTTTGTAAAACTCTGGCCGTTAGGCCCTTAATTTAACTATCAAATATTCGCATTTGTGTTTATGTCTGGCAATGTGCACTTGATTACCCACAGCTAAATTCCTAGGTAGCTATGAGGGTATTTATACGCACCCCTGAAAAGGGCGGTCCGTCACATTACCTTTGATGTATATCTTCAGCCAAGTAGCCAACCATCATTCATCCTAACCGATGGGAGCACACGTTGTTCTGAACAATCAAGAAAGTATAGCCTTGGGCAACTTATGAACCGAGACATTGTTCGCTTCCCAAAAGGAAAACGATTGCTCGAACTGTTGATAGCCTGATACTAACAAGAAAATCAAATGGAACCATTTCATGTTACTTTCTTGGTTTGCTCATATACTACAGATTGCAGAGTCTGTTGTCCAAATAACGAATATGTTGTACAGCAAAATAACAGCTAAATATGAACAAACGGTCAAGCAAAATTCACCTAAACCGACGCTAGACATATGCTGGAACTTCCCTTTTGGACGGATGGACATAAACCACAATAAAAGGATTGTATTATCAGTTCCAGGCTAAAAGCAGAGTTCCTGCAATTATGCAACAAACGAGAACTGTTCAAGCAGATTGACTGCAACTGTATTTGGCAAACAAAAGCCAATTTTGAAATTGTGAGAAACAGGAAACCTTGTTCCCTAGTACCTAACGGATAAATAATGCAGTGCGAACCAAGAAAACTACTTAAACACTGGAGTTAAACTCTAAAAAAGAGAGATTTAACAAGAGTAAGTGCAAAAATATTCGACAAGCATTGATAATAAATACAAATATGAATTTTCCTCGAGAGAACGGCCATTTTCGTACGATTCGCGTCCGAGGATATGGCCATCTGAACCCTATCCCTCCCCCCTCCCATGACCCTCCCTCCTCGTCCTCTGCTTCCTTCCCGTCGTCCCCGATGGCTTCCTCCCTCCTCCGCGCCTCGCCTCTCTCCCTGCTCTCCCGCCTAAAACCGCTCAACCCTAGGCCTCCCGCATCGCACCTGCGCCGTCTCCTCCTTCTCTCCACCTCCACCTCCACCTCCGCCTCATGCTCCCCGTCTCCGCTCCGAACCCTAGCGGCCACCGATGCGGCGACCCCTCCGGAGGAGGCGGCGCCCGCGGCGGAGGCGAAGCTGGAGAGGATGCAGCCGCTGCAGTGGCCGCCGCGGGACGCGCTGTGCGGCCATCTCGGCGCAGGCGACGCAGGGCGCCGCGTGCGGCTCTGCGGCTGGGTCGCCCTCCGCCGCACACACGCCGGCCTCACCTTCCTCTCGCTCCGTGACTGCTCCGGCATGGTCCAGGTGAGTCATTGCTAGTGTTAGTGAATTCAGTGATAGATCGATAGTTTGCGGCTGTTGTAGAATTGTAGTTACGCTAGTGGTAGCTGTGATTGTAACTGTTACACGCAGGCATTGTGTTGTATGATCGATCTCGTAGACGTGATTATATAATCTAGTTGCTAATGATGTTGAGTGTACTTTGTAATAGCTGGTGGTTTCACACTTTCATTGCTCCATTTGTGTCATCTGGAATGATTTGTTGCATTGACAAGTTGTAGAAGCACTACTCGATTGGCAATCGTAACACTAACACTAGCTACCGTTTTTTTTTAGGGTTTTGCAAATGTTTGTAGTTGCCAAAGGGCAATGGAGTAGTATTATTTGGTTCTGATGTCATAGCAAAATGTTTGATGCTCATGGTTACCTAACTGTTTTAGTGGAGTAGCTACACTGATTTAGTAACTTTCTCATCCAAAAATAGTCATAAAATCACGTTAGCAATGTATTACTGGTAATTGTTATTCCCATTTTGTTTGTGGTTTATGGGAAAATTTTCTCTGCGGTGACTGGTAGAGCGATAATTCTTACAAGAGAACCTGCCTAGTTGTTGATATTTACTGTCATTATTGTTGACTGTTGAGTTGTCTTGGTTATTTTTCTCTTCGTTGTAGGTGACAACTTTGCCTGAATACCCTGAAGTTTACGCTGTAGTGAACAAGCTGAGGGTGGAGTCAGTGGTTGCTGTTGAGGGGGTGGTGCGGCCGCGCCCTATAGAAGCCATCAATGCAGAGATGAAGACTGGGGCTATAGAGGTGTTAACTGGTCTTTGTGGTACTTTCTTTTATGATTTTTAGGGAGGAAGGAGCTAGAGGTGACTTGTCATGGCTAGAATTTGAATTTTACACTATCTAGTTGCTAAAGGTGACTTGTTACGCCTAGAATTTGAATTTTACACTATCTAGTATAAACATGCCACTCTTTAAAAGCTTGCTTTTCTTGTGTGCCATATATTTTGAACATGGATGATGTAGGAGAGCTAATATATGGGATAAGGAGTGGCATATGCAACATTATTCATAGTTAACATATTTTTTCCATTTAATTGTCATGAACTTTTCTATCTTTATTTTGTGTTCCTCCAAACAGCAACATGCTCTTCTAACTATAATATCGTATTCCACTTGAAGATTGCCATAGATCGTATAATGGTGCTGAATTCGGTAACTCGTTCATTGCCTTTTCCTGTCACAACTGCTGATACTGTAAAAGAGAAATTTCCGGAAGAAATTAGATTGAGGTAAGACATGCAAAATTTGTAGTGTCTGCATCTTTTTGTGTTGGTATATTTTTAAGTTCCTGGAAGAAAATTTCGATGAATTCCACAAATTAGTCAGCTGGTGATTGCTTAGACTCATCAAAGTTGTGCAGAAATGTGATTAAATGCTGCATCTAAAGTTGCGTGTAAGATTTTAGGTGCCAAGGTAATGATTAGGTAACTTAGGCACTGTCAACCACTTCTTTTGGCATATATGACACTAACTGTTGGGAGCATAAAATTTGATTAGGAGTCAGCTCATTTGTATATTTGTATGATTACCTTGCAAGGTATGTATTGGAGATATCTTGGAGTATGGAATAGGGATTCATCATTCACTTTGTGATTACCGATATTGCTGTAGTCATGTAATCATCCAGTTCGGTTACTAATATATACTTAACTATGTCTAATTCTTTCAATATCTTTTCATCAGATTGATACATCATTGATGTCGTGATGAAGGTGGGTAGATTCAATTTAATTGGGAAATTTTTGCTATCATTTGGATTATGCTAACTTGTAGCAATTTATTAAACTATCATATTGTAGTCAAACCATCCTTTGAATTGCTGGACCATAACTCCTGGTGCAATATTATGTTATTAAATTCTCTTTGGCTGTAATGATCCTAACCATGACTTCGTTCCAGATATAAATGTTGTTTTCTGAAGATATAAATTTTCCTCTTTCCCTAAAGCGCTTTCCCTTGTTCTCAATCTTTTCTCCTTTCAGGGCTTTAGGTTACCATTCTTGATTTTTTTAATAATTTGTTCAAGTTCCATGATATTAAGTAATAAAGTGCCTTTTTATGACTACTATTCCTTTCTTAAATATTGTAGATTTCGGGTGCTGGACTTGCGTCGACCACAAATGCAGTCAAACTTGAGGTTGCGCCATAAGGTTGTTAAGCACATCCGTCGTTACTTGGAGGATGAATACGATTTTGTTGAGGTATGCTGGTTTTGTCTGCTAGTTGATGACTTTGTTCTGAGTTTTTACAACATATCCTATTTTGTGACATGCTTGTCATTTTCGCTTTTTAATGTATTATATCGAACGCTCCTATTCTTAAGTTGAATTGCAACATAAAGAAGATGATGTTTTCTCTTGTGATGTACTGCCAAGAGGTCAACTTGTACCTCCAGGCTCTAATTCTCCAATCACTTGTCTAATAGCACCTATTTTAACACATCTTCTAGAATCTATTCTACTCTGTGCATAAAGATGATTCTTATTTTGTGACCAGCAGTACAATTTCTTGATGAAATTTTTGTGGATCTGTGAAAATAGATGCGTCATTGTGGCGACCCGCACGATTAGCCCAGGGTAATGACAGTCGTACTGTTATTACTCTGAGATAATCACACGAATCTCGGCATACTAGCTAATCAAAACACCGAGCGCACCCGATGTTTTATTAGATAGTACACCGTGTTCAGAATGTTGCAGCAGAACAATAATTAGAGACTGATTGAAAATATATTCAAACCAAGCCACGCAGGGCTATATGTCCATTACATAGATAATACATCTAATCTCTGTACAACAAAAGGATGCATCACATAGATACTATACCACCAAAGATCGACACCGGTAGATATCGGCTACTCATCCTCCTACTCTTCTGGTAGAACTCCATGACCTCGCCCGCCCAACCATCGCTTGAACACCGAGCCAAACTCTAGAAAAGGGATTTAGCAAGAGTGAGTACAAAAGTACTCAGCAAGCATTAATAACAAATGCAGATATGAATTTTCCTCTCAAGATCAGCCATCTCTTACCTTCCCTCAAAATTCATTTTTACAGGAAATAGGTTTTTGGTTTTCTTTAAGGGTTGGATATTTTAGATATGAAAAACAGCTACTACACCCGTATATGAGGCAGACTTAGCTTCCGTAGCCTCCAATCCAGGAGACAGGCTTGAATTCAAGATTTTAACCCTGCGCAGGTTCGTATCATTTTTAGCCATAGCGACCCCATCCTGTGAGGCCACAGAACGTTTATCACCAATCCAACATTAGATCTCCAACCTTGGTAGCCGATAAGTAGTGGTGTCCTCGACTGTTCCCCACTACCCCCAGCGTACCAGTTGTATCACACTACCGCAGCAGCATAGATACTCCCCTAGGCTTTAAATATAGCGCCTGATCAACCGCAGCTGATTTATGTGTCCTTCACTGGGACTCCCGGCATACCCAGCTTCACACTCCTAGATAACTACCTAACCACCAATGTGGAGACCATAATACCTTCATAGTGACAACCTTTTCTGACCGATTTCACTCACTATGGTTGATACTGGAATACGGCTCATTGCCCAAGTGCAGTTTGTTGACCTTATATTATAGCCTACGTAGAGGACCCCACCGGCCACTTTCCTTCTCATCGGCGCCCTCTACCCACCATAAATACATATACGCACATTCACGCTCCATTCGTTGGACGAGCCAAACACCATTTCCATGATTTCAACAACCAACTCATCATCTCATCACAACCATCTTTTCATCCGAACCCCTTTTTAAAGTTTTCACTTGTAATATAAGATTTTCAATGCAGTGATGTATGGATACTTGTAGAAAAGCATTCAGAAAACATTTAAGAAATATGATCAATAGAAATCTTGCCTGGGATAAAAGCGGAAGGATCGTCCTTGCCCGTGTACTGGATCTGATTGGCTGGGATGCTCAGGTCGGATCCTGAAAGCATACACATTAACTAGGGCAATTTAATACAAATAATTTATTCTGGCGTCCAACCGATTTGGTGATCTGTCGTTCAGGTTTTAATTAACACAAAATACATAAGTTCACTTGCTGATTTTTACGCGATCCGACAATCGATTCCAAAATCGACGCGGTCCGCGGCGCAACTTGACATTTCTACTTTCTTATCTTTTTCTCTTCTTTCTTTTTCTCCTCTATTTTTCTTTCTCTATTCTCTTTCTGCCTTTCTCTTTTTCTTCTTTTCTCCTCTTCTCTTTTTCTTTCCAGCCTCTCCCTTTTCTTTTCCTCTGGACCGAGCTCCCTTCTTTGCGCCTCCTCTCCTCCTGGCCGACTACTCCCTCCAGCGCCTCTACTCCCCTGCGCCACTCCTCCTCCCCTGGCGATTGCTCCTCTGGCGCCTCCTCCTTCCTCGCCTCCTCCCGGCGCATCTCTCCTCCTGGCGATTTCCCCTGGTGCCGGCTCTTCTCCCGGGCTTCCTCTCCAGGCGACTCTCCCCTGGCCGGCCTCCTCTCCAGGCGCACGGCTGATGCCTCCCCCCCTGCGGTGCGACTCGGCCTCGGCCCGGCGCTGCTCCTCCGCCTCCGGTTGCAGTGCCCTGGCTCCCCTCTTCACCCAGCTGAGCTCATCTCTTCCTCTGCCTCTCTAGATGCTAAGCTAGGGTTACTACCCCTTTTTATTTTCTTGATGATTTTGCTTGCACATTTTACTGATTAAAGAAGAGGGCAAGAGTCCATGGTCTAGGATGATCGTTGGGGAGGGTTGAGCTATTGCTGAGAAAGAATAGATACTACTCTAGGGCTTCCCAACTACTGAGACCATGGGGATCAACCCGATCCACCCTCTGCGCGTGCTACTAGCTCTACTGCTAAGGTGCACCTGGGTTGGTTCAGTTGATGGAGCTAGCTAAAGGAGTTGAGGATGATGAAGCTGATTTCTCGGCCTTCTCCTAGCTGGTTCAGCTTCGGGACCTCCTCCTTCTTCTGGCTTCTGGACCTCCTGCTCCTTCTTCTGGATTCCCCCTCTCTTTGCTCCTCTTAGCTTCCTTCGGCTGGAAGCTAGCTCTTGCTGGGTTCGGTTTTGTGAGGCAAAGATAGAAGTGAAATGGCTGGCTTCGGGTTGGCAAAAACTGGCTTTATTTACCTCTCTTGGGGAAAAGACAACCTTGCCCTTGGGATATTTACAGGTCTCTATTGGCTATAAGGGTATTACGGTCATATCTCGCTCAAATTACTAACGGTACTCGCAACCGTACCAGGTAAGCTACTAAACGCCGAATGATGAGCCCCGGTCTAGCGAGAGGTGCCAGTCTGGCCCCCGGACAGGTCAGGTACCTCAATGAGCGATACCTTTCACTGCGGGACTGACGACACTCTTTTAATCCTTACATTTTGTTTTTCTTGCCTAATTCACTTTTAATGTTTAATTAATCCTTTAATTAAACTGATAACCCCCCGGGTTATCACAGTCATGCAGGCACTGTATGCTATTATATCTTCTTAACAATGAGTCAATTGAATTTAAGGCATCACAATGGCTAGTATATCTTCCCTTACAATGCCTAGAATGTCTACACCTGTTAACTTAATGTTTAATTTCTTTTTTCTTTTTTGTTATGTCTGATCTAAGGTTACTACATTTTCCAAGGTAGATTGAGACTCCAGTTCTATCCAAGTCTACACCAGAAGGTGCTAGGGATTATCTTGTACCATCGAGAGTTCAGGTGAATAACCTGTGTACTATTTTTTCTTCACACACAACTTTATATCGTGTTTGTTTCCTCTGTTGGAAAACACACGACTCTCTGCTCCTCTTATTCTTTGCAACCTTGAAAGATCTAATCTAATGCCTCATGTCATATTTGGGTGCTTTACTGTAATAATAACTTTCCAATATCAATGCTCTTACCACTGTTAAGCCCAATTTTCTTTCAGTAGATGAACGCAGTTAGTTTATTTTTTCCTTTTTGATGCTGATTGATTTTTCTGATCGAGAAAATTACTTTTTTGAGTTGAGTTAGCTTTTAGCGAGAATAATTTTAGGACATCCCTTGTGCCTCTTTTGTGTGTGTGCAGATACCCTGATGCAATGCTCAGCAGTTTGATTCTTACATTCTTAATTCAGTTGTGTTCCATTTGAGTATAACAATGATGTTTATGAAAGTACAACCTTATTATGCATCAGAATTATATTGTGAATGCTTGTTAGTGGTAGGTGTAATAACTATGCAATGAAGGTTTATAATTTTTCCAAATAAGCACTACATGTTCCCCTGATTTTCTCCAATATGGTTTTTGAAGCCAGGAACATTCTATGCTCTCCCTCAAAGCCCACAGCTGTTCAAGCAAATGTTGATGGTCTCTGGCTTTGAAAAATATTATCAAATAGCAAGGTAAGTGTGTAACATGAAGTCTGGGTGTTGTTTCTTAGATATGACCGTTCTTTCGCTTGTTTTTAAAAACTTTGCATGGGTTATTTTATCTTCTCTGATGCGACTTCCTTTTCCTCTTACCAATAATAATTCATATCGCCTTTTGTAGACTTCCTAGCTGAATTCTTGAATTATATTTCTATTTCTATCTGAATATAGTTAATATAAATTGCTCAGAGCAAAGGCATGTTCATTATGTCCAGTTGGCATATGGTATTATCGAACCAATTAAACCACTCCTCTGAAAAGTTGCTTTGCATGATTGTCTGGTTCACTTAGCTGCTTGAAAACAGGTGTTTCCGAGATGAAGATCTGCGTGCAGACAGACAACCGGAGTTTACACAACTTGATATGGAGATCGCCTTCACATCAATGGATGATTTGTTGAAGTTGAATGAGGAATTGATGAGACATGTATCTTGGTTTTGACCTCCTTTACTTTTTTCCACCTTTTGTTTTCTGTTCAAAATATATTTGAGTACACATCCCTTCTCGGTCCTATCTGTTTGTGAAATGCCAATTGTAAAAGGCAACTGCGCATAGTGTTGACATTTAACGCATACTGTTTATCTTTTAAATTCTGAAGACGTCTTGCAGACTGTGACTCTTTTCACTGATTGTGTCATTTAGCTCTTGAACATTAGATCTTTAGTATTAGTCAAGCTCTTAGCTAGCTTGTTCACTGTTCAGAAATGTCTTTCATTCTTGAGCTACTACTGCTGTTCATGGTTGATTGAATGATGGAACATTTATATCACAGATATTTCAAGTGGTAGGAAATATCAAGCTGCCAAATCCTTTTCCAAGGTTAACCTATACGGAGGCAATGAATCGCTATGGGACAGATAGGCCTGACCTTCGGTTTGATTGGGAGCTGAATGATGTGAGGACCTCTAACCTTCCTGTAGAATGACCTGACCTGTGTAGTTGCGATAACTACTTAATTTGTTAACTACTATTATAAATTCACAACAAGTACTATTACTGTTATTGCTTTATATTTTGTTAGTGGCATGTTATGTATATTCCGATGCTTCTTTTGCCGTGCAGCATACATGCAGACATATGCTAAGAACTCCTTTCTTAGTTTATTACTTGCAAAGCTCTCTCCTTCATTTCTTACTCTGTTAAATGCAGGTTAGTGATGTATTTTTGGGGAGTAGCTTCAAGGTTTTGCAGATACATTAGAAAATGGGGGTGTAATAAAGGCATTGTGTGTGCCCAGTGGCGCCAAAGTGTTTTCAAACACTGACCTAAAGAAGGAACTGTTTACACTGAAGCTTCCAAAGCTGGAGCCAAGGGCCTGCCTTTCCTCAAAATTATGGAAAATGGTAAAAGCAAAGATTTTTCCTTGTATGGTTGACAGAATTTGTTGCCTGGCTTGTCCAATTGTTTCATGTTTTATTTTTGTGCTATAACAGGGAGCTTGAAGGAATTGGTCCACTGGTTTCAAGTCTGAAACCTGAAAAGAAAGAGCAGCTGTTGGGACTTCTAGATGCAAAAGCAGGTGATCTTATCCTGTTTGCTCTGGGCGAGCAATCAACAGCTAACCGAATTCTTGGCAGATTAAGATTATTTATTGCACATAAGCTGGAAGTGATAGACACAGTGAGTCTCTCTAACTGAAACATAATTTTTTTCCTTATGTTGTGAATATATTCTGTACATGTCATGGCATATTGATGAGACCCTGTGGTGCTTTGCCTTTTATTATTTTATGATAACAGTTCTTTTTCTGCTTTATTCACGCACCTGACATCTCCATTTGCATTTTTATTTTCTGTATGCCAGTCAGCACACTCAATTCTTTGGGTGACAGATTTTCCAATGTTTGAATGGAACAGTGATGAACAGAGATATGAGGTCAGCTTTTTTTAAAAAATCTTCTATTGAAGATTTATAACTGTTTATTCTTTCATACTTTTCCAAAATCAAATTTGATATTCTTTAGGCCTGCATCGGTGTCACATTATTTCAGAGAACTGTCATTTTGGTTGTTGTTTAGAGAGACTGCTGTTGTTTTGTTGAATGTTAGAGTTTTGTTGGGTTACCAATAACACACCATTAACTTGGTATAATAGGATACTATGTTGTATCACCAAAACACCCACCATTACTGGATGGAGTTTTAAGAATTTGTTAATGTCATCCAAACAAAATCGGTATGACATATATATTAAGAAACATATTTGAAGGAAATATCAGACAATCTATATTTTTATTACATGCTAATGCCATTTTGATGTGCATTGGTACAACAATATCATGGATTAGTGGCTAATACTAATACAGCAAATGGCCATTGTTATCTTGAATATAAAGGGAAGTTATGCAACTGTGCCAAAATTGTTGAAATGGAGATTCTGAATAAACTGAGAATTCACATTAAGCTAAAAGGAAGGTTGTCTCATCTTATTTTGTGTATTCTGAGTATCTCCTTTATGAACACAGGCCCTACACCATCCTTTCACTGCACCAAATCCTGAAGATATGAATGATCTACAGTCAGCTCGTGCCTTGGCTTATGACATGATTTACAATGGGGTGGAGGTACTTCCTGATTTTCTCGAGTGTCTACTTGACTTTAACTTGATTTGCCATTTAATCTGTTGAAATCTTATAATACATTCTAAAAGTTCAAGCCTATTTATGAAAACCACACCTTTGCACAGATGCAAGTGTTGTTTTCCAGCACATAATTCAAAAAAAGGACCAAGGACTCACGTGCAAAGTTATTAAGGCTGTGTTTGGTACAGCTCCAGCTATTTTTAGCTTCACCAAATCCGTGGAGCTGGAGCTGTAGGTATATTAATAGTGTTTAGATGGGTCATCTTATTTACATTTTAGGCTAAAAATATAAAACTTAATTCACTTTATTTTAGCTTACAAGTTTCAGGATTGATGTGAAGTGGGATCGGAGCTTTACCAAACAGGGCCTAAGTCGTAAAGTCGAGTCGAGTTGTGCGAGGCGACTTGTCGGCTTGGTCGACTAGTAGTGACTACTCTAGAGTCTAGACTAGTCCCTAGGCATGTCATATACTAAGTTGTAGCAACAATTAAACACATATACATATTGTAAAGCATGAAATGAAGAGAAGAACAACATAAGTATGATGATGAGTTGATGACTTGTTTTGATCCCAACATATCTTTCTTGATGAATGGCTTCCATTGAAATTTAGAAGCAACACCCTGTAAGTTAAAGAGTAGAATAATGGGCCAGCAAGTAAAATAACACGAGTTACATGACAACATCACATTCACACTTCACAGCAAGAAAAATATTAAAATTGAAGACAATAGATAAATAAGGCACTTGGCAGCCACTAGCCAGCCAGTCATTTGGTAATAGCATAAGTGCATAACATAATAAGAAACAAGTTCTGAACGACAACGATAATTGATAGATAAATTCTAAGTCTGAAAGTAGCAAAAGTAACAAGGCATTTATGTTTCGAATCAGCCATCCAAGTCATCAACTCATCATCCAATTCAAATTCATCCTCTTGACAACTTGCTCCACCCTCATGAGGAATAGACGGTGGAGTCTCATCATCATCCAATTCTACATCATCATCAACCGCATAATCTTGATCATTTCCAGCATCATCTTCATTCTCATTATCTAGCTCATCAACATTACCTGCAACTTTTGACTTTGAATGCTGAGCATAAGTGATATGGGGACCTATGGGCCGGTCACTAAACCTGCTAGCAACATCACTGATACTTGCATAAACTTGCTAGTGCATTACTAGTAATACGTATATTACTTGGCTAATTGCTACTTGCTAGTGCATTATTGTACTATTACTACTACATTACTATAGTGCTACACTGCTGCCTACTGCTATATTATTAGTACTACTGCTGCATTACTTGTCAACGGTCAACATACTACTACAAGATAGCAGAGCAGACCAGTGAAGTAAAGCAAAACAGAGTAGAGCGTAGCAAAGCAAGGGAGGAAGGAGAGGAGAGGGGAGTGGAGCAGAGCATGTGAGGAAGGAGGACAGGGAGTATACCGGACCAGAACAGGGGGGAAGGAGAGGAGGGGAGGAGCGCGGAGCACTGACTGGAGGCGGCAGATGGGCACAGACATTGCTCGATCTTGACTGGAGGGGTAGAGGTGGTGGCGGACGGGTGGAGGTGGTGCTCGATCTAGACTGGAGACGTCTAGGGCTAGGGTTCAGCCACTCCAATCTAATTGGTATATATATCTCACCTCTCCATCTGAATGTGGGTTGTCAAGTTGCACGGCTAGCCAAGCACGATTAGTCGTCCAGCCGCTTGACTAGACTTTCTAGTCGAGTTGAGCACCCTAGTCATCCTTCATGTACCGACTGGATGGCTGATCGTGGATTAGTCAATGACTTAATAACATGTGACATGTTCTTTTACACATTTCCTTTTGCAAAATAGAGTTAAGCCTAATACTCCAGAAGTGTCATTATTGTATCTAATTGAATAACCTTCATTTTTAAACTAAAGATACAACTGTAACGTTCATTTAGACATAATTTTATATAATGTTGAAACAAGAATCTTAATCATGTCTTGGGTGAGGATCCATAATGCTTGCGCACTGTATCCATACATCGGGCAGCAGAACAATACATGGGATATACTGATATACATCAATATTCAATAAATCATTTAGTAGTTTTATGCAGATTAGGATAATATTGCATCCCTTGGTATAAACACTATCCATATTTGTTTCTTACTTAGCATTGTATTTGTATTGGCATATGGTTCAGAATTTCAGATGCTAAATACTCTTACCACATTGACCCTGCCAGGTTTGGACGCTAAAATTAATTCCATTAACCTGGTTGCTTGAGTTGATGTCCTTTTATTATATAATGACTAAAGAAACAAGGTGTGCAAATGTTGATCTGATACATCGATAATAAGTTTATCTACATATACCTGTGTGTGTTACTGCAATCTGTGCAATTAGCAATGGTGTTAATGATGTAAACACAGTTGAAAATCGTACCGTCCATCTTATGTTCTGTCCTGTTATTAATAGATTGGAGGAGGCAGTTTGAGAATCTACAAAAGTGATGTACAACAAAGGATTTTCGAGATCATTGGCATCTCACCTGAGCAGGTATTGTTTTAGTTGTCGACTTATCAAATGATTTAATAGTACTCTCATTACAATAATGAGTTTACTTCTTGTAGTCTTCAATCTGTCGCATAGGCTGATAGTATAATTGAAAAGTAATAATCAATTTTTTTTGTTGAGACAAATGTTTGTCTTAGATTGCTAGATTTTGCATACTTTTGCTCATTCAGAGCATGACAGGATATTATTCTGAAGAAGCAATGTCATGTTTATATGTTCTAAGATGTATGTAGTGGTCCATTTCCTTTCCTTCCTGTGGAGGTGCATACTGTCACCGATGAAACCATCGATTGCTTATCAATTTAAAGGTTTCTTAATGTTCAGGAGAAATGTTCTATTTTTCATGAGAAATGATAATGGCATGTTCCCCTTGTGCTTTTAGAATGACCACATACTACTGTTAAGACACATCGAGCCTGTCGATAACTTGATATTGTACTTGTCTGGCAATTTGTCACCTCAATATTCTATGCCTCAATGACCTGGTATCAACTTATTGCACCCTTGGAGTTCAAAACTGTTCCTTAAACAATATCGTCATTTTCAAGCTGTGGAATGTATTGTTAGACAGTTACAAATGTTTTTATAAGGTTATTAAATGACGAAAATTATAGAAATGACAGCATCATAGGGCATTATGGTATGTTAACTGGCCATTTTCCATAAAATACCATATTTTATCCGCATTCTGTTAAAGATTATAAGTCTGGAGGCCTTGCTGTATTTAGTTCTGCACATCTTTTTATTGGTAAACTTCATTTTTAAAATTTAAAATGCAGGCAGAGGAAAAATTTGGCTATCTTTTGGAGTGTTTCGAGATGGGTGCTCCTCCACATGGTATGCTATGTTCAGCCACATGAAACTCCATGTATCGTGTGCTTCACTTAATCAGTTATATATTTTTGCTAAGCTTGCAGAACTGTCTCTGATAGACACTCCTTTTTGGAGCTGCTTCTATGTTTCATTATCCTATATGCCTGTAATTAGAACTGTCCTTTGGAGCAATTCTACTTGTTTCCTGCTACATACATACCATTACCCAATTTCTTGATTCTAATTTCTAAGGTGCTTGAATAAAGGCTAATGCTCATGTTCAGTAGTTTTGACTTAACATATATTGTGTGTTGTCGTGTATGGTATTCTTGTTTTGTTTTCTTTTGCTTTTACTTCTAGAATATTGAACAAAAATGTGACCTTAACCATTATCTTATGGCAGGAGGCATTGCCTATGGGTTGGATCGGTTGGTGATGCTTTTGGCTGGTGAAACTTCGATCAGGGATGTGATAGCTTTCCCAAAGACCACGACTGCTCAATGTTCGCTCACCAAAGCGCCATCCCCCGTGGATCCTCAGCAATTGAATGATCTTGGCTTCCGTACTTCGTGAGGCTACTGTTCCTAACTCAAAGGTTTTAATCACTTAGGAACAGCTATAGTATACACCTGGGTCTCGAATTGTCGGGGCACATTTTCTTTTTGCACGGTAGGGAACGTGCTTTTGCTGGTGAGAATTTTGGCCATGGGTTATAGAAGATGACCGGTCATCCTCCGGATGTTACTTGACCTGCCAACGTCAATCACATACAATGTTTATAGCAACATTAATCTGTTGAGAGATTTGTAGCTGCCAACACGAACCTACTTTATTGTAGACTTGGATTTGCCTTCTTTTTGGTATACCTCGTTGATTTTTCTGCAACTGAGATTTTTTCTTGCATAGCGTGCTTGGAAACCGGTTTGGTAGAACAGCTCCATTTATAAAGTTTTGTGCCAGTTACTGGAAACCGTTCAATTGAGTCACACATTGCACCAATCTTGTCTACTAGCGATGAGGATAATCAAGCGTGTGATTATTCTAAAAAACGTGCTACTTGGAGTGGCAATACCAGGATAATTCAGAGGCCACTTACAAGAAAATTTTGAGTTTTGGCCACCCAGAGAACTAGCAGCAGCCAGTTGCCACTTGCAACACTAGGAACTGTGAGATCACTGTCAGACCGGTTACTAGGGCTGTAAATGAGCCGAATTCGAGCGAGTTTGGCCTCCTAAGCGTTGGAGTCTTATGCCTAGTTCTGGACTTGACCCGCACGGTTTCAAGCAACAATTCAATGCGCGCTAATTTCCAACGATATGCCCTTCGCCCCCACTGCGCTCTGTCGTTTGCAACAGCTGCTGGATGCATAGTTAAATGCCAGTAACATCCTCTTCACATGTGAAGGAAAGCGAGCAACTACAACAGCACAAGCTTTCCTTGTGGGTATTTTTCAGTTATCAAAGGCAGCATATGCCCTTATTGCCCCGATCCAATGAACAAGGCTATGACGCATGTCAAAACCGATGGGTTTGTGGTTGGGACGGCCACGTACAGAGCCAAGGATGATCTCTGAATGACTCCGGCGTCCAGCGTGTCAAGCATCGCCCTGCTCGCACAGTGTGGTATCAAGGACCTGGGCACGGTGCAAGAAAAACCGTGAAGATTGGCAAGGAAGAGGTCGTGTACCTTTTTTTATCACTTACCCTGTAGAAAAGAAAATCAGTGGTAGTTTTTGCTTAATTGGTGCAGTTGATGATTTCTGTGTTCGAATGTAGGCGCTGGAGATACTCCTTGCTTAAGTCCAAGACTGTCCTGACTGAAGTCTTCCTCCAGAAGAAAAAGGATCGTTGCAAGAAGGAAACTGCCGCTTAGTTATGCATGAGCAATTTCATCGGGTACTAGTCAAATGCTCGTAAGTTCATCAGAAACATATTTTTGAACAAAATAATCAAATTATATCACTTTTTTGCAAAAATAAAATTACACTCTTGAATTGTCACAGAGGGAGAAGTGGGGAATAACCTAGCGGGGATACGATTGGTTTCCTTTTTATTCGCGAGAAGGGGGAGTGTCACAATGTACGACTCATATGCCAGCGCGTTGTTTTTTTAGAGAGGAGAAGAGGGAGGACGGATGATCGTGGCCGATTTGTATTTATGTATAAGTAAAGATCTCACGCAAGCGAGCCCCAGAAGATAAATCACAAAAACTCATGGCGCTAGTATTTTAATGATTCTTACAACACATTATCATAGTAAAATTTGTCTTTTAGAGAGGAGAAGAGGAGGACGGATGATCGTGGTGATTTGCTTACTAGATTAAATCAGTGTTAAGATTCTTACCCATTTTGCAGTAGCTTTTTTTTAAGCCCCATTTGCAAAAGCCATGAAATATATTAGGAGATTGAAAGAGCATATACAAGGTGCGAAGGCCGCACCCCTAGGGGGGAGGGGGAAAGGAAACAGGGAAAAAAAGACGGAAAATAGGACGGGAGACAAGAAAGAAAAAAAGAGAAAAAGAGAAAAAAGGCACATTAGCGGTCCATTACAACATAGTCGGAATAAGAGCGCCGAGATGCGATGCTCCCGCCAAAGCCCAGGATGCAGCCTCGTCCTTAATTGACTGAAGTATCTGATCGTGCGTTGCCCAGAACTGACGGAAGGTTCTATTGTTTCGCTCTTTCCACCATTGCCAACATGCTATTGCCTGGTCATTCTTTGGGTTATTGGACGAAAGCTAGTAATCTTAATTCGTTGACATGAGGTGTGAAGACCAAACTATGTCTCATCTTACCCAAAATAGTTAGGGCTGTATTGAGGACGAATAGGCTAATACTCCCTCTGGTCCACTGGTTAGCTGAAGAACTCCAGCCAGTGGAACCTTCCTATTAATTTGTACCGTGCGAGCAAACATGCTCTGTTTGCCTTTACGGGTGTTAGGAGGCGAAGGAAATGGAGATACGACCTTGGCTTGTGTAATTATCGTCGTATAACTGGTTGAACAGTGATGCAACGCAAGGCATGTTACTCGGAAATCTGAATGGTGATTCCAGATTCACCCAATGTTACTATGGGTTTCGACATTGCCAGTTAACAGTTGGGACCTGGGGGTCTTCGCAGTAAGGAAAGAAAAGGTTGGCAGTGTCGATTTTTAGGACTAATTAGGCTGTGATCATTTCAGCGATGATGATTATATGCAGGAAATGTGTAAGCTCAACCCATAATATCCTGTAACCGTAAATTTCTGTGATCACTAATTAAAACATGTATACTTGGGTACGTAAAATACAAGCTGCGTCCCTCGCGAACTAGCCACCTATGTCAGTGACAAAAGGGGTATTTCATCCATGAACATCCTCTCTGTCTCAAACTTTTTATTCTAAAAGAGCCACCTGTAGTTCACTAGCTGTAGAGCACTAGCACAGAGGAACAATGACCCAACAAGGCAACAACTGCATCTAGGCCATGGGACAAAGAGAAAGATGGCTTTGTTGTGGGTGAAGGGCTGAAGGCGCTGGTGTACTGGTAAGCTTTGTTGATATCATGATTTTGAATACTTAAATATGTAATGTATGTTATTTTGAGTCTCTGCATGATTTAATCAGTTCCATTATTTCGTCAATGTTATGCCGCTTGTTAACTGCAGTATGTACTTAATGAGTGATGCTCTGGTTGAACAATAGGTTATGGAGAGCCTAGAGCATGCAATGAAGCGTGATGCACCAATAATTGCAGAATACTTGGGGTGGGGCAGTGAACTGCGATGCTTACCATATGACTGATCCTAGATCAGATGGACTAGGCGTATCATCCTGTAACGCTAAGAGCCTTGAAGACGCAGGTGTTGCACCTCAGGAGGTATCTGTACCTATATAGAATGAGTCTGAGAACGCCTTTTAATTCAATGTTCCTACACATAGCTTAAAATCAAAACATTGGTTTGCTTGAAAAGTAAGATCAATATTTTCATCTAGGGGACTTGGAAGTGTCTGTACGTTGCAGTAAATAGAAATGGGCTTACATGGAAACACAATGCTATTGCGATGAAAACATCAGTTTATCGTTTTTGAACTTTTTGTTCTCACACTTACTGTAGCTCAGATTTTAAATTTGCGGTTTTAAATTATTCTTATTATTGATGCAAATATTTCTTAAGTTATTCAACTTGTGATAACAATGTTGCGGTTTTACATCTAACTGGGATGAAGTTGTGTATTCAGCTCTTTGAGTAAGGGGAGAGAAGATTAGGTGCAGGAGCTACTAACGGTGCAATCTTAGGCCTTCAGTTTGGCATGCATTAGAGCTTCTCAGGATCGTTTTATATCACTTGGCTAATCTTTTTCCTCTATTTTCCCTGAATTAATAGGCCGATTGCTGAGGTAAAAGAAAAAGAGTGGGGAAGGACCTTCAAGGAAATACTCTATGCTCCGTTTGTTCAGAAGTTTTTTTTTTTTGATAATGGAAGTTTTTATTAATTTCAAGAAAGTTACATCAAGAAGATACAAACCCCTGAAATTACTTCCGGCCTCTGCTTAAAAGCACACAGCCAAACAAGAAAAAAGAAAAGACGCACACATTAATAGCTAGCAATTCGAAGACTAGACCGCCATCCATGCGGCCGGGAATAGAAGTCCTTGGCAACCCGTACCAAAAACGATGAGAAACCACCACCAAAAGAAACTCGCATCTCCTCCATCTGCAACACAACCCGCGAAAGTAGCCAGCAGGGAATAGCAAAAGGCAAAATGCAAAATTAGCAAAAATAACTCTAGAGACCCGCAAGCCGAAGGCTAGATCGCCACCCGTGAGCCTGGGAGAAAAAGGACTTGACCGCTTGCACCAACAGTTGCGATCCTACCACAACCCACGCCTGCAAGTCCTCCCGCTGGAGAATAGCCCAACTGGAGAGCCAGTAAGCCGCCAAAAGGATAACCTGTAAAGGAGATATCGAAGACTTTTTGTTAAAAACCATATCATTTCTGCAATTCCAGATTGACCAACACAAAGCCGTCGCTCCAAGCAGAAACAAAGGTTTCGAAACTTTGTTGAGACTATAAAGCCAATTTCCAAACATATGTTTGACGCTAACTGGTTGTTTTATCCCGGTTGCTATATGAAGGACACACCAAACATACCGAGCAAAACGACATTCAAAGAACAAATGTTTGATTGTCTCGTTTTTGTGGCAGAAAACACAAGACAAATTACCCTTCCAATTTCGTTTAGCTAAATTATCTTTCGTAAGTACCACACCCCTTCGTAAGTACCATAAGAAGATTTTAATTCTCAACGGAGCTTTTAACTTCCACAATTTTCTGTTCTCATTGGGGATGTTCCTGAGGATTAAGGCGGCATAGTGAGATTTTACCGAGAACTGACCATCTGAGGTTAGGTTCCAGTAAAAGATATCCTGTTCATGTGACAGAACAACTCCTTCAATGCGAGCCAGCAATTCATTCCAAGCAACCAGCTTTGGACCGATGAGAAGTCTTCGCCAAGAGAAGTTAGGAGGCGAAGATCTCAATGCTTCTGAAATTGATAGAGCTTTTGGTCTGACTATGTTATATAAGGAAGGATACTGTTCACTCAGAGGTGATCCACCCATCCAGATGTCTTCCCAGAAACGAACTTGTGATCCATTTTTCACAACAAAGGTTCCGAAACGAAGAAAGTCTCATTTCACCTTCATTAGACAAGACCAAAAATGAGAGTCTCCCTGCTTCCTTTCCACTTGAGCCAAAGACTTTGAACCCAAGTATTTGTTTCGAAGAATTTGTTGCCACAACCCATTTGAAGAAAGCAATCTATATAACCACTTGCTAAGGAGGGCAATATTTTTGTTATTTAGATCATGAATCCCGAGACCTCCTTGTTCTTTTGGTTGGCATAGAATGCTTCATTTGGTAAGTCTATATTTTTTCTTATATTCATCCCCTTGCCAGTAAAATCTGGATCGATAATAATCCATCTTTTTAAGGACTCCTTTGGGTAAGGAGAAGAAGGACATCATATACGTCGGAAGACTGATGAGTACTGAGTTAATCAAAACAAGGCGTCCTCCGATAGAGAGGTTCTTCCCTTTCCAACTACTAAGCCTTTTTTCAACACGTTCTTCAACCTTCTTCCAATCACAATTTCTTAACTTCCTATAATGAATTGGGATGCCAAGGTAGCTGATTGGAAAATTACCGGCTTTGCATCCAAACAAGTCAGTGTAGAAATCTAGATGCTCTTGGGCTTTCCCAAAACAGAAAATCTCACTTTTATGAAAGTTGATCTTAAGACCCGAAGCTTGCTCAAACGCATACAGAAGTAACTTCATATTACGCGCCTTATCCGGATCATGATCCAAAAAAAGGATAGTGTCATCTGCGTACTGAAGGATTGAAAGCCCCCCATCAACTAGGTGCGGGATAATTCCGTCAAATTGCCCATCCAAAGTAGCTCTACTTATAAGCACTTTTAGCATATCCGCTATGATATTAAACAACAAAGGAGATAGAGGATCTCCTTGCCGAAGACCTTTTCTAGTTTGAAAATAGGGCCCGACATCATCATTAACATTCACAGCTACACTACCCCCCGAAATGAAAGACTTAACCCATGAAATCCATTTAGGCGAGAAGCCTTTCATCCGGAGGGTTTGAAACAGAAAGGGCCATCGTACTTTATCATACGCTTTCTCGAAATCTAATTTAAGAATTATCCTGTTTTGGTTTTTACGGTGGAGTTCGTGTACAATTTCATGAAGGATCACAACTCCTTTAAGAATATTTCTTCCTTTCATGAAAGCTGTTTGTGTCGGGCTGATCACTTTGTCGGCCACCGAGTTTAATCTACATGTGGCAACTTTAGTGAAAACCTTATAACTTACATTCAGAAAACAAATCGGTCTGTATTGTTGAATGATATTTGCGTCTTGAACCTTAGGGATCGAGTAATAACACCAAAATTGAGGCTAAAAAGAGGCGAACTCCTCGAGATAGCTCATGGAACATCTGGACCAGTCCCTTTAATGATTTCCCAGAAATGCTGATAAAATTCAGCCAGGAAACCATCTGGCCCTGGCGCTTTATTGTGTTCCATTGAGAAGATTGCCTCTTTAATCTCAATTTCCGTAAAGTCAGCGGTCAGGAGATTATTCTCGCAATCCGAAACCTGGGGAATATCTAGATTATATGATTCATCTAAGGTGAAGGAGTTTTATTCCGGTTCACCAAATAAATCCTTGTAAAAACTGGTGATAAAGTTTTTGAGATTAGCATGACCCTCAATCCTGCTATCCCCATTTTCAAGAAAGAAGATTTTCTTCTTTCTATGCCTCCCATTGGCAACCATATGGAAGTATCGAGTATTATTATCACCCAAAAGGATATTCTTAGCTTTGGCCCGCTGGTAATATTTAATCTCCTCTTCTCTAAGAAGTTTAGTCAGATGATCCCGAGTATGAGCCAACAAGTTTTGTTCACTCTCGGTCAAATCTCTAATTTCAGCAGTGGTATCCAATATGTTGATAATGTTTTGGAGATCAAGTTTCTTTTTTTTGTAAACCCCATTAGTTTGAGCCTCCCAGCCCCTTAGGGATCTACGCAACGCACTCAACTTATTATTCCATCTTTGGACCGAGTTCTTCCCCTTATTTGTTTTGTTCCAGATATCAATGACTTGATTGTCAAAACCATTCCGCTGGAACCAGCTAAGTTCAAATTTGAATAATTTGTTGTTTCCCGAAAAGGCTAGGGTTCCCGTATCTAGTAGTAAAGGGATATGATCAGATACCCCCCTATCTAGAGCCGGAACCGTGACCAGCGGGTATTTCAGCTCCCATTCAGTTGACATGAGTACTCTATCTAGCTTTTCATAGGTAGGATTAGGCAAAGAGTTAGCCCAGGTGAATTGACGTCCCGTTAGATCTATTTCCCTTAAATCAAAGCTATCAATGACTGCATTGAAAAGAAAAGGCCAACGGTTATTGAATCTAATGTTGTTTTTCTCCTTACTGCTTCTCAAGATGTTAAAATCCCCTCCGATGAGGGTGGGAAGTGGGTTTGCTTGACAGGCCTGGACCAAATCCGCTAGGAAAGCTGACTTGAAATCGTCCTGGGGCGGCCCATAAACAGCCATCAAAATCCATTTAAAATTATCCGACTTATTACAGAGGTGAAATTTAATGTAAAAATCACCATCAACAATAAGGGATACATCTAGACTGTCAGTTCTGACACCTAAAAGAATTCCCCCGGATCGGCCCCGAGGTGGAAGGCAGTGCCAAACGAAATCCACCCCTCCAGAGAGACGCGTAAGATTCGTCTTTGACATATCTTGCTTTCCGGTTTCCATTATAGCAATAAAGTGTAAATTAAGGTCTCTAACTGCCTCAGAAATATACCTGAATTTAGCCAAGTCTGACAGACCTCTGCTATTCCAGAAAAGGCCTTTCATTGTGATACTTTCTTTTTAGAATTATTTTCACCCTTCAGGTTTCTACGTTTCTTGAAAGACTTTTTTTGTTTTCGCGTGGAAGCCATCAAATCACATAGCTTTGTGTCTAGCTCCACGTCATCAAAGTCAACCTCTGAAACGTCTTTTATTAGGTGATTGAGAAGGTCATTGTCAAGTTCATTGTCATCATCAATGTCGTTAATAAAAGAATTGTCACATTCTTTATTCTTACTTTTTTTATACAGGGAGTTAACTTCTGTCTTTTTTAAAACCGACATTCTATCCACTTCCACACGCTTTAAACTGTTAATTGACAAATTAACCATCGAGGCATTGTTACCCACAATTAGCCCAATATTGTTAAGTCTTTTTGCACAAACTGAGTTGGGTAATGAGCTAATAGAAGGAGAGTTCGAAGAAGATGTCGTACCAATTTAGTGAGGACAGAACAGAGGAGCCGAATAAGTCATCATCTTTGGAGCAGACTCCTTTGCCCCATCTATGCTACCATCCAGATTACGAGCCGAAGCTCTCCTCATAGCTTTCAAAGTTATATCTTCATTAGCAGGAGAACTCCCATTAGCTGCAAAAGAATTAATTCGTAAGCTCCTACGCGGCTCAGAGAAATTCTCAAGATGGGTATTACTCAGCTTCTGACTTATACCAGGATTAGGGACCAGTTGCACTGTAGGGATGGAAGGAATGTTATGAATCACCACATCCTTCAAGTTAGGCTCAGTAATCCCCACATTCTGCACCTCACCCATATCAGCATTCATTCCAACAAGATCATTTGCAATAGAGACAGTAGGGCTAAATGAGTCAACAAGAGAGTTTACCCTAATATCAGGAAATGGATGAAAAGTAGGCGATACTGTATCCATAACTGCATGTTTGCTCAAACTGACAGCCTCCACTATGACAGACCCCACATTCTGCATTGACACATCATGTTCAGTTATAGAATTATCAAACTGAACTGTTCAGAAGTTTGTTGAAGCTGGTGATTCGTTGGTTCGAGCGCTCTCACAGTCCATTGGTTCTTCTGAAAAAGTTGATCAGTGGGCAGAAACTGTCGAAGCTAAGCTTGAGCCTCTACACTGGCCTGAGGGCTATTGTGTAAAAAAGTCCTCACCTTATAGATGCCTTATGTAATAGTATTTTAAATCAATATGTTGTTTGTATTATGTTTAACGAAACAGTTTAATATTTATTCTTGTGCATTTGAAGATCCATAGGTGACTCTTATAGTTGTCAGTTTTTCCAAAATAGAAAGATGATTTTGAAGGAACATTGTCCTCAGCACATGCTGTATATTGCAGGTTAAATTTTGACGTATGCTAGAAGACTATCGGATTTAAAATCTTCCTCTCCGTTCCTTCTGTAAATTTGTTTACATTGTTTCAGATGACCTACATGCATTATCGATTTTCAGATAGTAATATTCAAATTATTATGGGAGGTTTCCTTCCAATGTTAGCCTTCTAGAACAGTTGGGAAAAAACAGAGCGAATCCCCAAAGGAAATTGCCATGTTTTAATTTACTTTCAGATAGCAAGAGTATAGCAGTTATGTTATCTGTCGAATTGTTTCTTAACAACAATGTTCTCCTTGTCCAAGGAATTATTTTCGTGTTTTAGATCCGTCATGGATGTGCTACCATGTTTCCAAAATTTCAGAGAATGATAATGAACAGTCTTACATTACCATGTTTTATCGATTATTATTCTCATTTGTACTTAGGACTAACTGTGTATATTTAGAGCTAAAGGAGATCTATGTTAAACTCATATAATCTATATACTAAAGTTCTTTTTCAAAATCGATTTCGAAAAAGAATGGATTGGGTCTTATACATACGAGGAAGGTAATCAAAAAAGAAAGAATATGAGTTCTTCTTTCTTTTATCACTTAGGAGCCGTGCGAGATGAAAGTCTCATACATGGTTTTGCATGAGAGAAAGAAGCAAGGAATCCTCTTTTCGACTCTGAATCCCTCACTCCAGTCATTACTTTTCTTTCTGTTACTTCAAAAATAGCTCCTCTCCTCGCGTGAGCCGCGCGCGGCCGGCTCGCCTTGTGACTTTTTTTTCGCATGTAGGTCCTTCGAAAAATGTGTAATTACGTGTATGTCCTTCCCACGGTTTTTTACGAAAAGGACCTCTTGGCTCAGAAAAATAGCGAATCTTTCGTAGAAGGATCATGAATAAATACCGAAAAAATGTAATTACATTTAGACCATTCCAGCTATTTTTCACGAAAAGGACCTTTCGATTTAACGCAATTGCGGATCTTTCATGAGAGGATCCTAGATAAATGTAAAAAAAAGAGCGTGATTGCGTTTGTATCTTTTCAACTGTTTCACGCGTTTTCTCGATTTATCACGCCGCGAAAACATTCCTATCATACCTATACTAAAGTCCGGAGGATTCACCGCCTGGGAGCGCACCACCGAGCCGAACCACGCACGGCCGGCTTGGTCAGCCAGCTCAGCTCATTTTTTTGCGTGTAGGTCCCTCAAAAAATACGTAATTACGTGTAGGTCCTTCCTATGGTTTTTTTTACGAAAATGACCTTTTGGTTCAGAGAAATCACAAATCTTTCGTGAAAGGACCCTAAATAAATACCGAAAAAAGAAAGTAGTTATGTTTGGATCATTTCAGCTATTTTTCACGAAAAGAACCTTTCGATTTAGTGCGATCGCAGATCTTTCGTGAGAGGACCCCAGATAAATGCAAAAAAAAGTGATTGTGTTTGTATCCTTTCAACCGTTTCACGTGTTTTCTTGACGATTTTTTAAAAAAAAATTGCTGAAAAAAAATAAAATTGTTTTTACGAAAAAATTAATACACGCGACGTATTACGCCGCGCAAACTATCCTAGTTAACGCTACTTTCACACAGGTCTTGGCATTGAGACCGGCAGGACTCAGTTTCATAATCTTATCTTCTGGTGCAGCAGTATTGTAGCTTTTACGTGTGACCAATTGGGAGTATTAAAAACTTGGGTCTTGTCTGCTTGCTCCAAGGGGCAAGCAACGGGCAACGGTGGCGTCTGCCGGTCATACTCAGATGCCGGCATATTTGGATCAACTGCCGGCATGCGCATTATACAAAGTACAAACCATGACCTGCTAATTAAGCCTACTCAACTTAGAAACGATTCAGCCATGCCAAATGTCAGATGACACTTCGTGGAGCCCAAAAACAAAATCACACCACAGATGATCCATCGCCGTAATTCCGGTTAGTTTTAGAGCTCTTCTATAGTGCATTAAATTCAATATAAACGGTTTATTCTTTTCGTTTTAATGGATCAGATTAGTTAGAATTTATTTAGACTTCCTCTGGTAGTAGACTAATAAAATGCCCTTAACAAATCTACGGCTATATCTAATTTCTACTACCCACTATACACTACCAGGTAATGCAACGCAAAATTTCTCTAGTTAATTCTATATTATTGTAGGCGCTGCAGGATCCACCTCCTATACAGGGTGGGTGGGCGACTGTTAAGTAGTTAATTAGTCTTGTGTCCTGTTGGGGGTAAGCCAACTTTAGCTTCTGAAAAGCTAATAAGTCCTTGTAAATAGATTAGTTTTTAAGCGGCTTTTGGCATAAACTAGAAATTATTCATAACTAGCAAAAGCAAAAAGCTAGATTGGACCTGCTTTTGCAACTTATTGCTGACGAAAATTTGTTATTTGTCAAATGATCTCTTATAAAAAGCTATATCCGCTTTTTAGTCTAGAAAACTAACAAATAGTTTTTCAGAAAAGTTATAGCTCTCCTAAACAGACCCTTGTTTAGTCTCCCAAAAATTTGAAACACTACCACTGCTTCTTCACAAAGATATGCACATCTCATGTTAGTTACATTAATTAATTCTATATTATTGTACACGCTGCCGGATCCACCTCCTAGGTATGATGGGCGACTCTTCGAACTCTCCAGCGACACGAAGGTATAGTACAGTTCCGTCATCGCAAACATTATGAAAACAGAGTTTTTCAGATAAACCTTCATCTTAGACTGTTAAGTAGTTAGTCTTGTGTCCTGTTGGGGCAGGAGGTTTAAGCCAGCTTCAGTTTCTGAAAAGTCAATAAGTCTCTCTAAACAGCTCAGCATTTAAGTGACTTTTGGTACAAGCTAGAAGCTATATATAACCAATAAAAGCTAAAAGCTAGATTGGACCTGATTTTGCAGCTTGTTGCTGACGAAAATTTGTTATTGGTTAAACAACCTCTTATAAAAAAGATACGATAGCTTTTCAGCACAGAAAACTAAAAAACAGTTTTTTCATAAAATATATAACTCGTCCAAACATACTCTTGTTCAGTCTCCCAAAATTTTGAAACACTATCGCTGCTTCTTCACACGGATATGCACATCTCATGTTAGTTACGTTGGCTGATACCTAGGTGTTATCAAGGAGAAGGGAGAAGGCTGCTCACAGGGGAATTTGCTCGAGCACCTGATATGCAGCCAAGTAATAATGAAACGATCGAGTAAAAAAGAAGTATACTTCCACCTCGTCGTCCCTACACCTGCACCGTAGGCCATCCCACGCATGAACGGGCATCTAGACCTCACTGCCTTCGAGTGCTTGCTATCATCCTCACCGCCTTCTAGACCTCACTGCCACGCGAAGACACAAGGAAAGCAGTTGTTACTTGGTACACGTAGCGTACCAAACCATGAAACCAAGAAACGATATGGGCATGGCAATGGGGTTCATGAGCTTGCTATCATCACTCATCGCCATCCTGACGATTGCCACGGTGAGCGCTGGCGACAGTGACGACAAGGCGGCGCTGCTTGCTTTCAAAGCGCAGGTCAGCGACGGCGGCCCTGGCACTCCAGCCTCCTGGAACGGCAGCACCAACTTCTGCAGCTGGGAGGGCGTGACGTGCAGCCGCCGGAGGCCGATGCGGGTGGTGGCGCTGAGCTTGTACGGAAGAGGGCTCACCGGAGCACTCTCCCCGGCCGTCGGGAATCTCACATTCCTGCGTAAGCTCAACCTGAGCTCCAACGGGCTACACGGGGAGATCCCGGCGAGCCTCGGCCGTCTCCGCCGCCTGCAGACGCTCGACCTGAGCTACAACTCGTTCTCCGGCACGTTCCCTGTGAACCTGAGCTCCTGCATCAGTATGACCATCATGGTACTACATGGCAACAAACTTGGCGGGCGCATCCCGGCCGAGCTCGGCAACACGCTGACGTCCCTGGCAAGGTTCTCGCTGAGGAACAACAGCTTCACAGGGTCCATCCCGGCATCACTGGCCAATCTTTCCAATCTCCAAATCCTCGATCTCTGCATCAACCAGCTCGAGGGCTCAATTCCACCAGGGCTCGGCAGCATCCAGAGCATGCGGAAATTCAATCTCTCCAGCAACAACTTATCTGGTATGCTTCCACTCTCTCTCTACAACTTGTCGTCACTGGCGATATTTCAGGTAGCGGGAAATATGCTGCAGGGAAGCATTCCTGCTGATATCGGCAACAAGTTCCCCGGCATGCAAATCCTTAACTTGGCTGGTAACCAGTTCACCGGAACAATCCCTTCTTCACTATCCAATCTCTCCGATCTGACACAACTTAGCCTCCAGTTGAATAGATTCAGCGGGTATGTTCCTAACAATTTGGGGGGGTTGCAAGCTCTCCAAGGTCTGTACTTGAATAGAAACAGCCTTGAAGCAGATGATAAGGAAGGGTGGGAATTCATCACTTCTTTGGCGAACTGCAGCCAACTGCGTTCTTTGGCACTCGACGGCAACTCTTTCAGAGGACACCTACCGGGTTCAATTGCGAATCTCTCGACGACTCTCCAGGAGCTATATTTATTTGACAATAGGATCTCTGGGAGTATCCCAGCAGACATCGGCAATCTGGTCGGTCTGAACATACTAGCGATAGCGAATACTTCCATGTCGGGAGTGATTCCAGAGAGCATCGGAAAATTAGAAAACTTGGTTGAGCTCAGCCTGTATAATAATGGCTTGTCCGGCCTCATACCACCATCTATTGGAAATCTAACAAAGTTAACTAGGTTGCTTGCATACTACAACAACCTGGAAGGACCAATACCAGCAAGTATTGGGAAGCTCAAGGAACTATTTAATCTTGATTTGTCAACAAATTACCGCCTTAATGGTTCAATACCCAAGGAAATTTTGAAGCTTCCTTCACTTTCATATTACTTGGATTTATCAAACAATTCTCTTTCCGGACCCCTTCCATCAGAAGTTGGTACCATGACTAACCTCAATGCATTGATTCTGTCAGGAAACCAGTTGTCTGGCCAAATACCTAATAGTATCGGAAATTGTGAAGTTCTAGAACAACTATTACTGGATACGAACTCTTTTGAAGGAAGCATACCTCAATCTCTGAGCAACATAAAAGGACTCATTTTATTGAATCTGACCATGAACAATTTGTCTGGTAGGGTTCCTGATGCCATCGGTAGCATTGGATCCCTACAACAGTTGTACCTAGCGCACAACAACTTATCAGGGTCAATCCCAGCTGTTTTGGAGAACTTGACATCATTGTCCAAATTGGATATATCTTTCAATAATTTGCAAGGCGAGGTGCCAGATGGAGGTGCTTTCAGAAACCTAACTTACATATCAGTTGCTGGGAATAGCAAGTTGTGCGGCGGACCACCTCAACTTCACTTGGCTCCATGCTCTGCACGCCCCTTAGGCAAGAATGTGAAAAAGAAGTCTCTTATAATTTCTCTAGCAACAACTGGAGCAATCCTGTTGTCAGTTTCAGCTATTTTTCTTGTTTGGATGCTCCACAAGAAGCTCAAACAAAGGCAGCAGGGAAGAGTGCAATCTCCAATTGTTGAGGAGCAATACGAAAGAATTCCATATGACGCATTATTCAGAGGGACTAACCGGTTTTCAGAAGCTAACTTGCTTGGGAGAGGACGATATGGTGCGGTTTACAAATGCATTTTGGACAATGATAGAACATTGGCTGTCAAGGTGTTTAACCTTTGGCAATCTGGATCCTCCAAGAGTTTTGAGGCTGAATGTGAGGCCATGAAAACGATACGACACCGTTATCTCATAAAGATCATCACTTGTTGCTCGAGTATCGACCTCCAAGGTCAAGAGTTTAAGGCATTGGTTTTTGAGTTCATGCCCAATGGTAGTTTAGATGGTTGTCTTCATCAAAAATCTGAAGAGCTCACTACAAGCAACACACTCAGCCTTGCCCAGAGGCTGGATATTGCTGTAGATATCGTGGATGCAGTAGAATATCTTCACAACCACTGCAAACCGCCGGTAATCCATTGCGATCTTAAGCCAAGCAACATTCTTCTTGCTGAAGACATGAGCGCCCGGGTTGGAGACTTTGGCATATCAAGAATCCTTCCAGAAAATACAAGCAATATAATGCAAAATTCATATAGCTCAATTGGGATAAGAGGTTCCATAGGCTATGTTGCTCCAGGTGACTGAAATTCTTCTATTTTTATCTTCTACTTTTCACACAAATATGACATGCAAACCACTAAATTTTGTAAAATTGTAGAGTACGGGGAAGGCTCTGCAGTCTCAGCTCCTGGTGATATTTATAGTCTTGGCATATTGCTGCTTGAGATGTTTACTGGAAGGAGCCCAACAGACGACATGTTCAGAGATTCACTGGATCTGCATAAGTTTACGGAGGATGCTCTTCCAGATAGAACCTTGGAGATAGCTGACTCAACAATCTGGCTGCACACAGAACCACAGGATAACGTTACAAGAAGTAGAATCCAGGAGTGCTTGGTTTCTGTCTTCAGACTTGGCATATCCTGCTCGAAGCAACAGCCTCGAGAGCGAATGTTGATAAAAGATGCAGTGATAGAGATGCATGCAATTAGAGATGCGTATCTCACGTCTGCCAGTCCGCTTAGAGGGGACTATGGAACAGAAAGAGAAGCCGCCACCCAGACATTCAGAATTCAGAACAGCAATGAACAACCACGCAGGTACGAGGCCATCTCCAACAATATTCCGTAAATTTAGATCATTATATTCTTATATACAGAATTCCTTAAAAAGATTCTTTCCTATATCTCTTTCCTCTCCTACAACATTCTCTAAATCCCACTCTCTATTTTCTCCCTTTTATATTATAATGATATTTCATAACCGCCATATGAGCCACATTTATTTCTTACCGGGAAAAATTTGACCGGCTATTTTTAATTATGGGAATCTAAAACTTGAAATTTATTGTAACGGCTAGCATAACGGCTATATTTTTAAACTATATATGTACTTTCAAACCTTGCCAATTTCTAAATATTCACTATCTAGCATATCTCAATGAGTCGTCAGAACTTAGTTCAACATTTCCTCTCGGAGGACTCATCGTCGGATGACGACGATAAATCTCTTCTTACAGTTAGGGGTGAAAAAGGTTACGGGTTCGAGTACAGTCAGGGGTGAAAACGTATCCGTATCCAGGATAAATTTATCCAAAATTGCGGGTACGGGTTCGGGTACTACCCAGATAATTTTTATTCGGATACAAGATAGAATATACCCAACGAAAACGGGTTGGATACGGGTACACAGCAGGTAATTTCCACCGGGTACTTGGTGAAACTCACTCCGACTCTCAGTCCAAACGATCATAACTTTTTATTCCGAACTTCGATTTAGGTGATCTTAAACTCTATGCGAAGCTTATCAAAAGGGCTACAATCTGCACCTATTTTTAAGATTTAAGCAACCATAGATATTTTTAAATATCATAAAAACATAGACTCTAAAATAGTCACTCAAGACTAAAATCTGATTTTCGACACCCTTCACAAAGACTTGATCAGAAGCGTGACTATAAACTAGCAATAGTCAATAAGATCCAATATTGAGTCACGTGATGATCAACTCATGATCAACACAATTTTGCAAAACACATTTGTATATAAACCGAGAAGTTATGAGATCAATCTTCTAGTTATGTAAGGATCAACACATGAGTCGCCATTTAGCGCCGATGGATGTGTTATTGATCCATTTCGTAGTCGTCTTGATGCTAAAATTGTTGAGGCCTTAGTTTACACAAAAGATTGGACGATTGCTTCACGAAATGGTAAATTATTATCTTGCTTATGTGGCTTTCTTTATGTATTATGTATATGTCTTTGTTCATAATTACTAATTTGTTGTTTATCAATTTCAGATTCAAAGGGTAAAATAGAAATCTTAATTGAAGATATAAATGCTATGGGGATGAAGGACGATGTTGAAACTTAAGAATTGAGACCTTCATGCACGCATGATGAACTTTATTTCGTTTGTTGATTGTACTCTATATATTGAACTATGTGTTTGAATTGAACTCTACATGTGCTGAAGTCTATATGTGAATTGCATTCCCTGTGTTGGACTATATATGTTAATTGGATTTTATGTTGAACTATGCATGTTTATTGGCCTTTATGTGTTGAATTATGTATTAATTATTAATTAGACTCTATGTTGGACTATGTGTGTTTATTAGACTCTATGTGTTAGATTATATATTAATTAGATTCTATGTTAGAGTATGTGTGTTTATTCAACTCTATGTGTTGTCTTATATCTTAATTTTGTTTTATGTGTTGAATTATGTGTGATAATTGAACCATGTGTGTTAGTTAAATTATTTTTTTCATATACTTTGATCCTAATTAGTTTGCGTACTATTCGACTAAGTACTCGTTATCCGTATTTTACCCGTCCGTATAATATCCGATATCCGTTTTCTACCCATTCGTAAATACCCGGTATTTATATCTGTATCCTACCCGATTTTCCACTGCCCATACTCATATTCAAAAAAAATATGGTAGGATACAGGATGACCTACTACCCGACCGTATCCGACCCGTTTTCACCCTACTTACAGTAGCATACCTAGCACAGGAGCAAGATGAGTGTGTGAATGCTCGACGTCATGGGGGTTCTATTTTTGGCCATCAATACATACATCGCAATAGAGAGGAAGGGCATGCCAGGCTATACCAAGACTATTTTGTTGATTCTCTGGTCTACAGCCCAACCTTCTTTCGTCACAGGTTAACAATGAGAAATATTTTATTTCTTTGTATTTTGGTTTATCATCTTGTCTATGGCTCATTCTTCTTTTTGGCGCAGGATTAGAATGAGTCGTTCTCTATTTCTTCGCATATTTCATGCTATAGAAGCCCATGATGACTGTTTTGTTCAAAAAAGGAATTGTGCTGGAATTATCGAGTTATCTTTTTTACAGAAGGTAACTGCAGCATTCCAGATGATAGCTTATGGAGTACCAGCAAATGCTATTGATGATTGTCTACGGATTGTAAAAAGTACTGCCATAGAGTCTTAAAAGGTTTGTGCGAGCTATTATTGTCATATTTGGAGATGAGTATTTGACATCTCCAAATGAGAACGATACTGCTAAATTACTTATAATCAATGAGGAAAGAGGTTTTCCTGGAATGTTAGGAAGCATAGGTTACAGGCACTAGAGGTAGAAAAATTGCCCTACAGCATGGCAAGGGTTGTATACTGGGCATGTACATAAGCCAACAATAATTCTAAAAACCGTTGCTTCATAAGATGTATGGATTTGGCATGCCTTTTTTGGTTTACCATGATCTTACAATGATATTAATGTTCTTTACCATTCATCTCTCTTCGCAAAGCTAGCAGAAGGACAAGCGTCGGAAATGAGTTATACTATCAACGGTCACAATTACACAATAGGACACTATCTTGCAGATGGGATATATCCTGTATGGGTAATATTTGTGAAGACAATACTAACTCCTCAAGAGAATAAAAAGAAATATTTTACAATAGGACGTGGAATGAGCTTTTAGAGTTCTACAATTTTGTTTTGCAATTATTTGAGGACCAGCATGTTTTTAGGATCAACAAACACTAAGAAATATCATAACAACATGTGTCATCATGCATGACATAATAGTTGAAGATGAACGGGATGGAGGACCACTTGACTACAATTACGAAGGAATGGGAAAAACAGTTTCGGTATCACACGAACATATACTTGAACTCTTTGAGTTTATTCAAACTCATCATTCCATTCAGAACAGGGAATGTATACAATATCTCAAAAACAACTCAAATAAAAGATGCAGCGTGGAAAGGAAAATTTAGCTCTGAATTCTGCCATCAACACAAAACCATTGCCAAATCCTACCATTAAGTGCTGAACATGGTTTTTGTTTCATTTGGAAAAAATGAATTCCACCCGCAACATTGTAAACTTTTCTGAATCCCTGCAAAACGATGAAACTTGATCAGAGGGAGCTGTTACAACTAATACATAGTTACTCCACGCATGAAACTTGATCAGAGGGAGCTGTTATGAGTACTTCAATTACCTGTGACTGCAGCCATTTAGCTACCTGCATTGAGCGCATGCCATAGTGGCACTGAAGCAAAAAAAGCAAAAGGGAAAGAGTTAGACAAGTGGCATAATGCACTGAAGCAGATCTGTGTAGCTACCTGCATTGAGCGCATGCCATGGTCATCACAACAATATGCCTGCAAAGGCAAAAAACTTTCACAATTCCAGGAATATACAAGCTAAATCGTGGAACTCTACATCCCAATTAGGGTGTTGCGCATTAAAGGGAATTACCACACACTACAATTCTGAATGGAATAAGGCTGCAAAACCACAACAAAGATGATGTAACTGGCGAGCAGTTTTGCTTGTAAATGGTCTAGAAGAGACAAAATGAAGTTCATTATCCACGAGACCATATCACAGTTAGGACCAACTCTAAAAAATGTGGACAGGTCCATTCGACCATATTCTGGTTAAAAGTTAAAACAAATGGCTTCTATCATCGTATTGTGAGAAGTCTAAGATTATGGATGCCACCTGACTATTTTTCTCTTCCAATTCTTTGCTAGAAAGCATTGCATCTCCAACCTTTTTTTGCAGTCAACAAGATTTGATGTTTAGATAACACATTCCTCATTTTGATATACTGCTCATACAGAGAAAAACTAATGCATTAGAAATATTACCGGCTTTGATAAATTCACATCTGCAACATAGATTAATTTGCAACAACTACCAGTAACAGAAATTTTACCAAAAAACACTAGATAGTGAGTCGATATTCCATTTTTTAGTCGATTTTCAGAACCAAGAACCCAAGAGTAGAGCCTGTTGCGCCGCCACGGGTAGAGCCTGCTCCGGCTCGGCCGCCATGGTGATCTCGACGAGGGAGCTTCCTGTTGCTGCTACTGCGATGAAGAGGAGGATGAGGAGGGAGTTGCTATAAGTGAAATCACGAATCAAGGAGTGCGGCAGATACAATCCCTCTTCCCCACCTCAGATCACCCCACCTCACATGATGAAGAGCAGTTAGGGTTCATACCTTGCGACGGCCGAGGTCAAAGAGGTCCACAGCGAGGACCAGATCCGCGTGGGATGGAGCGGCAGCTGGACTCCTAGACAGCGCAGGACCGAGCAGCGAAGCTCAGGCTCCTTGACAGCACGAGAAGGAGCAACGCCTCGCCTCCTGGATGGCCTGAAAATTTCAGATTTGCGTTAGCCTGAAAAATTTTCAATTCTTTCATTGTCACGTTCTCATACCACTAGATGTTACAAGTACAACATTCAGAAAGATTTGTTCCTGCTTTCTTGCAACTGAAAAGATCAGAAACTGAAAACCAAGATCCATATATACAGTTTACACTTGTAATAATGCAGCCTCCTTGTTGCTGTTGTCGTCCTCCCACACCCCGACGGCCGTCGTGAACCCAACGGCACTGGTGACCACCACGACGGCGAACACGAGCGGGACGATCACGTCAGGGCCGATCTGGTCGAACAGGTCGGCGGGCACGCAGACGGCGTCCCACGACGGCCCGTCGAGCGACAGGCCGATGCCGCTGGCCCCGCCAGGCAAGCTCTGGCGAGCGACGCGCCGGGCCTAATCGCCCAGATGAATGCGAGCTCCGACGCGAACGCCGCCACGGCCGTGGTGGCGACCGCCGTCCACGTGGCGGCGTAGAGGAGCAGCGGGCGGTGGCCGAGGAGTCCGGCGAGGGAGGGGAAGGGGAACGCCATGGCCGCCGTGGATTTGCCGGTCGCGAGATTTCTTGGAGCGGAGCGCGCCGAGTTTATAGGAGCGTCACCTTGTGTTCGGGTGAAGAGGATTTGGCGGGAGAGTAGGTGACCGGTAACACTTGCCAGGTGCTTTCGAAAGTTTGAGCTACTCCGCAATAAGGCCACTGCTGCTCTACTCCTATGTAGAAGTAGAAGAACAAGCAATAAAATCCTATAAGATCATTAGAACATTGACCTAGCTTCAACTGGGAAATCATGAAGAAATTTGGAGCATGAAACTTGGGCACATACGTACGGCTTTTTTTTTTTTTTTTCTTTCTTTGTTTCTAAATTGCTGACTTTTGCATAGCGTGCATGAACGTACTAGCTAGTTCTACTGGTATCTGACTAGAGGTGGGCACTCGGGCCGACCTAAGGCACGACGGGTATGGCACGATCCGAGACCTAGTCTGGTACGAAGTGGGCTATGCCGGGCGGGTATATATGATACTGTAGCACGGTCTGTACCGGGCCCGAGAACTAGGCACGATGAGTGACGTGGCTCGGCATAACACTGTATGAAGATCAGTATGAGGAAGAATCAGGTATGAGGAAGAAGTTCGGTATGAAGATCACCGACCCACAGAGCGTGAGCGTTATGGACGTACCCAACAGCATGAACGCTACCCCGCCGTCGGGACCTGAGAGAGACAGGTTAGCTCTCTCTCTCATCCGTCTCTCTCAATTTCTCCCTCGCTTATCCATCTCTCTCAATCTCCATTGCCTCTCTTCCTCACTCTCTCGTTGCCCTCTCTCTCACTCGTGTTCAGCACATCCCCTCGTTCTAAGAATAAATAAATTTTAGTTCTTTTTCTATAATATTTGTGTCAACAGTCTTAACTCCATATGTCTTTGGTTCATTTTTTCTCGTCACAATAGTGCAAATGGGCTGGGTCTGGGTCGGTACGGCACAAAGCAGACACGAAGCGCAAATAGACCGTGCTTGGGCTCGCCGAAGATGAGCGAGCCGGTCTGGCACGGCACGGCGGGCACGACGGACCATTGCGGCCCGGTACGGTTTAGGCACGAAGCACGATAAACTCATGTCGTGCTAGGCCCGGTCTGGCATAACGTCCACCTCTATATCTGACATTGCATGCTCGAACAAGAACACAAAAAACAAGCTGCTCCTGCCTTGCCTCACAAGAAGTCGGAGCCACGTCGCCGGCAGCGGCGATGACTGCACGCGGGGTGCGCCGCGAGGCCAGCTTCAGGCGAGGATGACACTGCATCTAAATAAGGAGAATAGCACAGTGCTACCAGCGGCAGTAATGGCGGCACCTGCAGAAAGCGAGAAACGCAGATGCGTGCCAGAGACGGAGGCCGGGCCGCCGCCCGGGTTGGAGGAAGGGCAAGATAAGTCGACTAGGATTCGTCCGGCGCCGGCGTGGTTCGGCTCCTCCACTTGCCGGACGTTCGTCAGTTTCACGTCCGGAAACCCCACCTGGGCTTTCATCTCTTTTTTGAGTGTGCTATTGCTAAGAATGTTTGGAACATGGTGGGGGAGTTTTTTTACTTAAGCATTGGTTATAATTATGAATCTGTAGCTCGTTTTTGGATCAGTAATAAGAAAAATGCTGCTTTAAATACAATTTGTGCTACTACTCTTTGGAGCTTATGGAATGTTAGAAATGACTTGATTTTTTGCTGCCAGTGCTGGATAAGTGTCAAAACAATTTGGAGAAGGATACTCACTGCTTTGAAGGATTGGAGACTGTTGTACAAGGAAGGTATGTCGGTCAGCTTGGACCGTTTTTGCAGGATGTTGGTGAACAGGCTTCGAGCACCACTCACGTTGAAATGGGAGAGTGCGGCAGTGTGGGAACAGAACTGATGATAAAAGATTTGGCAATTCTGCAAGAGGGTAGTGTTTTGGAGCTGAAGGCCCGTAACCTCTTTATCAGTAAGCTGGTGAATTGACAGTCATAAAAAAGGGATTCTGGTGCGGCTGGTTGCTGATGGTTTTGGTTTTTGTGTTGATTGTCTTAGTGGTGAGATAATGGTCTGGAGTGTTTTAGTTTGTGGTCCAGTTGTTCTGGAGTTTTGGTGCTGGAGGCTATTTGTGTGAGTTTGTATGCGATGGTGGCGGCTTGGCCCCAAGACTGGTTATTAACTCTGTTTCAGTTTCAGTAAAATAGAACTGAGACATCGTTTTTGATGTCCTGTTGATATAAAATCCTACGCCTCCTTATGGGCCATAATGAACAAAGACCAAACCGCCTTCACGTGGGCCGAACCGCCTCACTAGTCAAGTCAAGCCATTTTCTGTCCACGTGGCGTATTACGTTACGTCCCGAAAAAAAAATGCTGAGTTTAACTTGGGTGGGCCGTTGGCCGAGCAGCCTCGAGCGATACATCTCTCTCTTCTTTTCCCGCGCACACGCTTCCTCCGCCCCCGCGCTCCCCTCCGGCACGATGCCGCCGCCGCCGGCATACGCGATCCTCTCCGCCGCCCTGAGGTCCAAGAATCCCCCCTTTCGGTACGCATCATCTCCAACCCCCTCTTCCTCGCGCCTCTCATTGCTCTCCTCTTGCAAATTCCAATGAGCCCGTCACGCGATGCAGTTCCTTGCCCAGTGTGCTCATCTCACACATTGCTCCCAACTCCGTCTGATTCGATACATAGTTCTAGTGGAACAATGGTCCCTTCTCTGCAGCCTTTGAACTGGTGCTAATTCGAACAACATGGCGTCTTGTGTTCGCGTGCAGTTCCTAGGAGGCTCGGCGTTCTGGGATCGTGCCCACCAGCTGCTCGACGCAATGCCTCGGAGGGGATGCCTAGCGTAGGCTTGCCTCCATGCTTTCACCAGAGTGTTCTTCCAAGAGGATATGTTCTTGACTCACTTAGATATTGCCCTGCTGGCACTTCAGAGGGTTCCGGGGACGTCTGTATCAGTGAAGTTTTGAGAATTCTTAAGTCCAGTGATGGCGATACTGAGCTCGGTGAAGCTCTCCATCAGTTTGCAGATGGGATGGATGAGGATGTCGTCCTGAAGGTCCTCCAGAAGCAGCGGTCCAATTGGCAGGTCGCGCTGTCGTTCTTCAACTGGGCGACTGGGCTGCCTGGTTACGCCCATGATTCAAGGGCTTACACGGAGATGCTAGACATTCTTTGGCGGATGAAGAAGGTCTGGCTCACGAGGCAGCTGTTCGATGAGATTCCTGTGGAGCGCCGCAGGTCGGTAGTAACAAACAGGATGTTTGCCGTCCCCACGGAATCGATGCGCGCAGGTACGCACAAGGTGCAGGAGGCGATAGAGATGTTTTACAAGAGGAAGGATTATGGGTTTGAGCTCGACTTGGTTGGGTTCCAGATGCTTCTGATGTCGCTTTGTCGGTACAAGCATGTTGAGGAGGCGGAGGCCCTCTTTCTCCAAAGGAAAGGTGAGTTCCCTCCTGTCATAAAGAGCTGGAACATCATTCTAAATGGTTGGTGTGTCAAGGGAAGCCTGGTAGATGCTAAAAGGGTCTGGAATGAGATCATTGCATCTAAGCTTAAGCTTCACCGATGGTACATTCATAAATTCACTAGCCAAAACCGGCAAACTTAGTACTGCCATTAAACTATTTACCAGCATGTGGGAGAAAGGGATCAATCCTGATGTGGCGATTTGCAACTGTATAATTGACCAATTGTGCTCCAATAAAAGGATTCCGGAAGCTCTCATGATTTTTGGAGAGATGAATGACCGTGATTGTCAAGCAGATGTGGTTACACACAACACTTTAATAAAACACTTTTGTAAGATAAAGCGGATGGAGAAAGTTTATGAGCTTGTGGATGATATGGAGGAGAAGGGCTGTTCTCCAAACAACATGACATACTCTTACATTCTGAAGACGACTCAGAAACCCAAGGATGTTATTATTTTGATGCAGAGGATGGAAAAATCAGGTTGTAAATTGGACTCTGACATGTATAACTTAATATTGAACCTTTATGTCAGTTGGAAATATGAGAAGGGGGTGCAACAAGTATGGGATGAGATGGGGAGGAGTGGATCAGTCCCAGATCAGCGATCATTTACTATTATGGTTCATAGACTTCATTCCCAAGGAAAGTTGGATGAGGCTTTGCAATATTACACAACAATGAAGTCGAGAGGGATGATTCTAGAACCAAGAACCAGGATATTGGTGAAAGCAATACATATGAAAAAAGATGGGCCTGCCACAGAAAATCAATCTCCAAGCATGGCAGGGAAGAATCTAATACTGGATCCACTATCAAGACTATTCCATGTTCATAAATAGTTCATCAGCAGATTTTGCTTCTGTAACCCTAAAAGAGAGTGCTGGGCATTTAGGTCTATGGGTTAACAAAATCTAGGCTATGAATACCCAGGTCAAAATACCCCCCTTTAGTTCTAAAAAAAATTAGAAATGAATCATTGACAATATGATATCCCAAAATTCTTAGAATTGCCATAGCAACATAGGCTTTTGTGTTTGGGGCGATTCAATAGCACTTGCTGATTTACGTGGTTGTATTCTGAAATATATATGATATACATACATATGTTTGTTTGTTGATCTGTTTTTTTTCCCTTTTTTAGGGGGTGGGGATGGGGGTGTGAAATTGCTGATCTGTTACATATGTTGTGCCTAGTTGTTGCCAACATATGAACACATAAAATATGGATAAAAGATGTTTCCAAATCTTTTGTACAATTTGGAAAATACTTATAATAACGCTGGTTTGACATGGTGAGCAATTACCAATTGAACTGCTTGTACTACTGGAATTTATTGGTATCGTCAATTTTTGTCATTTCTCTGTTAAAGTTATACCACCTTTTTTCTGTTAAATTTATAGATCAATCAATGAGTGGCTACACGGAAACCCATCATTTCTAGTTCAGAACCAGAGTTGTGTCTGACCACTTTCACGTTTCCAATCCTCAGAACTCAGAAGCTTTCAGGTGATGGTGGGCTTCTTGTTGTAGCGGGTGAGCTTGGCGGCCTCCCCGGCGAGTTTCTCGAATATGTCGTTGATGAAGGAGTTCATGATGGACATGGCCTTGGAGGAGATGCCGATGTCGGGATGCACCTGCTTCAGCACCCTGAAGATGTAGATCTTGTATGTCTCTGTCAGAGCTGTGAAGCTTCAGAGCTGTGAAGCCAAGAAAGAAGAAGAACAGTGTAGTCTGCATCAAAACATACCGGTTGACTGAATTCACTTCAGTGTCAATCGACGGTGGAGGATTATTGATGAAATTTACTGTGCAATCCAACGGAGGCAGTAGGTGCTAGTAAACGACAAGGCTGTAGATGGCCATTTTCGTTCAGTTCTTTTACTTCTGATGTAACTTCAGTTCATTTTGAACTTTACCACTTAACCTGCGGTAAAACTCTTGGGAGTATATCTGAAGGACATGAGATGGGGAAAGTAACCTTTTGCTGCCAAAATTAGTCTCGTCTAGTTTAGAACTCTAGTTTACTTGTTCTTCTGAGCTTACCATCCGAAGTGGGGTTTTCGTCGTGCTGTGTTTGATTTCAGAGATTGATTCTCAGTCAGATTTCAACTCAGATTGAGTTGGGGTCCTGACAAATTGGTATCAGAGCAATAGTTCCTCGGCTGTGATCTGGATTGGGGTTGGTGTGATCCGTAAAATCCCCCATTCTGTTGTTCACGAGTTGGGAGTTCATTTGGGTATTCTGAAGAACTGGGCAGAAGAAGAGAGATGAGTAATAGGGTGGAGATCAAGAAGATCAAAGGAATACGGGCTGATCTGGAGATGCTCCGAACTGATGTGGCGGAGATCAAGTCGTTTTTGTTGAGACCACCACAGCCAAGGGTGGATTACAGAGAGAATACGAACTCCTCTGCAATATTGGATGAAAGGGTGATTTTAGGACATAATATTTCTAACCAGGTAAATGTCGCTTCTTTTTCTCAGGTTCCGTTAAACAATCAGACTCTTTTGGATCCGCAGAATGCGATTTGTAGTGGTGCACCTATCTTCACTTCAGCAATCAGATCTTCAGCACAATTCCACCATAGAGTACAGGGAGGTATGGGTAGTAACGACACTCTTCATCGAGTCCCACCAACAAACCTGCCGATTCAGAGCAACATGTTTGGAAGTGGTCCTACTTTGTATCAGCAGATTAGAGCAGGTATGGCTGAGTATTCTTCTCAGATTCCAGTATATCAGCATCCAGCTTTATCACAAAACCAAGGTGTTCAGTCGAGCCCATTAGTAGTTAAGGATAACAGCAATTTGATGTTGTCGGCGGAGATGAACAGGAATGGATTACCAACCACATCGGTGGGTATTCATATGGAAAAATCTGGTGTAGTAGGAGTGCAATCGGTTGGAAGTAGTATGCCACCAATATATGCTACTACAGTTCGAACTTCATCATACCCATATTTGAGAACATCTGGTGGTAATGGGAACTTTGTAGCAGTTCCATTTTCTAAACCAATTTCTTCTGGTATGCAATTTGGGAATGGAAGTGGAGTTCCACCTATGCTTGGATATTGTCATCCGGTTTTATCTCAGTATCACCAACAGGGAAATATTTATGATGGGAGTGGTATGGGCCAAAATTGGCACTATCCTGGTGTTCAGGTTTTTTATGCCCAAAACAGTCATGAACAAGAGGAAAGCACATGTGAGACAATTGGAACACTCCATGAAGAAATGGCACAAGGTGATGAACCCACTAATGCAGATCAGCCCAATGCAAGCAGTAATGGATCAGATGGTGAGAAAGCCGAGAAAAAGGAGTCGGTAGATTCTCAATCGGACTCTGGATTCCTTTCTGATGATACCAAGACTGGAACAGAACCTTCTCTGCAGGAGGAAGCGACAGCCATGGCTCAAAGTGCATGGGAAGCAGACAAGATGTTGGATGTGTACATTCATGATTACATGGTGAAGAGGAACCTGCCGACCACTGCAAAAGCTATTCCTATGGATATTCCAACTAGTCTGCACCAATTTCCAGAGGTGATGTCAGAATCAAAAGGACTACTACCGAAAAGAAATTGTGACCATGTTATACGCTTGAAGGAAAGTGCTGAGCCTCAAAATCTTAGACCCTATAAGATTCCTCATTATCAGAATATTGCAATGGAGGCTATTATTAAACAATTGCTGGATGATATGGTTTGGGAGCTACCCAATTATTGTGCTAAACGAATTGTTGTAATTGGGCGCGATCAAGAGGAGCAGAAGGTTGAACAATCTGATAAGAAAACTCACACTTGTTGGCATTGTAAGGAACCATGGGATCCAGGACATCAGTTACATTGCAAGGTAAAGAAGGGATATTTGATAGCTCCTGGTAGTCCAGTGAAAGCAGAGCACAGTGAGACTGCAGAACAACTTAAGCAATTGTCATACTATGCAGCTCAAGGCAATGTTGGTCCTGCTACTTTTTCCTTGATGGATAGTGGGAGTACCAACTCTTTCATGGACATGGATTTTGCTATCAAACAGGGGTATTCTCTCAGTTTTATGCCAGCAAAAACAGTAACAGTGGCTGGAGGAGGAGAACTGTCATCTGACACCAAGATAGAGAATTTGTCATATGATATTCAGACTACTCCATTCATCACCACTTTTAAGATGCTTAAGTTGGGAAATTATGACATAATTCTTGGTGCTGATTGGATTTATGAGCACAGCCCTATTGCATTAGATCTTAAGGCAAAAGTACTTGCTATCAATAAAGATGGCCGGCTGATCAAATTTCAAGATTGTACTCAACCGACAATTAATTACATGCTGAATGTTGGGCAGCTGCAGAGAATGGTTAGGAAGGGTATAAGTGGATTGTTTGTTCAAGTAAACTCAATAGAGCAAGCAATAAAGGAATCAGTAAAACTGTTCGATCCAGAAATAGAAGTAATTCTCAATACTTATGCTGATATTTTTGCTGAAATAGAGGGATTGCCGCCCAAAAGAGAATGTGACCATGAGACCTATCTGAAAGTTGAAGCTGAACCTCCAAATTTGAGGCCCTATCGTGTACCACAACATCTGCGGTCATCCTTGGAAGATATAATTAAGGACATGCTGAAAACAGATTTTCTGAGGAAGTTCATTTTGGTGTTCTTTGATGATATCTCAATATGCAGTAAGAATTTCAGTGATCACATTGAGCATCTGAGGACTGCAATACAGGTGTTAAGGGATAACCAGTTACTGGCTAAGAAGTCCAAATGTGTTCTCGTTGTTAACTCGATTGAGTACCTGGGCCAAGTGATCAGTGCTGCAGGAGTTGCAATTGACCCAAAAAAAAAGTGGCAGAGGTGGCAAACTGGCCTCAACCCAATACAGTCACAAAGTTCAGGGGTTGTTTTGGTTTAACCAGCTATTACAGATGTTTTATCAAAGGCTATGGGAGAATCTACCGTTCCTTGTTTGATTTGCTGAAGAAAACCAGTTGCAAGAGGGGTTTGGAGCAGACTGTGGCATTTGAAAAGCTCAAAGAGAATCTGAATCAGGCCCAAAACATAATGAAGAGGTCTGCTGATCTATTGAGGACTGAAAGAAGCTTTACTGTAGGTGATATGTCATATTTAAAACTCAAACCAAACAGGCAAAAGGCATTCGGATGGAGAGGTTCAATGCAGCTTCGATCAAAGTTTTATTGGCCTTTTAGAGTGATGAGCAAGGTCGTGATGCTAGCTTACAGGTTACACTTACCAGGTGAGGCAGATGGCAGGATCAAGACAGAGCCTATTGCTGTATGGGATCGGCGAATTGTAACAGGGAAAGTGAAAGCTATCATTCAATGGCCATTACTCATATCTAGTCTCACTTAGTTTCTCTGTAGTTGTTCTGTTCTGTTGTTTTCTTAAGCTGGTCTGTTTTGTTTTAGTTGCTGGTGATTGTTCTTTGCTGGTTCGAATCCATTTGGTGATTGTTCAGTGGTTACTTATGGCTGAAGTGGATGGTACCTGGGATGAAGTTGGTTTCATCCGAACATTCTTTCCGATTTTAAGCTTGAGGACAAGCTTTGACTTATGGAGGGGGAAATGCCAGAGCTGTGAAGCCAAGAAAGAAGAAGAACAGTGTAGTCTGCATCAAAACATACCGGTTGACTAAATTCACTTCAGTGTCAATCGACGGTGGAGGATTATTGATGAAATTTACTGTGCAATCCAACGGAGGCAGTAGGTGCTAGTAAACGACAAGGCTGTAGATGGCCATTTTCGTTCAGTTCTTTTACTTCTGATGTAACTTCAGTTCATTTTGAACTTTACCACTTAACCTGCGGTAAAACTCTTGGGAGTATATCTGAAGGAAATGAGATGGGGAAAGTAACCTTTTGCTGCCAAAATTAGTCTCGTCTAGTTTAGAACTCTAGTTTACTTGTTCTTCTGAGCTTTCCATCCGAAGTGGGGTTTTCGTCGTGCTGTGTTCGATTTCAGAGATTGATTCTCAGTCAGATTTCAACTCGGATTGAGTTGGGGTCCTGACAGTCTCCACGCTCTTCCCCTTCTTCTTCTTCCCGGCCCGGTCCTTCTTCCCCTCGCCGGTGCTCTTCTCGCCCTTCCCCGCCGGCAGCCGCTTCTCCGCTTTGGGCTTCTTCCCCGCTGGGGCCTTCTCCGCCTTCTCCGCGGGCTCCTCCTCCGCGGGCTTCTTCGACGCCGGCTTCTTCTCCGCCTTGGGAGCCATCGATGGGTGACTGCGTAGTTGGGGGCTTTGCTTGGTGGCGAGCCGATGAGAAACCGTGGAAGGCTGGAAGCTACGAAGGCAATGTGGGGCCCCCCTGTCAAACAGTGGAGAGCTTGGCCTCCCTTTTCGCGGTTGGTTTTGGCATGGGGCCTGCAGCCCTATCGTAGGGCCCAGTTGTCGGTGACCCCACTGAGAGTATGCTACAGCCATGAGCCCGGCCCACCCGTCAGTTAAAGTAGCACTCAGGCCATTGGAAAATTCGATAGGAGAATTTCAGAAACAAGTATAGAACTAGAAGTCACTGATTTCAATTCTTTCGTTCACCCGCCCATATCCCACCTAACAGGCTGATCCCACGATAAACAGATGGGTATAGGCACGTTTCATCTCGCACCGAAAGCAGACAGGCAATGCGTAGTTGCGCACACTTTTACCGCGTAGGATCAAGCATATGATCACAAAGAACAACCAAAAAAAACATCTCAAATGCTGAAATATAATATGATCAATCAGCAACATCAGTCACCTTGCACGACGAAATGGAATCTCGATATGGAGCAGGCCAAGTCTCAAAGCATCAGAACCTTCGTGAAGAAATATAGATGACGCTTTCCGTATTTCAGACCATACATTCGACGAGATAACAGGCTTCCAGGGATTTTCCAGTGACTTGAAAAAGCTTATCAAAGAAATAATGAAGAGAGAGAGGAGAAATTTAGATTGATTAGCATTCATATTTATGTAAGAACTAGGGGTAATGAACAAAGACCAAAACACAACAATTTCAGTTACCTGGAGCAACATAACCAATGGAGCATCTTATTCCAATTGTGCTATTTGAATTCTGCAGGATGTATGAGATTCCTGGATCAGCTTCCTCTTCGGTCCTGTTGAACGGCGTGCCAGGCGTGTCCTTCGCCTGCAAAAGGGGTCTGAGACAGGGTGATCCCATCTCCCCTCTCCTTTTTGCTATTGCAGTTGATCTTCTTCAGTACATTCTCAACAGAGCAAGGTTGTCTGGAATTCTTTCCTTACCCATTATCATGGAGCAGCAGGCTGATTACCCAATTGTTCAATATGCGGATGACACGATCATTTTTGTCAAAGCGGTTCAGAAAGATCTTTTTATCCTCAAATTCCTGTTGCATTCCTTCTCTACTACCACGGGCCTCAACATCAAATTTTCCAAATCCGCGATGTTTCCTATAAATATGTTGGACAATGAGCTCGAGCCTCTTGCTGGTTTGTTTGGATGCAAAGTGGATAAATTCCCATTCCCTTACCTGGGTCTTCCTATGGGGTCTTCTAGACCTCGTATCAAAGACTTCGATAATCTCGTCAACAGAATTCGCAGACGGATTACTTCGTTTTCGTCTCTCCTCTCCTATGGTGGCAGGCTGCAGCTAGTCAACTTGGTCATCTCCTCCATGGCTACTTATGCTATGTGCTCTCTGCGTCTCTCTGCTGCGGTTGTCAACAAAATTGATCAGGCTAGAGGATCTGTTTGTGGGGTAAGAATGAGATCAACAGCCGAAGCAAGTCCTTGGTCAAATGGGATAAGGTCTGCAGGCCTAAATCAAAGGGGCCCTGGGATTATCAATCTGAGAACTCAGAATAATTCTCTTCTGCTCAAATTTTTGCACAAATTCTTCAACAAAAAATATGTGCCTTGGGTTCATTTAGTCTGGTCTGCCCGTTATCATTCTATCCTGCCACAAGTTGCCCATCCCAAAGGCTCGTTCTGGTGGAAAGATGTGCTTAGCCTCTTGGATCAATTCAGAGGGATCGCCACGTGCAGTGTGGGCCGTGGCGACACTGCGCTTTTCTGGGATGACGATTGGAATAATATGCATTTGAAATATGAGTTTCCTCACCTTTTCTCTTTTGCCAAGAAGATTAATTCGGACGTGGCTAACTTCATTCATAACCCGGCAGTCTCCATCAACTTCCATCTGCCGCTTTCTAATCAAGCTTTCCAAGAATTACAACACCTATTCTCCAAGATCAGTGGTCTCCAGGTCCTCAATGATAACCTCAATGAATGGTCTTACATTTGGAGATCTAAGGAATTCTTCCCGAGCATATACTACAAGAGAGTTTTCAGTCTTATCTCTGTCCCCAGGCCGATCTTATGGATTTGGAAAGCTAAATGCTCCTCCAAGATTAAAATTTTCTCCTAGCTCCTTTGCTGGGATCGGCTAAACACTAGGAACCTTCTCAGGAGGAAGAATTGCAATGTCTCTGACTATAATTGCGTCCTCTGCAATAATTCGGTTGAAAAGTCCAGAGATCATCTTTTCTTTTTCTGCCCCTTTGCCTCATCATGTTGGAATGCTCTCCATATTGACTAGAATTCGGACAGCCAAATTTTCCAAAGAATTGCCGACGCCAGCTCTGCTGAGGAGGCGCCGCACTTCATGGACATATTCATGATCGCTGCTTGGGGTATTTGGAAGCAACGCAACGACAATATCTTCAGATCTTTACCGGCGAGCTTCCTTTCTTGGAAGGACTGGTTCCTTGCTGAATTACGTCTGCAATCCTTCAGATTGGATGTCGGTTTAAGGGAATCTTTGTTAGAGTGGGGTTTAAGACTGGTTTAAACTCTTCTTTCCTCTTTTTTCCTTCCCGCTCTCTTCCTCTCCCTTCCCCTGTTTCTTTTCTCTTGGTCGCTTTGCGCGTTGGCCGGTTTCTCACCGGCCGGAACTTTGGTTTTGTGCCTGGTGGTTCTCTTTAATCTATTTCCTGGCAGGGGGCTCCCCTGTTCTTTTCTGCCTCAAAAATCTAAATTTCTCCAGAGTATGGCGAAGGTTCTCCAATCTCAGCTCTTGGCGATGTTTATAGCCTGGGCATATTACTCCTCGAGATGTTTACAGGACGGAGCCCAACAGACGACATTTTCGCAGATTCGTTGGATCTTCACAAGTTTTCAGAGGCTGCTTTTCCCGACAGAATCTTGGAGATAGCCGATCCGACAATGTGGGCGCACAAGAACGCCAACGATAGCATCACAAGAAACAGAAATGTTGAGTGTTTGGTCTCTGCCATTGGGCTCGGCATATCCTGCTCAAAGTAGCAACCCAGGGAACGAATGCCGATACAGGACGCAGCAGCGGAGATGCACTCGATCAGAGATACATACCTCATGTTTGCCAGTTCTGTTGTAGTGGAGAATCCACCACACTGCAGTGATCTGCACCAACAATGAACAACTAGAGACGCGGATTGGACGAGACACGGCCACTTTCCAGAAGCAACTGAAGATACAGCATCCTTTCTTGAAACTCTGTATATGGTTGTATCAGATCTATGCAATTCCCTAGAATGTTTGGTGACTGTGCAGGCAGATACAATCAAATAAATAAAATCCAGAGTTACCCAAAATCAAATATAATCCTCGCAGATCTTGGGCGCATACGTACGGTTTTTTTTCTTTGTTTCTAAAATCTAAATTGCTGACTTTTGCATAGCGTGCATGAACGTACTAGCTAGCTAGTTCTACTATCTGGCATTGAATGCTCGAACAAGAACACAAAAAAACAAGCTGCTCCTGCCTTGCCTCACAAGAAGTCGGAGCCACGTCGCCGGCAGCGGCGATGACTGCACGCGGGGTGCGCCGCGAGGCCAGCTTCAGGCGAGGATGACACTACGCATCTAAATAAGGAGAATAGCACAGTGCTACCAGCGGCAGTAATGGCGGCACCTGCAGAAAGTGAGAAACGCAGATGCGTGCCGGAGACGGAGGCCGGGTCGCCGCCCGGGTTGGAGGGAGGGCAAGGTAAGTCGACTAGGAATCGTCCGGCGCCGGCGTGGCTGGGCTCCTCCACTTGCCGGACGTTCGTCAGTATCACGTCCGGAAACCTCACCTGGGCTTTCAGCCAGAGTCCGAGTTTGCTTGGGCTTTCGGCCTTCACGTGGGCCGAACCGCCTCACTAGTCAAGTCAATCCATTTTCTGTCCACGTGGCGTATTACGTTACGTCCCGAAAAAAAAATGCTGAGTTTAACTTGGGTGGGCCGTGGGCCGAGCAGCCTCGAGCGATACATCTCGCTTCCTCCGCCCTCGCGCTCCCCTCCGGCACCATGCCGCCCCCTCTTCCTCGCGCCTCTCATTGCTCTCCTCTTGCAAATTCCAATGAGCCCGTCACGCGATGCAGTTCCTTGCCCAGTGTGCCCATCTCACACGTTGCTCCCAACTCCGTCTGATTCGATACATAGTTCTAGTGGAACAATGGTTCCTTCTCTGCAGCCTCTGAACTGGTGCTAATTCGAACAGCATGGCGCCTTGTGTTCGCGTGTGGTTCCTAGGAGGCTCGGCGTTCTGGGATCGTGCCCACCAGCTGTTCGACGCAATGCCTCAGAGGGGATGCCTAGCGTAGGCTTGCCTCCATGCTTTCACCAGAGTGTTCTTCCAAGAGGATATGTTCTTGGCTCACTTAGATGTTGCCATGCTGGCGCTTCAGAGGGTTCCGGGGACGTCTGTATCAGTGAAATTTTGAGAATTCTTAAGTCCAGTGATGGCGATACTGAGCTCGGTGAAGCTCTCCGTCAGTTTGCAGATGGGATAGATGAGGATGTCGTCCTGAAGGTCCTCCAGAAGCAGCGGTCCAATTGGCAGGTCGCGCTGTTGTTCTTCAGCTGGGCGACTGGGCTGCCTGGTTACGCCCATGATTCAAGGGCTTACACGGAGATGCTAGACATTCTTGGGCGGATGAAGAAGGTCAGGCTCATGAGGCAGCTGTTCGATGAGATTCCTGTGGAGCGCCGCAGGTCGGTAGTAACAAACAGGATGCTTGCCGTCCTACTGAATCGGTACGCAGGTGCACACAAAGTGCAGGAGGCGATAGAGATGTTTTACAAGAGGAAGGATTATGGGTTTGAGCTCGACTTGGTTGGGTTCCAGATACTTCTGATGTCGCTTTGTCGGTACAAGCATGTTGAGGAGGCGGAGGCCCTCTTTCTCCAAAAGAAAGGTGAGTTCCCTCCTGTCATAAAGAGCTGGAACATCATTCTAAATGGTTGGTGTGTCAAGGGAAGCCTGGTAGATGCTAAAAGGGTCTGGAATGAGATCATTGCATCTAAGCTTAAGCTGGACCTGTTCACCTATGGTACATTCATAAATTCACTAGCCAAAGCCGGCAAACTTAGTACTGCCATTAAACTATTTACCAGCATGTGGGAGAAAGGGATCGATCCTGATGTGGCGATTTGCAACTGTATAATTGACCAATTGTGCTTCAAGAAAAGGATTCTGGAAGCTCTCGTGATTTTTGGAGAGATGAATGACCGTGGTTGTCAAGCAGATGTGGTTACCTACAACACTCTAATAAAACACTTATGTAAGATAAAGCGGATGGAGAAAGTTTATGAGCTCGTGGATGATATGGAGGAGAAGGGCTGTTCTCCAAACAACATGACATACTCGTACATTCTGAAGACGACTCAGAAACCCAAGAATGTTATTATTTTGATGCAGAGGATGGAAAAATCAGGTTGTAAATTGGACTCTGACACGTATAACTTAATATTGAACCTTTATGTCAGTTGGAAATATCAGAAGGGGGTGCAACAAGTATGGGATGAGATGGGGAGGAGTGGATCAGGCCCAGATCAGCGATCATTTACTATTATGGTTCATAGACTTCATTCCCAAGGAAAGTTGGATGAGGCTTTGCAATATTACACAACAATGAAGTCGAGAGGGATGATTCCAGAACCAAGAACCAGGATATTGGTGAAAGCAATACATATGAAAAAAGATGGGCCTGCCACAGAAAATCAATCTCCAAGCATGGCAGGGAAGAATCTAATACTGGATCCACTATCAAGACTATTCCATGTTCATAAATAGTTCATCAGCAGATTTTGCTTCTATAACCCTAAAAGAGAGTGCTGGGCACTTAGGTCTATGGGTTAACAAAATCTAGGCTATGAATACCCAGGTCAAAATACCCCCTTTAGTTCTAAAAAAAATTAGAAATGAGTCATTGACAATACGATATCCCAAAAGTCTTAGAATTGCCATAGCAACATAGGCTTTTGTGTTTGGGGCGATTCAATAGCACTTGCTGATTTACGTGCTTGTATTCTGAAATATATATGATATACATACATATGTTTGTTTGTTGATCTTTTTTTCCCCTTTTTTTAGGGGGGTGGGGGTGTGAAATTGTTGATCTGTTACATATGTTGTGCACAGTTGTTGCCAACATATGAACACATAAAATATGGATAAAAGATGTTTCCAAATCTTTTGTACAATTTGGAAAATACTTACAATAACGCTGGTTTGACATGGTGAGCAATTACCAATTGAACTGCTTGTACTACTTAAATTTATTGGTATCGTCAATTTTTGTCATTTCTCTGCTAAAGTTATACCACCTTTTTTTCTGTTAAATTTATAGATCAATCAATGAGTGGCTACACGGAAACCCATCATTTCTAGTTCAGAACCAGAGTTGTGTCTGACCACTTTCACGTTTCCAATCCTCAGAACTCAGAAGCTTTCAGGTAAGCTATTGCCTTTGCTGATTTCTGCCATGAACTGGCTGAAGCTTCTTTTTCCGTTTTTAGTTACGTTGTCGTATCATGTATACCATGGCCTCTTTTCCTTGTATGGTTTGACATTCTAAGATTCTTGTGTGCGAGAAGTACTTGATTAAAGGGAATAAAATTTTGTGTGCAATACTCCAAAGAGTTGTGCTCATGAGAAGGGATAGAGAAAGGACAATCATCACCAATTCGTCTTTATATGTCAGTAAAGATAAGTCAACACTCAAAAGATAGTAACAAGCATGCATGATGCATGGATACATTGAACAAGGACGTCAAAGAAACAGCAACTTCTCACGAGATCTGGCAATCAGATGCAATGCATTTACCCATTAAGTAAAAAACATGGGCGGGCGGAAACCAAACAGGAAAACCACCCGGTGGCCACCGTCACAATACATAGAACAACGAGGTCTAAGTCTCAAAGAAACAGGTGAATTTGGTTGGTAGGATGAGATTGAATGAGATGGGATAGTCTTGTACCATTTGGTTCTATTGTTTTAAGTGAATGGAATGGTTTAATATTTATTGGGAATATTCTTTAAATTTGTATCCCATCATTTAAGACGGAATGATTCTATTCAAGCAACTAAACACATTGATAACTTTTTTTTAAACCATCTCATACATGGACCACTTGGTACAATCAAGGAACACACCCTAAAGGATTAACAACACATTAGCACGATGCTCCGGCAGTCAAGAAAGCAATTTGCATACGTGCTCCAATAACGAGCATCTGCAAGCATGTCAGCTGTCAAATTTGTTGTTCCCAATAACAGGACGAATCAAGAAGCGGTGGATCGAGCGCTAGATGCGTCTCGCGGGCTTGTTGCCGTCCCTCTTCTCCATACTCATGATCGCAAGTGCCAACAGCGGCGGCGGCGAGGAGGCCACGCTGCTTGCTGTCAGGGCCGAGGTCAACGGCCCCAGCTCCGGCGTGCTCGCGTCGTGGAACGGCAACACCGGCTTCTGACGTGCGGCTGCGGTAGGACGCCGCCGTAGGTGTTAGCGCTGAGCCTGCCGACGAGGGGGCTCGCCGGGAGCCTCCTTCCCGGCCATCGGCAACCTCACCCTTCCCGCGAAACCTCAACCTGAGCTACGTACAACTGGTTCCATGGGGATATCCCCGCATGCATCGGCCGACAGCGTAAGTGCGTATCCTCGTGCTGGGGTCAATTCCTTCTCCGTTACGGCCCCTGCCTACCTGAGCTTCTGCAACAGCTCCTAACTGACTCCATGGGCGCATAACTGCTGAGCTCGGCAGCACACTGACAGGGCTCAAGCTGCCTCGGGGGGCCTTCGCTGGCCAACCTCTTGTCCTTGGGCTACCTATCCTTCAGGTTCAACCAGCTCGACGGCCTGATCCTCCCTGGACTCGGCAACATCCCCGGCCTGCAGTTTCTGGACCTCTTCTGTAACAACCTGCACGGTGCATGCTCCCTCTCTCCCTGTATAATTTGTCGTCGCTGACCACCTTTCAAGTAGAAAGAAACCAGCTGCGTGGCAGCATTGCCGCCGACATCGGTGGCGAATTTCCTAACCTGCAAGACACCCAAACCAATTCAGTGGGGCAATTCCTTCTTCACTCTCCAACCTCACTGCTCCCAAATCACTTGGCCTCTCACGCAACAGAATTACTGGTTATGTGCCTCCCACTTTGGGGAGGTTGCAAGCTCTCCAATACCTAAACTTGGCCATAAATAGGCTTGAAGCAGACGACAGGCAAGGGTGGGGATTCATCATTTCGCTAGCGAACTGCAGCGAGCTACAATGTTATCTGGCTCTCAGCACAGCAGCAACTCTTTCAGCGGGCAGCTGCCAAGCTATATTGTGGACCGGTCAAGTACCCTCCAAATGCTTAATTCAGGAGACACTAGGATTTCTGGGGGCATTCTGTTGGACATCGGCAATTTGGTTGGTCTCAACTTTCTTGAGATTGTGAACGCTTCCGTATCCGGAGTGATCATCCCAGAGAGCATTGGGAAGCTAACAAATTTGGTTGAGCTAGGCCTGTACAACGCTAGCTTGTCAGGCCTCGTACAATCGTCTGTTGGAAATCTCACGCGGCTGACTAAGCTTTACGCTTACTACGGTAACTTGGAGGGGCCAATTCCAGCAAGCCTGGGCAACTTGAAGAATCTTATTGCTCTTGTTCTGTCAACGAATTACAGCCTCAATGGTTCGATTCCCACAGAGATTTTGCTACTCCCTGCCCTTTCTTGGTACTTAGACCTGTCATACAATTCATTATGGGGACCCCTTCCTTCTGAAATTGGTTGCTTAGCCAACTTGAACCAACTAATTCTGTCAGGACAACTGTAGAGTGTTGGATGAATTGTTGCTAGATAAAAACTTGTTCGATGGAAGCATACCTCAATCTCTGAAGAATAGAAAGGGCTCAGTTTACTGAATCTTACCACGAATAAGTTGTCTGGTAGTATCCCTGCTGTCCTTGGTAGTATTTAAAAATTTAACTTACTTGCTGATCGCTGGAAATTATGAGTTTTGAGGTGGCATACCTCAATTTCATTTAGCTCCATGCTCCTCAATTGCCATGGGAAAGAACAACAAGCGATCTTAGTTTTGGTACTTGCTCTCATTCAACTAATCCACAAGAAGCTCAGACGAACACCGAAGGGCCAATTCTTATCCCCGCCAAGGCGCCAATTGAGGAACAACATCAAAGAGATTCTTATTATGAATTGTCAAAAGGAACTAATGGATTTTCAGAGGACAAATTCTTGGAAAAGGAAGCTATGGTGCCATCTATAAATTCATATTTGATGATGAGGCTACAACTACAGCTGTAAAGGTGTTTAACCTTCAACACCTTCAACTGTCTGGATCTTCTAAAAGTTTCATAGCTGAATGCGAGGCACCTATTGTTGGAATTGTGACCTATAAGCCAATCGTGAAGGTAATTACCTTGTATATTTATGCTTATATTGTTCCTTTAATAATATCATGTTACAGGTCAAGTATGTGACTTGATCATGAAATTCTGTAATTTGATTATGACATTATTATAAATTGTCCCTTGTTTATTATTGGTTGGGACACCAATAAACTTTATTCAAAACAAGCATATAAATTGATCGGTAGTGACGTTTCATGGATTATGGGTATGTGACACCATTCAGTCATGTGACTACATATAAATGTACATACTATTGGACTAATACGTTTATGAAACATCTTTTAAGGGTTTGATTAGTAAGTGACTACATATAAATGTACATACTATTGGACTAATACGTTTATGAAACATCTTTTAAGGGTTTGATTAGTATCATAAGTTGTTTCATATAATGATAATGATTGACCATTAGATCTGAGATCAACACAGTTTTCTATATGAGGGTGGTATACTTTGATATTGTCTAATGTTAATCGTAACTGGATAATCATAACGACAATACTCAGGTATGCTTTGAATCATGCAGAGGGAAGTGTATGATCAAGATGTAATTTGTCCTCCTCATATTGAGGGAATGATATCGATCGACCACTCGATGAAATAGACAAAAAAAAATTACATGGTCATGCCCGAACAATTAAGGTGTTAATCGATCGATCTTGTTAGTCTACTTAAAAGAATCAAGGAAATTAGTTTAACAGTACAAGAATGGCACCTCAACCTTGAGTTAAACTATGATATCAAAGTGACAAAGGGATCGACATGTATTCATTGAAGGTTTTATCGGATAAAAGACATTCATGCAATTTAGGTAGTTGTTATATTCTGCTAGGAGGTGCTTCCAACTTGTGAATCGAAAAGGAATTTTTCGATTTACTGCCAATATTATATGAACGTAAAGGGTCATATACAAGAATAGGCTTAAAATAAATTTATGAAATCTTCTTTCGTGATATATGTTCAATGCGATTGAACATAATATCTAGTTGTTCACAAAGGTTGTGAACCCGCGAGGGCAAAATATGGATTTTTATGCTCAAAACACCTACCATGTCGGCGTGCACTGTAGCAACCCACCTACGAACAGTGACACGTGTCAGTTACTATAGCACCGACTTTGCTATAATGTTTTGCCTATAAAAGGATGTCCCGGGTTAAGAAAATGTTTGCAAAATTGAGAGAAAAAAGGAAGTTGAAAAAGTTTCACCTGAATCAGATAAAAGGTCACAAGAGTCGTATTGCGCGATCCTAGCACACCAGCATACGGTGTCATCCGCCTGTTTGTGGGGATACTTGAAGGTCGTGGCTACTACTGCCACGAAGATCTAACATATCTATTTCCGCTGCTATGTCCAAGTGTTGAAGCTATGAGTGTTGCCGAAAGCTTCTCCAAAACCTTTGTATTTGTGTTCCCAGAATCATGGTACGCATTTATTAGAGAAATTGTTTATTGCTTTCCTAGTATAGCTTATTGCTTTCCTAGTATAGTCCCTCCAATTGAGGCTCTGTAATATCTCCTGTAATCTCTCCCTTTGGGAGTTATATATGGATTACCACCCCTGCCTAATGGCGGTGAGGTGATTGCTCCACTTTCCAACATGGTATCAGACTTTCCTTCCTGAGCCTTCCTCCCCTCCGCAGCCCTCCCCTGCTCCGCTTCCCTGCTGCTGCGCCCTGCCATGGCCGGCGCCCCTACCGCCAACGGCGTTGTCGCCCCTCCACCAATCCTTCTCAACCCCTACTGCACGGTCGCCGTCAAGTCCCATGTGCCGACCACCCTTGACCACAAAGCAGCCAACTATACTCGATGGTCCAAATTCTTCCGGACCATGTGCCTCAAGTTCGGCCTTCTCTCCCACATCGACGGCTCCGATGTTGCTCATCCGGACAACCCCGACTGGGTTCTTGCCGATTCCGCCGTCCTCAGTTGGCTGTACGGCTCCGTCGACGACAACATCCTGGACTCCACGATGGCGGCGATTTAAAGCTGCAGCGCGACACTGTGGGTTGCAATCGAGGGCATCTTCCGCGACAACAAGGAATCTCGCGCGGTCTTCCTGAGTAGCCAGTTCCACTCTCTCCTCCAGGGCGATCAGTCCATTGCCGACTATTGCCAACGCATCAAGACCTTGGCCGACGCCCTCCGCGACGTTGGTCATCCCGTCTCCGACTCGCAACTTGTTCTCAACCTGTTGCGCGGCCTCAATCCTCGCTACTCCAACACCGCTGATGACATCGCCAATTTGACGCCGTTCCCTTCCTTCTCTCGAGCTCGCTCCATGCTTGCTCTCAAGGAGACGCGCCTCGCCAACGAGACCAAGATCGTTGCCGAAACGGCCTTGATCACCAAAGGCGGTTCTTCCAACACACCGCCTGCTCCGGCCGGCTCCTCTGCCTCCAACGCCGGCCAACATAGTCGCGACGCCCGCCGCGGTGGCCGAAATCGCCGCAACAAGTCCGGCGGCGGTCCTGGCGGCTACCAGGGCGGCCGTGCACCCGGTCCCTGGTTTTGCTGCAACCCATGGTCTCCCCCTGGCGGCGGCCAGTGGGCTCCTCCCGGTGGTTAGTGGCGACCATCGCCATCCCCAGGTCTGCTCGGTGCTTCTCCTCAGGCGCATGCTGCCTTTGCGCCATCTCCGTCCCCTGCTTCGGCGTGGGATCAGCAAGGCCTCATCACCGCCCTGAACCAGCTCGCCGTCCAGGGGCATGGTAGCTGGGTGGTTGACAGCGGCGCCACCTCCCATATGACGTCGACTAGTGGTAACTTTCTCTCCCACCATCCTCCCCCTACCACGGCTGTCACCATTGGCAATGGTTCCGCTTACCCATAATCTCCAGTGGTCACTCCCTCCTTACAACACCCACTACAAAATTTTCTCTCCGCGATATTCTTGTTGTCCCTCACCTCGTGCACAACCTTCTTTCTGTTCACAAGTTCACTCGTGACAATCATTGCTCACTTGAGTTTGATGCTTTTGGATTTTCTGTAAAGGATCTCCAGACGAACAGAGTGATGCTTCGCTGCAATAGTGAGGGCGATCTATATACCATCAATACTGCCGAGTCCACCACCACTCCAAGCGTCAACCTCGCCATCTCCTCCCACTTATGGCATCAACGTCTTGGTCATCCCGGCGTTGTTCCTCTTACTGTTTTGTCTCAAAACTCGCTCATTGAATGTAATAAAGTAGATCGCTCGATTTGCCAATCTTGTCAACTTGGTAAACATGTGCGTCTACCTTTTGTTTCGTCCAATTCCGCACTTTTAGCCCTTTGAACCGATTCTTTGTGATGTATGGACCTCTCCGATGGCTAGCATTTCGGATCGCAATACTATTTGGTTGTTGTTGACGATTTCTCTCATTTTTCCTGGACGTTTCCGCTTAAACATAAGTCCGATGTTCAGCAACACATAGTAGATCTTGCCGCCCTAGCCACAACACAATTCGGTCTTCCTATCAAGTCTGTCCAGACCGACAATCGGACGCGAATTTGTTAACCATGCCACCACATCCTTTCTTGCCTCTCGGGGCATAGCCCTGCGTCTATCTTGCCCTACACCTCCTCCCAGAACGGCAAAGCGGAAAGGATGCTTCGCACTCTTAACAATATGATTCGCACACTCCTCATTCATGCCCACATGCCGCCTAAGTTTTGGGCTGAAGCATTAGCCACTGCCACCTATCTCCTAAACCGGTGTCCTTCCTCCTCCATTGGCAATGCTATTCCATACATCCTTCTTCACCAAAAGCCTCCCACATATACACATCTTCGGGTTTTTGGTTGTCTTTGCTAGGGATGAAAACGGATATCCAATTTCGAACAAATTCGACATTTTAAATAGATATATAACGATTTTGATTTTCATTTTTAACACTTTAGCAAGCTCATTATAAAAATAAGATTATAAAATTAGATAAAAAAATTACGCATTATTTGCTTCCCATAAATAAAAGGTGAAAAAATATCCGAATCAGATCCCATTGATATCCAATTTTGTTTCTATCATTTAAATAAATATATAATGAATTTGAGGTTCATTTTTTATGAATTTGAATAAGCTCAACACCACAAACAAGAATATGAATTCGGATAGAAAATTCTATATCCTATTTGTTTCCCATTGAAGAACAAAGACAAAAAAATTGATATCCGAATTACTATCCGTTTTCATCCCTAGTCTTTGCTTTCCCAACTTAACAGCTACCACTGCTCACAAACTTGCTCCTCGCTCTACGGCCTGCGCATTCCTCGGTTACCCTCCTCGCCACAAAGGGTACCGCTGTCTTGACCTCACCACACACAAAGTCATCATCTCTCGCCATGTCGTCTTTGATGAGCATACTTTTCCTTTTGCCAGCCATACACCTCTACAAAGGTCCTCTGCAACCACTAATGTCGACTTGGATTTCCTTGTTGATGATTCTGCCATGCCGGTACCTGTCTTTGCTGCGATGGCCCCTATCAGTTTTCACCGATTGCTCCACCTTGGTGTCGGCGCTTCATTGCAATCTCGGCGCCCACGGCGAACAACCCAACCCCGCCTCGTTACTTTGGCGCTTGGTGTTCACCAGACGGCCACCTGCGGCACCGTCTTCCACACCTGCCCTGGATGCACCGCCGGTCGCCATGCCAGACCCGCCAGCTGCCTCACGTTCCGCTCCTATAGCACCTCCGGCATTTCGCCAGATGCTCACGCGGTCCCAGGCTGCCGACAACCCCTCTGCAGAGTTCTTCTCCCTGACGGCCCAGCATCCTCCTGTCTCTGCCGTTCCAGCCAACTACCGCAGCGCACTTACCGATGCAAATTGGCGTGCTGCCATGGCAGACGAGTTCAAGGCCCTCCAGGACAACGAGACTTGGCGTCTCGTCCCTCGTCCGCCAGCGCCAACATAAATCTCCGGTAAATGGATATTCAAACACAAGTTCCACTCGATGGCCGCCTCGCTCGATACAAAGCCCGCTGGGTTGTTCGAGGCTTCTCCCAGCAACACGGCATCGACTACGACGAGACGTTTAGCCCGATGGTCAAACCGGCAACTATTAGATCCGTCCTCGCCATCGCCACGTCACGCTCTGGCGATTCACGGCAGCGTCAAGAATGCCTTCCTCAGCGGCACCCTTGACAAAAGCGGTCTCGCCGGCTGACCTTCGGCTTTGTGGACTCGACTTCGCCACGATCATGTGTGCCTCCTCCGAAGTCGCTCTATGGCTTAAAGAGCTCCTCGGGCTGGTACCACCGCTCGCCGTCTACATCCGCCCGGCTCGGCCGTCGCTTCCACCTCCGAAACCGTCCTGTTTGTCCTTAAACAAGGCACCGAATCGCTTATCTACTCTGTCGTCGGCGACATCGTCCTCACCGCCTCCTCTCGCCTACTCCTTGAGCGCCTCATCCTCCAGTTGCGCTCGGAGTTCGCCATGACGGACCTTGGTGATCTACACTTCTTCCTCGGCATCTCCGTCACGTCGTCATCCGGCGGCTGTTCTGTCACGCAATGACGATCTGTTGTCGATCTTCTACAACGAGCAGGTATGGCTGAGTGTCATTCCACCACTACACCTGTCGACACTCATGCCAAGCTTTCCGGCCTCGATGGTCCCCCTATTGCCGATCCATCGAGTACGCATGACCTTGCGGGAGCACTCTGATGCCACACTCACCCGTCCAGTTGGCGTATCTTTGTTGACAAGTGTGCCTCTTCATGCACGACCCACGGGAGCCCCATCTTGCGCTCATCAAGCGCATTCTACGGGATGTCAAAGGCACTCTCCACGCTGGTCTTCACATCAGCCGTTCGCCAGTGACCTCTCTCACAGCATACTCGACGCCGCCGGGTGGGTTGTCCGGACTCTCGTCGCTCTCGTCCGGCTATTCGTCTTCCTCGGCGACAACCTCGTGTCTTGGTCATCCAAGCGCCGGACTACGGTGTCGCTCTAGTGCCGAAATGAGTACCGAAGCGATTGCCCATGCCGTCGCAGATCTTTCTTGCCGGAATCTTCTTGAGAACTTCATGTTCCGCTTGTCTCGACCACCGTGGTTTCTTTGCGACAACGTCGGCGCCATATACTTGTCTACAAATCCAGTTCAACATCGGCGAACCAAGCACATAGAGATTGACATACATTTTGTCGCGAGAAGGTGTCCTCGGCGAGTCGCGTTCTACGCCCCGTCTTCCCATCAGTTCGCCGACATCATGACTAAGGGTCTGCCGACCCAACTTTTTCAGGAGTTTCGGCCCAGTCTTTGCGTCCGGATTCCTCCCGCTGCGATTGCGGGCGGGTATTAGAGAAATTGTTTATTGCTTTCCTAGTATAGCTTATTGCTTTCCTAGTATAGCCCCTCTAATTGAGGCTCTGTAATATCTCCTGTAATCTCTCCCTTTGGGAGTTATATATGGATTACCACCCCTGCCTAATGGCGGTGAGGTGATTGCTCCACTTTCCTACAGCATTGATTGTTTTTGGTATTTTCTAAATCTTGGTTCTAATGCATACGATCGATTCAAAAAAGGGATAAAATTTTGAAATTTACTGGGCCTTTCCCACCCCAATCTCCCAACACTTATAAGGGTTCATCACCGTTGTCTCATAAAGATCATCACCTGCTGCTCAAGCATCGATGTCCAAGGTTGTTCAAGGCACTGGTTTTTGAGTTCATGCCAAATGGCAGCTTAGATGGTTGGCTTCATCCAAAACCTGGCATACCCATTCGAGAACATGACCTATCTTAGAGAATAGACATTCTTTGTTGATGTCATGGATGCTTTGGACTATCTTCACAATCAATGTCAACCACAAATCATTCATTGTGATATCAAACCAAGCAATATCCTCCTTGCGGAAGAAATGATTACCCAAGTTGGAGACTTGGCACATCAAGAATCCTTCTGAATGTGCAAGCAAAACCTGCAAAATTCAAACAAGCACAATTGGAATAAGAGGCTCCGTTGGCTATGTTGCTCGGTGGCTGAAATTATTATGGTTTTTGTCATTACCCTAGTTCTTACACAAATATGTCATCTTGATCATTATAAACTTTTGCACGATATTGTAGAGTATGGCGAAGGTTCTCCAATCTCAACTCTTGGTGATGTTTATAGACTAGGCATATTCTTTGCTTGAGAAGTTCTGAGACGGAGAGCCCAACAGACGATGTGTTCAGAGATTCATTGGATCTTCGCAAATTTTAAGAGGCAGCTCTTCTGAAAGAATCTTGGAGATAGTGATCCGACAATATGGATGTGCAAGGATGCCAATGATAGTATGACAAGAAGCGAATTCAGGAGTGTTTGGTCTCTGTGTCATTGGGCTCGGCATATCCTTCTCAAAGTGCCCGAGCGAATGGCAATGTGGGATGCAGTGGGGAGATGCACTCGATCGAGATGCATACGATGCATACCACATTGCGATGATCTGCACCAACAATGAAAAACAAGAGCTGCGGATCGCGCAAGAAAAGATCTTGCTGCAGACTTATCTGGAACAAGCGAAGATGTAAATGACGCTGGAGCTATAGCATCCCTTTTCTTAACACCACAATTTGTTTGTATCATAGCTATGGGCGTATATAGGATGTTTGGTATTTGAGGCAGTCAAACCAAACAGAGAAACACCACTTGTTGCTGAAAATTAGACACTCGCATTCCTTCCTAAGTACAAATTTAGAGTAACCAATAGCCTGTTTGGGAGGCATGTTTCCCTACTATTACACCTGTAAAATTCACTTGACAGAAATGGTTTCACACGGCTAATTTCTTTTTTGGCGATTTTCACATGGGTAGGTTTTTTTAGAGAGAGAGAGAGAGAGAGATTTCATATGGCTAGCTAGAGATTTGTTTGAGATGGTGAAACCAAATACAACCACGTGCCAAAACAGATGAAAGCTGCTGCCCCGAGGAAATAAAACACGATCTCGAGGACTGGAATGCTTCCCCATAGCCCTCGATTTAGAAAAATACACACGAAGGAGAAGTGGTTACAAGGGTGTAAATTTTCAAGGGGGTTGAAGATTGAAATGTCGGTTGTGCACATACGAAATTCACCGATACCATCATTTTCTTATTCTACCCTGGAATCAAAGTGTCCCAATCGGGCCGCCAATCAAGGGTTTGGCGGCCATGAATTTCCGCTTTAAGGTCCTCAAGCGACAAGCAAGCATTGCTCAAGAATTTCTTTGGTGGAATACTAAGCAGAAATCGAGGATTTGGCGGAGCAGAAAGTCGAAAGCAGAATAGAAGAAACCCACGCAGAGCGATCTATCAATCTATACTTACTTATATTAATTAGACACTCTAAGAAAGCTTTCACATTAATTAGAAAGATCTGTCCGTCTATTTATCGGATCCGAATTTTAACGGTTTAGATTAAAAGAAAGAGCCCATATCAAATACAATAAAAATTAACTAAAATTTGGAATAAAAAATAAATAAAATCTATCTACCTATCCAAAACTCTATACCTATACTAATTAAGCGTTCTGAGGAAACTCTCGTGTTAATCGGAAAGATTTGGCTATCTATTTGCCTAGCCCGAGTTATAATAGCTTAAATTAAAAGAAAGAGTCCATATCAAGTACGATCTAAATTAACTGGTATTTAGAATAAAAATAAGGAAATTCTATCTATCTAAAACTCTATACCTATACTAATTAATCACTCTGAGGAAGCTCTTACGTTAATCGAAAAGATCTAGTTGCATATTTGATGTGCCCAAGTTATAATGGTTTAGATTAAAAGAAATAATTCATATCAAATACAATCTAAATTAATTGAAATTCAGAATAAAAATAAGGAAAATTAGCAATTTGACTTCCATACGATTTCCAAACTAAATCCATAAACAACTAAAATTTGGAATAATAATTAATAAAAATGTGTAAATTAAAACAAAGAGTCTGTGTCAAGGAAAATTAACGATTTGAATTCCATACGATGTCCAAAGTAAATCAATAAATAACTAAATTTGTAATAAAAATAAAAAATAGTAAATTAAAACAAAGAGTCCATGCCAAGTGCAAGCCAAATTAACTAAAATCATACAATTTCAATGTAAACCCTATAAATAAAATTAGGAATAATAATAAATGAAAATATAATTTTTATATGAACTTCAAGCTAAAACTAAAAAATCCACCCTAAGTACAATAAAAATGCAAATTTGAAATAAAAATTAAAGGGTGATTAAACATTTGATTTATGCGACACTACTCTGAAAGGTTTGTACTAGGCATACATCACATATGGTTTTAAAAATTGTATGTGTTAAAACTAATCATAGACGGTTTTGCTAGCACGACTGTCTAAGTTACTAGATGTTCTAAGAACCATCTGTAATAAGTTGGTATCACAGATGGTTCGTTCTACAAACTGTTTGTGAAGTATCATAAGCAGTTTGTATCACAAGTCGTCCGTGATATAACTACATATCACAGATGGTTCGTGGTATGAACCGTTTATGATATAACTACATGTTACAAATAGTTTTTTTTCATAAAATCGTCTATGAGGTATCACAAACAGTTCGTGGAATGAACCCAACAAACCATTTGTGATATTTCCTGCCAATGTATATATAATACAGAGCTCCAACCCAATAATGGTTTTTTAGGGTTTTTAGGGCTGCTATGAGGCAATTTGGTGAAATGAGACCATGGATTTGGAAGAGTGATTGTAGATCCATTTGTTTCTTGGTAATCTAAGGTTATTAATTGGTTCTAATTGTATTATATTCAAGATCTAGCTTGGTAAAGAGAGAATTGAAGATGGTTTAGATTTAGCTTGATGTAGATACATTTGTTCTTTGTGATCTAAGGTAGTAATTGGATCTAATTGCATTGTATTCAAGATGTAGCTAGCTTGGTAAAGAAAGGATTGAAGATGCTTGAAGATTATTTAGATCTAGTATAGTTTAGGATTTAGGGTTGGGTTTAGCTACTTAATTTGCACTCTAATTTAAGAATGTATGCATGTGCACTCCTAGTCTACTACCTCAATTTAATTAATTTTTGCTAGCTACTTTAAATAATACATAGTCTACTTCAATATTTAACACTAATTGTTATACGCATAGCGTAAATGGAGCGAAGCTAGATGTACGCTGAGAACTGTACAAGTGCATTAGTGGTGTCTCAGCTTTTAGAAGAGCTGTGGAAGAGGATTTGTTTAATAAGGGGGTACAATTTATGTCTTGTCCATACATTGATTGTGAGAAATTGATGATGTTTCAAAACTCAGCACAAATCGAAGCACACTTATTCTAAGAGATTTCAAAAGGGGATATACATGTTGGACCAGTCACGGTGAAGAGCAGATTATACATAGTATTAATATCACCTATGAAGTCAACGATATGCTGGATGATATCGATTGTGTTTCCGATGAGGCTAGGTTGCACGATGATAATCTAAATCAGATGTTGCGCAATGCGAAAGGGAACCATGATGAGAGAGGGTATGATAAATTTCAGGGCTTGATGAAGGAATTAAAGAAACCTTTGTTCCCGGACTACAAGTCGAAATACATAAGGTTGTTATCCGTGCTTGAACTTTTGAAATTGAAGGTAAATAACGGTTTGTCTGATAAGAGTTTCACAACGTTGTTAGGTCTCTTAGATGATATACTTTCGAAGGGAAACAAGTTGCCCAAAACCACCAACAAAGCAAAGAAAGTTTTTTGTCCCTTAGAAATGGACGTATAAAGAATGCATGCATGTCAGAATGACTATATCCTCTACCGCAAAGAGTACATAAACTTGCATGTATATTCGGTGTGCAACACATCCTGGCACATAAAAATCAATCAGATGATGATGGCTAGGGCATCGAGGTGAAGAAAGCCTGCTAAGGTGGCATGGTATCTATCTATAATTCCCCATTTAAAGTATTTATTTGCTAATGCAAAGGAGGCAAAACTGTTGCGTTGGCACTCGACGAAGTGTAAGAATTATTGAATGTAAGACACCTTGCCGATTCTACCCAGTGGAGAAACATCGATAGGAGTTTGAAGAATTTGGTGTAGAACTGAGGAATATAAATTTTGAATTGAGTACAGATGGAATGAATTCTTTTAGTAACATGAACAGTTGATATAGCACTTGACTCATGAATCTCTGTATCTATAACCTTTCTCCTTGGTTGTCTATAAAACATTTTGTTGTCCATACTTATCTAAGAGTCGAAACAACCAGGGAATGATATTGATGTGCACCTAGTACCATTGGTGGTAGATCTAAAAACATTGTGGGCTCGTGGGGTATAAATATCATATGCATACAAGCAAGAGAACTTCAATTTACACTGCTTGTTGTTCTGCACCATAAATGATTATCCTACCTTTGCTAACCAGTCGGGCCAGAGTACAAAAGGAGCCAAAGCCTGTACTCACTACTTATATGATACCGAGATTGTGTGGTTGAATCACTCACGCAAAACCGTATATGTATGTCACCATAGGTTTCTTAGAAAAAATTACTATACCGCAAGATGAAGAAACAATTCGACGGAAAGAACAAGGATGATACAGCTCCAAGGCCTTTTAAGTGGGAGAGATGTTTATGATATGGTTTAGCGATTTTGATGTTACACCGAGAAAGAAACGTAAATTGAGTACCCATGAGAAGAGCATTTTAAAAAAGAGACCAATATTTTGGGATCTACCTTATTGGAAGTACTTAGAGTTCACCATTGCATCAACATCATGCGTGTAAAGAAGAATGCATATGATAGCTCGATTGGTCTCTTATTGAACATTAAGAGCAAAACAAATGATGGCATCAATGCACGACTTGACGTAGAAACTAGGTTCAATTCCTAAGTTAATAAAAAAAGAATAAATTCGATCGGATCTATATATCTTGAGATATTACCTTTGCAAGATGATACTTTTGCAAGAAACTGAACTCCGTAATGAACTTCGTGACTGCTGCGACGGACAAAACTTCAGTCGATGTTCAAATCTACACCGAACTAAAAAACAACTCAAGGTGCTGAGAGCTCTTCAAATTCTTCTAGTTGCCTGACTCCTTTGCTGGCTTCAACTAAGCTGCAATAGAATAAAGATCAAGCGCTAAAAACTTCTAGTTGCAAGGATTTTCTTCTTCACGCCGCGATGCACAGGATGCTCAGATTTGCAAGAAGGATTTTATTTATCTGGATACAGTACTCCAAAACAAAAGAGTACAAACCCTAAAACCTGGCTCTCTGCATAAACAGGAGACACCTCCCCCTATTTATACAGAGCAAACATAAAGAGATTGAATACAACTCCACTTCCCATATGGAAAGAGTTCATATACATCTCAACCTGGCCTAACATGGCCAAAAACAACTCTTGCACGTATGTACAGCCCACATGCTGTAAATACGTGACTAACCAGCCTCCATGTGCATGTTCTCTAGCCCGAACATCCCGCATGACATCCTTAACCACCAAGACCTCGATTCCTCTCTGAATCTAGTCCCGAACCTCAGTTCCTCTATGAACCTAGTTCCAGTCCCGTCATCGACCACGTTCGCCCTCGAGCAACACCTGCACATGAATAAACAAGAAACAGATCCGAGCACAAGTCCATGACTTGACTCAAAGTCAATCCATGCAACCACTCACACGAGCGCATTGCATCAAGCAAAATCATTAACATGCTATCACATCATATCAAACAATCATCTTAAACAACACATGCACATGCACAACACATGTCATGATCGCAACCACTTTGCAATGCCAATTTCATTACTAAGCCAATTTTTCAGCACATAATTTCACACAACCACTGTAGAAACATAATTTAGTTCTGGATGTAAATGCGTAACTGTATGCGGTGCCGTTGAAGCTTGCAGGGTGCAACTGCTAGAATCTATTCGGCTGCTTCACTGCTCTGTGAGCTTCTTGTGTGAGTATGTTTAGGTTGCAGCCGGTTGCTATGTGATATTATTTCAATAAACGTTTGTGCTGTGTGCAGAGGCTGGTGATTACAGGTTTTTATCGGCTTTTTGCCTTGGATTGTTCATTAACTTGTTAGGCGTGCAGTGGTAGATTCTTAAGAAAATGTGAAATAAAAAGGTGTCCTACTCTGATGTGGCTTCTAGTACGAATTTTTGTTCTAGATTGAAACTGAGAATCTAAATACTTCTCTTTTGAAGAATGCACTCTTTCTTCACCTTCTTTGGGCTATCCGTGTGTTATGTAATGTCTGTTTGATCAGCATTGTAGAGAGACAGTTCGACAATACATACATATATGGTTTTTTTTTTTTTGCTCTTTTGTTCTTACATGCAGTTTCTACTTTCTGGATCTGCAGGTCATTTAAACACAGAGAAACCGATCGGAGCCGTGGTTTTGGCTTTGTCACCGTGAGTACTGTTGAGGAGGCTGAGAAGGCTGTGGAGATGTTCGATCGCTATGTGAGTATATTTCATTATTTGATGGGGCTAGTTTCTTTAAATTTTCCGAATTTAGTCATTTAGTTGAAGTTACGGATAAACTGTTTTCCTATCTTAGCGCGACAGCTCATGTGCTCATAGTCGAGCTACTAATTTATATGCTTGCAGTATGCATGGAATAATGGGAATATGGGATGCCACTAGTTTGCATTTGCATATGTTTTCTGTAATAGGTTCCTATGGTAATGTTGTATATATGGATTTTTCGTTCGACATGGTAGTGCTCTTAGATTAGAGGGAACACATTATTTGTCAAGCCAACTTAATCGGCCTCTTCATTCTGTTCACTTTGTTTACTAACTTATTTCATTCATATGCTATGCGCGCGAGAGTGTTATTAACTTAATTCGCTCCTTGTAGTTATTATTACTTCTGAAGGCCATATGTAATTCGTTTGCTATGTTAGCTTGTGTTAAAGAATGTAGAAATTGCATGCTTTGCTGATTAACCTTTAATATGGACAGGATGTGAATGGAAGGCTTCTGACTGTAAACAAGGCAGCTCCTAGAGGTGCCCGGGTGGAAAGACCTCCACGTCAATTTGGGTCTTCTTTCAGGATTTATGTTGGCAATCTGCCTTGGCAAGTGGATAACTCTAGGTTGGTACAATTGTTCAGCGAGCACGGCAAAATAAAGTGCTTGATGCTAGAGTTGACTACGACAGAGACTGGTCGTTCATGGGGATTTGGTTTAGTAACAATGGCAACACAGGGGGAATTGGATGATGCTATTGCCGCCCTTGACGGACAGGTCAGTGTATAGTTGATTTCACTGTCATTTGCATACCGTATAACCGGATGAAGCAAACCTAGTTTTACTGAGATAATCAAATATCGTAGCGAGGCTATGGGCTGATGCTAATTTTATCATATCGTGAACAAGTTATGTATGACCTTTTACTTTTCTTGCCCAGTTGCCCCAAATATATGACTATTCCATTTTGAATTCCACAGAGTTTGGATGGTCGTGCCCTGCGGGTGAATGTTGCAGAGGAGCGGCCGCAGCGAGGTTATTTTTGCAAAAAAAAAAAAAGTGGAAGAGGGTACAGATGATTGAACAATTTACAGTAAAAAAATGTATTATTAAAAAAAATTCCTGCCTTATTTGATTTAGAAATTGGTGGTTAAAAGAGGATGATAAAATAAATATTTTTAATGTGGAAAGAGAATGATGAAGGAAATACTGTTAGAGTATTTTTCTGATAAGGGAATAGAATCTAGAAAGGAATTTCTTTAGGTGAGAAAAGGAATGAAATGCAGGAAACGGTCGCCGACTGGCATAATTAAATCGTAGAGAGGGACGGGTGTCGGATATGACCCGAGCTGTGACGTACTTTCACTGGTGTTTGAGCTGTCGTGTCGTATGCGGCCGGGAAACAACGTCACGTGCGTGGAATGTGACACTCCTCCACGCGAGGGCGGAGACTGAGCAAACAAAGTAAAGAGTAAACGCGACGACTTGGCGCTACCATATAATACCGATCGCTAGCCGTACGTCCACTACGTACCGTACGTACCGAAATAACCGACATGGCAATAATGCGTTCTGCAAGCTTGCTGCTGCTGCTGCTGCTGTCCTCCTTCATGTCCGTCTTGGCAGTCGCCGACGACGGCGAGGCGGCCGCGCTGCTCGCCTTCAAGGCCGCGGCGGTCAGCGGCAGCGGCTATGACGCGCTCGCCTCGTGGAACCGGAGCAGCAGCACCGGGTTGTGCGGCTGGGAGGGCGTGACGTGCAGCAGCGGCAGCCTCCGGCGGGTGGTGGCGCTCAGCCTGCCGTCCCTCGGGCTCGCTGGCACCCTCTCCCCGGTCATCGGCAACCTCTCGTCCCTGCAGACGCTCAACCTGAGCTTCAACTGGCTGCGCGGCGACATCCCTGCAAGCCTCGGCCTTCTGCGCCGCCTCCGGACCCTTGACCTCAGCGTCAACACGTTCTCCGGCGCGCTCCCGGGGAACCTCACCTCCTGCATCAGCCTGACAAGCCTGCTCCTCGACGGCAACAAGCTCACCGGGCACATACCGGTCGAGCTCGGCAACACGCTGACACGGCTCCAGCGACTCAGGCTGGATAACAACACCTTCACCGGCCCAATCCCGGCGTCGCTGGCAAACCTGACGTCCCTGCGCTACCTCAACCTCAGGATCAACAAGCTCGAGGGCCCAATACCTCCTGGGTTCGGCAGCAATGCTCCGGGCCTTCTGTTCCTCGACCTCTGCCAAAACAACCTGCATGGTGTTCTCCCGCTGTCCCTGTACAACCTGTCGTCTCTGAGTGTTCTTGGCGTAGGGAATAACAAGTTGCGTGGAAGCATTCCTGCCGACATCGACGAAAAGCTCCCTCGCATAAGCTATCTTGGACTGTTCGATAACCATTTCAGTGGTGCCATCCCTTCCTCGCTCTCCAATCTCACTGCCCTCGCAAGTCTGCCACTCTCAGGGAACGGATTCACTGGCTACGTGCCTCGTGATCTGGGGAGGTTGCAGGCTCTGCAGATTCTGCTTCTGGATGATAACAGGCTTGAAGCAGGGAAGACGGGGCATGGGTGGGATTTCATCACCTCAATGGCAAACTGCAGCCAGCTACAACGTTTGTCTTTCGGCTACAACTATTTCACAGGACAGCTTCCTGCTTCAATAGTGAATCTCTCGACGACCCTACGGGAGCTTTACTTGGCTGACAATAGGATCTCCGGAAGCATCCCCCATGACATTGGCAATCTGGTCGGGTTAAGAGTGTTATACATCGAAAATACTGTGGCATCGGGTTTTATTCCAGAGAGCATTGGGAAGCTGGCAAACCTGACTGAGCTAGCCCTGTACAACAACAGCTTGTCAGGCCTTATACCATCATCTATCGGAAATCTCACCAAGCTGATTAAGCTATTCGCGGATGGCAACAACTTGGAAGGACCAATCCCACCGAGCATCGGTAAGCTGAAGAGTCTGTTTGCTCTTGATTTATCACGCAATCACCTCAACGGTTCCATTCCCAAGGAAATTTTGGAGCTATCGTCCCTTACCTGGTACTTGGATTTGTCATACAACTCCTTGTCTGGACCCCTTCCTTCTGAGGTTGGCAGCTTGGCTAACCTCAACAGGCTGAGCCTGACAGGGAACCAGCTGTCTGGCCAGATACCCGATAGTATCAGAAATTGCATGGTGCTGGAGGAGCTGTTGTTGGGTAACAACTCGTTCCAAGGAAGTGTACCTCAATCTCTGGAGAACATCAAGGGGCTCCTCGTGCTTGAACTAACCATGAATAAGCTGTCTGGTAGGATCCCTGATGCCCTCGGTAGCATCCACAACCTGAAAGAGTTGTACCTAGCGTACAACAACTTGTCCGGGCCGATCCCAGCAATTTTACAGAATTTGACATCATTATCAAAATTGGATATTTCTTTCAATGATCTGCAAGATGAAGTGCCAGAAGGAGGTATTTTTAGAAATTTAACTTACTTGTCGATTGCCGGAAATAATGGGCTTTGTGGTGGAATACCTCAGCTTCATTTGGCTCCATGCCCCACGCCTGTTGTGAGAAAGAACAAGAAAGGGCGGTCAAAGTCTCTTGGAATAGCCCTGGCAACATCCAGTGTACTCTTGTTCTTAGCTTTTTTTATTGCACTCATTCATTTGATCTATAAGAAGCTTAGACGAAGACATAAGAGCCAGTTCCTAACCCCGGTAATTAATCGAAGAACAGTATGAGAGAGTTTCTTATCAGGAACTGTCAAATGGAACCAATGGATTTTCAGAGGACAATTTGCTCGGAAACGGAGGCTACGGCGCTGTCTATAAATGCACTTTCCATGACGAGGGAACAATTGCCGCTGTAAAGGTGTTTAACCTTGAAAAGTCTGGATCTACTAGAAGTTTTGTGGCCGAATGCGAGGCACTGAGAAGGGTGCGTCACCGTTGTCTCATAAAGATCATCACTTGCTGCTCAAGCATCAATCACCAAGGTCAAGAGTTCAAGGCGCTGCTTTTTGAGTTCATGCCCAATGGTAGCTTATATAGTTGCGGGGCCACTATTGTGTGTCTACAGGAGACGAAAGTCATTAATTGGACAGCAAGTTTGCTAAATGAGACGCTGGGAACGAGATTGGCTAACCAAACAGTCACTATTCCTTCCAATGGTGTTTCTGGAGGAATCCTCGTGGCGGCGCAGGATGATGTCTATGATCTCCACAATTCCAGAAGCACTTCATATACGATCACGGCGACGTTAACTTCTCGTTACGATGGGTCCAGTTGGGACATTACTGGTGTATATGGGCCGCAAACAGACGCCGATAAAAGAAGTTTTCTCGCTGAGTTAGAAGATCTGCAAGGATCAGTTCTCCCTAGATGGCTCATATTAGGGGACTTCAATCTCATTAGACAAGCGAGCGAGAAGAACAGAGGTCCAATAAATAGGCGAATGATGCAACACTTCAATCACACGATAAATAGAATGTAGCTCCTGGAGCTCGATCTGCAGGGACGTCGATTCACCTGGACTAATGAACACGAACAACCAACCATGACGAGAATCGATCGTTTCCTTACAACTACAGAATGGCACGAGACATTCCCAAATGCGGACCTTACTGCAATGCCAACGATGACATCAGACCATTGCCCTCTTCTCATGCAAGGAAACACAACCTATGAGCACTATAGAGGGTTTCGGTTCGAAGCTTGCTGGATCAAGTTGCCGGGGTTCCAGGAGACGGTGATGCAAGCCTGGACACAGCCAGTTTACACTTCGGATCCCATGCTAAAGCTGCATGTCAAAATGATCAGAACGGCTAAAGCATTAAAAAGATGGAGGAGAAAAACTTTTGCAAACTTAGCAGTGCAAACAGCATTGATTCAAGTCACAATCGCCATTCTCGAAAGCTCACAAGAAAGACGGTCGCTTTCGCACGATGAAATAGAACTCCGGAAAGCTCTTAAAATCAAACTGCTAGGCCTAGCTGCCATACAAAAATCCAGGGCTAGACAACACTCAAGATTAACAAAAATACGACTAGGAGACTCCAATACCCGGTTTTTCCATCTAATAGCCACCTCAAGAAGGCGAAGAAACTTGATTCGGGTACTACAAAAAGGGGACAGATTGATGTTCACTCAACAAGAAAAAGTAGAAGAGGCTTACCAATTTTTCAAAAAAGCGTTGGGAGAACACGGCATTAGGGAGAAAGCTCTCCTTTGGAGTTCTTTGGGCTACACGACAAGGGATCTCGCAGATCTGGAGACACCTATAACGGACGATGAAGTGTTCAACACCGTGCAGGAGCTTCCAAATCAAAAAGCTCCAGGTCCTGACGGATATATCGGGATATTCTACAAAACATGCCTTCACATAATCAAAAACGATCTGGTGGAAGCAATAAGAGCATTCTTCGATCTTCGCCATGAAAAGTTGCACAAATTAAATGAAGCAAACATCGTCCTGCTCCCGAAGATAGGCAATGCGGATAGATTGGAACAATTCAGGCCAATCAACCTTATAAATAGTTTTATGAAGATTGTCACCAAGATAATGGCAAATGTGCTTGCACCCAAACCGATGAGATGGTTTCCGTCTCACAGAACGCTTTCATTAAGAAGAGATGTATCCATGATAATTTTTTATACGTTCAAAGAGTAATTCGCCAGCTTCACCGAGACAAGACACCTGCGCTTTTCATTAAGTTAGACATTTCCAAAGCCTTCGATTCACTCAACTGGACGTATCTTCTTGAGGTGCTTCAGGCCTTAGGTTTTGGTCTTAAATGGAGGGAATGGGTGGCCGCAATTCTAAGGACATCCTCTTCAAAGATTTTAATTAATGGACGTCCGACAGCGACGATACGGCACGCGCGGGGGGTAAGACAGGGGGATCCGTTATCCCCCCTTCTGTTCATCCTAGCAATAGACCCACTACAGAAATTGCTTCGTGCAGCAGAGAACCGAGGCATCCTAAAACTCAGATCGCCAAGAACAGCAAAACTTCGATGTTCACTTTATGCAGATGACGCTGGTATATTTTTAAACGCTGAGGCGACGGAGCTAGCGGCTCTCGGCCGAATATTGGATGTTTTTGGGAGATGCTCGGGGTTAAAAATCAACATTTCCAAAACAGAAATTTATCCAATCAGATGCCAAGATAGTCTTCTGCAAGATCTGTTGAACATCTTCCCAGGGAAACTCGCACACTTCCCAGGAAGATATCTCGGCCTTCCTTTACAAATTAGGCAATTAAGAAGAATTGAAATTCAGCCATTGATTGATAAAATTGGCAACAGGCTGGCAGGGTGGAAAGGAAAATTGCTTTCCAAGGCCGGTAGAGAAACCCTTGTAAAGTCGGTATTAACTTCACAACCAATATATCACCTGACGGTCTTTACAGCGCAAAAGTGGCTCATTCGAAGCATTGATAAACTTAGGCGAAGTTTTCTGTGGAGTGGGAAAGAACCTGAAAATTGTAGTGGAGGAAAATGTTTGATCAATTGGCCAGTAACCTGTCTGCCAAAAGCCAAAGGGGGGCTGGGGATCCTGGATCTGGAACGATTTGCTCGTGCTTTAAGACTTCGATGGCTCTGGTACAAGTGGAAGAACAATGAAAGGGCTTGGACGGGACTTGACCTGCCCTGCGATGCAACGGATGTGGCCCTTTTTAATGCATCCACGGTCGTCACGGTGGGAAACGGGAAGCTAGCAGACTTTTGGAGATCAAGTTGGGTGGATGGGAAAGCCCCAAAAATATGGCGCCAACCTTTTCCAAACAAAGAAGAAGGAAAAAATCTCATCCATCGTGCAATGAGGACAATTATCGGGTTCGCTTCAGACACCGTTGAACTCTCCTAATGCAATCCGTGAGTTTGTCACTCAGATGAAGCTATTCGATTTAATCGAGAGCAATGTAGAGATGGATGATCAAATAAGATGGCGCTGGACTCCGGATGGCCAATATTCAACAAGGACGGCATATCTAATACAATTCGACACGGTTTATTGTAGAATGAAAATCAATCCCGTTTGGAAAGCGAAAGCAGAACCTAAATGCCGCTTTTTCGCATGGACTTTACTTCACAACAAGATTTTAACGGCAGATAATTTGCAAAAAAGGGGATGGCCATGTAATGCAAACTGCAGTCTTTGTAATGCATCTCCGGAAACACTGACTCATCTGTGCAAAGATTGCCCCTTCGCTTCAGATGTTTGGGACATTCTTCTACTCTGGGGCAACCTCGATCGTTGGCGGAACCTTAGTCACAACGGTTCGGTGTATAAATGGTGGCAAAGACTAAGAGGTCAATATGAAAGAGCTAGAAGACGAGAGTTGGATGGTCTCATCATCTACTTCTGGTGGAACATTTGGCTTGAAAGAAACAGACGTATCTTTCAGGGAATAACTTCAACATCAGAACAAGTGGCCACATCGATCAAAGACATGGTTTTAAACCATGGTTTTGCTTGGTCGACATACCGTACGGACTAGATACGGATTAGATATTAGAGGGTTTTCCTTGCGGGATTTTTTTTTTCTTCAGTGGTATGGGTGGAGTTTACATAGGTGAGTAGTGGAATGTGGGGTAGAATATGGTAAGCAATATTGTAAGGTTTTTTTGGGTCCGGTTTTTTCCTTAAAAAACTGGCCAATCTGTCTTTGTTTTCGTTTTTTCCTTCTAATAAAGTTTGCAGCAACTCTCTTGCTGCTCTTTCGAAAAAAAAATATATAGTTGGCTTCATCCAAAATCTGACAAGCCCACTATGACTCTGACCTTAGCTCAGAGAATGGACATTGCTGTTGATATCATGGATGCCTTGGACTATCTTCATAATCTTTGTCAGCCACCAATCATTCATTGTGATCTTAAGCCAAGCAACATCCTTCTTGCAGAAGACATGAGTGCCCGAGTTGGAGATTTTGGCATATCAAGAATCCTTCCTGAAGGTACAAGCAAAACCCTGCAGAATTCAAATAGCACAATTGGAATAAGAGGCTCCATTGGTTATGTTGCTCCAGGTAACTGAAATTGTTGTGTTTTGGTCTCTGTTCATTACCCCTAGTTCTTACATAAATATGAATGCTAATCAATCTAAATTTCTCCAGAGTATGGCGAAGGTTCTCCAATCTCAGCTCTCGGCGATGTTTATAGCCTGGGCATATTACTCCTCGAGATGTTTACAGGACGGAGCCCAACAGACGACATTTTCGCAGATTCGTTGGATCTTCACAAGTTTTCAGAGGCTGCTTTTCCTGACAGAATCTTGGAGATAGCTGATCCGACAATGTGGGCGCACAAGAACGCCAACGATAGCATCACAAGAAACAGAAATGTTGAGTGTTTGGTCTCTGCCATTGGGCTCGGCATATCCTGCTCAAAGCGGCAACCCAGGGAACGAATGCCGATACGGGACGCAGCAGCGGAGATGCACTCGATCAGAGATACATACCTCATGTCTGCCAGTTCTGTTGTAGTGGAACAGAGAGGAGGAGGAGGAGAATCCACCACACTGCAGTGATCTGCACCAACAATGAACAACTAGAGACGAGGATTGGACAAGACACCACCACTTTCCAGAAGCAACTGAAGATACAACATCCTTTCTTAAAACTCTGTATATGGTTGTATCAGATCTATGCAATTCCCTAGAATGTTTGGTGACTGTTTGTACATATTTCTTTATTTTCTATATATAATTATTATATACTCTTTACACTAACAAAATAAGTCCCGCTAGAATATGTGCAGTCAAATATTATCAATTTTGACCAAATATATTTTCTAAAATATGTAGTTTGGATATACGAAGATGGTACAAGTAAATTTGTCATGAAACATATTTTCAAAATCGCTATCAGGTACAAGTTGGGGGACAGGAGGGTTTTGGTTACTTCGATCTGAATTCGGAGAGTAGCACCGTGCCAAAATCAGCCAATTTCGAGTTCCGGCCACACGATTAGTGAAGAACGAAACACACTCTTCTCGATGATTGAAGGAAACATGCAAACGGGAAGCCCAGAAGTGCGTGCAATGCAATATATCACATGAAAGCCCAATCTTAAGAGCTCGGGGAAAAAGATGGCGCTATTCGGGCCAGGGAAAAAGAATCAAAACGACTGGCAGATCCTTGATCCGTCGGGCGCAGTTGTGAGACATGTCTGGCCGGCACTCGCCGGAGCTCCGCCGCCCTCCGACCGTCCGCCAAGACCGTGGCCCATGCATGCAGAAGGCGAGTGTCATAGAGTTCATTTTGCAAACATTCCCTCTGCTACTTTTCTCCCTCAATCTAGGCCTTGGAAGATTTGCTGTCAATAATGTAACATTTTTAATTAGCTCGCTGACATTGGAGATGCTTTTAGTGGCCTAGAGTATATATACCAGAATGGAGAGATTATCATGTCAGAAAAGATGTCAATTCAGTCAACAGACGATAAACCGCACTACAGACTGAACATTGCTTTTAAACGGCATGAAAACACACCATGCATTCCTCTCAAAACACACACACACAGAGACCACGCATTACAGGCACAGCAGCATATTGCATAAATGGAGGACGAATCAATTTATAAGTAAGTGAAGTCAAGAAAAAAAAGTCAAAAAAGAAAAAGATGACACCACTTCATAGAGAATTAATTCGAGACCAATCCGAGACAGCTCGCACAAGAGGTAAGATTCATTCTCCTATATGGTAAACTAGATGCGTGGGCACACCGCACGCCGCTACACGCCCGGCGGAAAAAAAATCACTCTACCTTCTCGGGAAAAAGCATACCTAGATATAATTTCGGGATCTTCGAGGAGAGGGGGGGGGGGGGGGGGGGTTCGTGGGGAAAATGGACTTAGATGTAATTTCGAAAATATTGGGGGTTCTTCTCAGTAAAAAGTGGACTCGGATGTAATTCAGATTTTGGGGGTCTTCCCACAAAAAAAAGGACCAGGATGTAATTTTGGGACCAAAATGACTTGGATGCGTTCGGGAGCCCGGAAACCTTCTAGGTTTAATATAAGGATTATTATTGGTAATATCTACAAGTCCTCCGAACTGTGAGGTCAAACTTTCTATTCTATGATACATCTACATTAGCCATATGAAAATATATCATTAGGCTTATTGTTAAAAGTACTTTTATAATATTTTAAAACTATAAATTGTAATGGTCCAAATCACATATTAGATATCATGAAAAGCTAATAACGTCGTTGAAAAAAGAACAAACAGATCATTTTTTAGATCAAAAACCTCTCCAGGCGATAAAAAGCTAAGATCACCACATGCACCAGCTATACATAGGGCAGAAACATGCTCACAATAAAAGATCTACTGGGATAACATCTGAACAAAGCTAAGCAACAGACACTGCGACACCTGCTCCAAACAAAGTTATTTTCACAGCAGACAATGCACCTTATAATGTTCATCGTCCGACAAGCTATAACCACCCACAAAAGTACGACACAGAAACAATAGTCTAGTATACAAGTCCTTTCCAGTTTCTGACTTCCTGTCCAAAAAATTTAATATTGTCAAAGTATGTCATGTGACAAATATAATTGAATCATCTTTATGTGATCAATTGAAATACAAGACCTTTAGACCTTTCCGCCTAGATTTCGCTAGCGAGGGGGGATTGGCGGTTTGAGTCTCCCTCCAATCCCGGCTCTAGGTTTCAGTTTGTATAATTTTTGCTTTCTGTTAGGTTCAGTTGGGGTCTAGTCGACCTGTTGTATGACTCTGTTGTTTAGTTACCTCTTTCTTTAATGCATAGCAGAGCTCCTGCCGTCTTTTCAAAAAAAAAAAAGAAATATCAAGAAAAATACTATCGAACAAACTAAATTCAAAATGTTCTATCACATGCTTCCCACATAACAGGATATTGTGACTTGACAGGGTACTTATATAACTTATACTGCTTTGCCAACATATATAATACAAAGTAATGACGACGTAGCCATATATCGATCGAAGACCTTAAACAATCAACATCGCCATGCAATGTAAAAGGGGCACTCTACTACTGCTGCTGCTACTAATATAAAAGCTGTCTATTACGCCAGTTTTCTACCACCGCTGATTTCATATAATTCACAAAGCCAAATCAAGAAACAGGCCACCTAGCTAGCCAGATGCGTCTCTCTTATTTTCATGAACCTCCTCCTGCCCATTCTGATGACCGTCGCGGCGAGTGTTGCCAGCAGTGATGAGACCGCGCTGCTCGCTTTCAAGGAGGGGATCAGCAGGGACAGCTCTGTCGCGCTTGCTTCTTGGAACGGCAGCGCCAGCTTCTGCTACTGGGAAGGCGTGACATGTAGCCGCAGGAAGCCATCGCGGGTGTTGGCGCTCAGTCTGCCGAGCCTTGGGCTTGCTGGGACCCTTTCCCCGGCTATTGGCAACCTCACCTTCCTGCAAAACCTCAACCTAAGCTTCAACTGGTTCCATGGTGAGATCCCCCCAAGCATTGGCCTCCTCCGACGACTGCGCACCCTTGTGTTGCAGGACAACTCCTTCTCCGGTACATTCCCTACCAACTTAAGCTCCTGCATTAGCATAGTTTTCCTTGATCTCAGTGGCAATAAGCTCCATGGGCACATACCCGCTGAGCTTGCCAACACACTGACTCACCTCCAAGTGCTCAAGCTGCCGAACAACAGCTTCACAGGGCCCATCCCACCGTCACTGTCCAATCTGTCATCCCTATGCTACCTCAAGCTCTCTTGGAACCATCTCGAGGGCCCAATCCCACATGAACTTAGCAACATTCAAGGCCTCCAGGTACTTGATGTCTTCCGTAACAACATTTCTGGTGTGCTTCCACCCTCTCTCTACAATCTGTCGTCACTGAGGAGCTTTGTAATAGGGATGAACAAGTTGCATGGAAATATTCCTACCGATATCGGCAGTAGGTTCCCCAGCATGCATACTCTAACTTTGTCTTACAACCAGTTCAGTGGAGCCATTCCTTCTTCACTCTCCAATCTTTCCCAACTCACAACACTTCGCCTCGATGTGAATAGATTTAGCCAGCATGTTCCTCCCACTTTGGGGAGGCTGCGAGCTCTAAAACTATTGGACTTGAGTTACAACAAGCTTGAAGCAAACAACAGGGAGGGGTGGGAGTTCATCACTTCACTCGCAAACTGCAGCCAGTTAAAGAATCTCGCTCTCAGCAGCAACTCTTTCAGAGGGCAGCTTCCGGGTGCAATTGTAAACCTCTCAGCAACTCTTCAGCTGCTTTACCTAACTGACCTTAAGATCTCCGGGAGCATCCCCTCAGACATTGGCAATCTGGTTGGTCTCAACTTACTAGTCATAGCGAATACTTCTATGTCTGGAGCGATTCCAGAGAGCATCGGAAAGCTAGCAAACTTGGTTGAGTTGTTCCTGGATAGTAGCGATTTGTCAGGCCTCATACCATCATCTGTTGGAAATCTGACAAAGTTAAATAGGTTGATTATGCTCAACAACAACCTGGAAGGACCGATCCCAACTAGTCTCGCAAGTTGAAGACTATATTTCATATTGATCTGTCCAATAATTACCACCTGAATGGGTCAATTCCCAAGGAAATTTTGGAGTTGACATCCCTTTCTTCTTCCTTGGACCTATCGTACAACTCCCTTTCTGGGCCTCTACCTTCAGAAGTTGGTTACTTGGCTAACCTTAACAGGTTGCATCTATCAGGAAACCAATTGTCCGGACAGATACCTGATAGCATAAAAAATTGCATAGTGCTGGAATTTATATTTTTGGATAATAACTCATTCCATGGAAGCATACCTGAATCTCTCAGAGACATAAAAGGCCTACGCATATTAAACCTAGCGATGAACAACTTGTCTGGTTGGATCCCTGATGCCCTTGGTAGCATCGGCAACCTGCAAGAATTGTATCTGTCCCACAACAACTTGTCAGGGGCAATCCCAATAATTCTACAGGATTTGTTGTTGTTCAAATTGGATGTGTCTTTCAACAATCTGCATGGTGAGGTACCAAAAGAGGGTGTCTTCAAAAATTTATCTGGTTTATCAATTGCCAGAAATAAGAATCTCTGTGGTGGAATACCTCAGCTACATTTGGCTCCTTGCCCCATGGCCCCTATGATAAGGAACAGAAGGTTAAATTATCGTATCATAGCTATGGCAACAGGACAAATCCCGTTCCTGATTTTAGTTGTTGCTTTTATTTGGTTATTATATAAGAAGAAGCAGAAACAAATGCAAAACCGCAAGTTACCATCCCTTGCAATTGATGAGCAGTATGAAAGAATTCCTTATTATGCATTGTCGAAAGGAACTGATGGATTTTCAGAAGCCAATTTGCTTGGGAAAGGAAGTTACGGTGCAGTTTATAAATGCACCTTGCATGATGGGTATACAAGTACAACTGCAGCAGTGAAGGTGTTCAACCTTCAACTATCAGGATCTTCTAAGAGTTTTGTGGCAGAATGCGAGGCATTGAGGAGGGTGCGGCACCGTTGTCTCATCAAGATCATCACTTGTTGCTCAAGCATCGATCCCCAAGGTCAAGATTTCAAAGCACTGGTTTTTGAGTTCATGCCAAATGGTAGCTTGTATGATTGGCTTCATCTGAAATCTGCCAAGCCTGCTCCAAGCAATACACTCAGCCTAGCTCAGAGGTTGGACATTGCTGTTGATATCATGGATGCACTGGACTATCTTCACAACCACTGTCAGACACCAATCATCCACTGTGACCTAAAGCCAAGCAACGTATTTCTTGCAGAAGACATGAGCGCCCAGGTTGGAGATTTTGGCATTTCAAGAATTCTTTCTGAAAATACAAGCCAAACTTTGCTAAATTCAACCAGCTCCATTGGAATTAGAGGCTCTATTGGTTATGTTGCTCCAGGTAACAACAAATCTTGCTCGTATAATAATTGCCTTTTCCTTATTCTCTACCTTATGCTTTGGAGTATTTAATAGATATCTCACATACAGCATACTGATCAACAATGACTGCATACTTGTAGAGTATGGTCAAGGTTGTGCCATCTCAACTCTTGGTGATGTTTATAGCCTTGGCATATTGTTGCTCGAGATGTTCACCGGAAGGAGCCCTACTAATGACATGTTCAAAAATTCACTAGACTTGCACAAGTTTGTTGAGGCAGCTCTTCCTCATAGGGCGATGGAGATTGCTGATCCAACAATCTGGCTCCATCATGAAGCAAATGATATGTATCCCGTTGATACAGGCCTTAGAAGGTGTAGAATCCACGAGTGCTTGGTTTCTGTTTTCAAACTTGGCATATCCTGCTCGAAGCAACTGGCCAGAGAGCGAATTCTGATGGGGGATGCTGCAGCAGAGATGCATGCAATCAGGGATGCATATCTCATAGTTGCCAATTCACAAAAAACCTAATATGGAGTAGGAACCACTTCTTGAAGCAACTTGCAACAATAACTGAAGCCACACACAGTTCTAGTTTTCTTTTCGTTTTTCTTTTCTAGACTTTAATGCTATACATGTATTTATAATCGTGAGTTCCAATGCATGACATGAACTTCAGTCTGAATGTGCGTTTGCTATAACTATATTACATAAATATGTGGCCTCACTCATGAGGATGCAGCAGCCAGAAAGTTCATGCGGCATGCGAAAGATGTAGTGCAAGTGTGCAACTACAGGTTGTGATGTTGAGTTTATTTATCTTATCGGAGATAAGAAGCTGAAGCATAGAAAATGATAGGAAGCAAAGCGCATTGCCGCATAAATTTGTCTATTTTGGCATTTGAGATTCTTGAAGGCTAAGCTATATCATAATAGTAGTGTCACCAAACAAGTTAAATGATTGAACTGAATGCCACGGTGGTTTGAAACAAAATGTTCAGCATTTGCTATTGAATTTCGTAGCGTAACAGACAGAGCAGACAATAGTGAACTGAAAAGAAATGTGAACGAGAGGGATATATACCATTTTATCTCTGCGTGACGGGATGAGGACGCCGCGCCGGCGGCAGCGGCGTGCGGCCACGAGGGAGCGGGGGAGACACCAAGGCCACTCACAGGTTCACTAGTCAAATCCAACGGTGGGCGCGGCGGAGCGCTACGGGGCAGATCCTTGGGGGGCGGGGCAGCAAGGCGCCGGCGGTGGTTGTTACCTGAAGGGAAGGAAGCGGGGGCGGAGGGCGGCACGGAAGCCTCGTGGCAGATCTGAAGGCGAGGCAGGAGGAGGTGATGAGGGAGATCGGCGGGCCGCACCGAACCGTGGCGGCGGCGGACAGGCAGGCGAGGCGGGGAGGGTGGGTGGCGGTGCCCGGTGGTCGCCGGGTGGCTGAGGCCGCCTGAGAGGCCGAGAGCGGGGGAGCGGTCACTGGTCAGGAAAGATTTATTATTTTGCCACTGGTCAGCGAGGGAATTAAGTGGAGTGAGCCGTGGCCGTCGGATTGAGATCAAGTGTGTGAGGATCCTCAATCGATTATATGTAGTATGGTTTGGGAAAAACGAATACAACTCTACGCCTCCGATCGCCGCCAAGAACGCAAGTTCTACGCCACCTACTCGCCACCTTGTTCTGCACGGGTTTTGCCTTATACTAGTTCAATGCCCGTGCGTTGTCACGAAAAAATAAATTGGTAACGAAACATAAAGGTCAAGCAATAAAAGAGAATTGTACTACAAGATCAAACATCTATTTCTCTCGACATAAAAAGTTTTATGGTTCCTTCTCCAATGTGAATTAAAACCAAATATACGAAGAGCTGCTATACAGAATAGAACTAAAACATGAACCATTGTTGATATCAAGAGATGACAACCACTTATTGGCAATAACTTGTATTAGAAGCAGTCAGATGAAAGGGCGAAAAATGGTCAAGCTTTCGAGTATGTACATGTGAATGAAGCATATAACCTGGTCAATGAAAGTTGGAAGATGTCGTGACTTCATGTAATCTCTACCATTATAACATCAATAGAAAGATACCAAATTATAGTTGTTAAAATACTCCAGATTCTCAATTTAAATTGACAGAAGAAAACTCTAGTAATTGTTCAACTCAAACAACTCGAGGACGACATAGAATTGCGTTACATTGTGCTAGCTCTTTCTTCTCTTCTTTCAACAGCCGAGCCAAGGAGGAAGAAGAAGAAATAAAGAAAGAAACACCCTGCCTTTCATCTGCTACCACATCCATGACAAGTGCCACCTCATTTCATACAAGCAGCCACACACTTCATTTCCAGCTCCATGCCACGTCCTACACATGCATCTTGACATCCCAGCTTGTGCGGGCAAAACACCTTCCGCCATTCTCCTCATATTGTTCAGTAAGCTGTGGATTCCTGGACTTACGCTGCTTCATTGTGTAAACAATCTGGGGCACAAACCTCAAAAAGCCCCTCCCCTTTTATGGCAGATGTTTTAAAAATTGCCCATTGGCGGCTCTTAATCTTGTGAAGCTCTAATGATTCTGTTATGGCAGCATCATCAAGTGCACCTGGAAGATCCTGAATGAGAACAGACATGACAATGTATAAGTTAAGCAAGATACAACAGATCGTAATAGGATATGAAACAACCAACATCCACAGGTATCCAGAAATATAAATTCATCTGAAGCAAACATTGCCTTTAAAAACTGCAGTTAAGGTATAGAGTTTATGTAAACTCATAATGAGGCAGCAGCTCATTAGTAAACATGTATTGTAAAAATAAGAAGACACTTCAAAAATGAAATAGGTATGGTGCAAATCACAAATTATTAGTTGAATTTTGTATGCAAGGTTATGGGAACAGTGTCACCGTCCAAGTGATCACATCATTTTTAATAACCAATGTACCCATTTCACAGTATAAGAAATCTAAAATGATTTGCTTTTTCACCTGTTTATTTGCATATACAAGGACAACTGCGCCTTTTAGCTCATCCTCCTGCCAGGTAAAGTGCAAACAATCAGGAAACAACATACTCAGTTGATGAGCAATCAGGTAAACTGTCTTGAAAATCATTCACATTCTGGTTATTCAATTATTACTTATTAGTACTCTGGCTCAAAAGGCAACTACCTAGTGTTTCTATCCAAAAAAATAAATCAAAAAAGACAAAATAGATAAGAGGCCTCAGAGTGCATAAACTACTACATGCAACAAAAAAATCAAATGCTCCAAACATGAAAAATGTTCGGTATTACGTCAGGAAGCATACCCAAAGCCACTATCATGAAATGAAAGAATGTACCAGGTAAACTGTGTGTGACATCATGCATGAACAAGCATTGCATCAGGAAGCATAAGATACTTGCTATTTACAATGGAGCAATTGATGTCAAAATCAGCCAGCCAATCAAAAGCAGGAGGTAATTAATTTTATAGCAGATATTCTTAGATACACAAGCAGTCTCAACTAAAACCAACAACTACTGTTCAATTTGGCCCTGAACTGCAGCCAATAGAAACAGCATATATGGTCTTTGCACGGATACGGGAAATAGAAGGAGACCTGAAAAGAAAAGGCACCAAGAATCGACTATATTTCGAGAACTTAGTTGAAGTTCTTGGTCACACAATAGTCCTGAAAAATTTCAAACGAAAACCCATCCACTCAAAGACCATGAAAAATCCACTAACACTTTGAGTAGTTGGGTGCAAGTAACCCAAATCCCTATGGACATAATTTGTCAAATTTACAAAAACACTTCCATTTGTCCGATGAGTTCTTTGTCAAGATATTAAGAAATAGCAGTTACAAACGCTACCAAAACTTCACATGTTTATGAGGAATTTAGCTTATAGGCAAATGGATGAGCTTGAAACATACCGCTCATTGACCATTCGATGCACCATAATGTAACAAGTTCAAACATTCTAACAACCGAAAAGGTTGCATCATTGTCACCGTCACTACACTACGCTTTTTCCGAAGCTATGCTTTTGTATTTACTCCTTATATAGCCACAATCTGAAAGGAGATGCCCTCAAATCCAACCAAACCTGAATCACCATGACTAACCAAGATACATGAGACAAGACAAGTAACGAGAAACAGGTAAGAATTAAGAAACACTAACCAGAGATGAAGAATATCTTGCTCTTCCGGCATAGCTTGTCGTCACGATTTAAATCCAGATCAGAGACGGCGCGTCTGTCGGCAATCGTCTGCCTTAGCAACGACGCCGTGAAGTCGTCAGAGTTCTCCCCGCGCCCGGTCTTCTCCACGATGATCTCCTCTTTGACGGCATGCATAATGTCATCAAGCAATACCAAATATTGCATTATAGAGGAACATCACCGTGAAGGCAAAATAACATTTTGATAGCACACACACTCTGTCCAAAGACATGTAATATAAGGATGAAGTTAGTTCTTGATAGATATTTCACCATGGACACAAACCCAATATAAGATGTAATCAAGTGGAATCTAAATGAGCTCATGAATCATCGTGAAAAATGTGATGCATTTCTAATCAAAGAATAATTCACGTGGTGTTCACTTCAATCATAGCTCGTAAATATCCTTTGAATATGACTTGCACTCTAATACCAAGGGTTCCATAAACCGCATAAACACTTCAAAAGGTAATTCTCACGATGTGGGGTTCTTGAGCCCTCGCTAATTTTTTGCAAGCTATTAAAGGCCATACCCTCGGTGCTAAAGATGTTCTTTGATTTCTAGCTCGCTAACAAACAACTCAAAGAAGCAACCAAGCCCACCAAAGAATACTGACCTTGTTTTCTGCTTTTATAGTTTTATCCCTTTGAATTGCTCAAATAGATGCCTATGGTAGCTTCCTTTGACATCCTTAGCAGAGATGCTTTATTCAAATTTTTGAGGCCAAAATATCCACTAAGATGTTGGGGAAGAAACAGTCCATTTGACAAAAATTCTTCAACAATCATTGCAGTTCCTACATGTTTTTGCTCAATGGAATTTGCTTGTGAATTAAGTAAAACAAACAATTTCAGCAGAGGGTCAAGAATCCTATCAACAAAAGCACGGAAAATATTCTTAGGATTTGTATAAAATCTCAAAAAGTTGGAAAATTGCTCAAGTACCAATTTCCAAGCTTCAAGAACAGACAGCCATTCTCCTTTATAGGTGAAACCTTCGGGCAAGATTGATAACCTCCACAAGAGGCCCAAAAACCAAGCCTGCATTGAAGAAGGATCTTGTATTGGAGGAGAAAAGAAAGGTCATGCAGTCTAAAACTCATTTGAAGAGCTCAAAAGATTCATTGTCATCACATGAAGAATCGGTATCAACTCTGCTGAAACCATCATTTGCAACATGACCAAGTGATTTAAGTAAGTTCAGGAAATTGAGATGCATGGCTTCTTTTCAATACAAACTCTCAAAACAACCCAAGATCTATAATACAACACGGATCAAAAGGCTCAGATTCGGATCACTTGTATTCGGATTTGGTATTCCATGGCCCCTTGTATTCGGATTTGGTATCATTCTAGGCTTCCATACACCATCATCGCCATCATCCCATGACTCAGCTGATTTAGTATAATAAGAAAATATATGTCATCTTGTGTTATATTTATTAACTACACTATACACATCTATAGAACCACAATGAAAATGTTCCTTTAGTCATACTGGTTTGATATTGCGCCAGAAATTTCGTGAAATGTGACTATGATGTTTCTAAAGAAGCAAGCAACATGAAGCAAGCTTGACTAATTCTTTCATAATATAAAGAAAAAAATATGATTGTACATCCAAATTCAAATAAATTAGAGTGTCCTCAAGCACGAATATGTCAATTAAATGCTTAAATATTAGAAGTCAATTTATGTCGAACGCATAACTACATACCTTTTTGTCCTTTGGATCGTGAATCTCTTTAGAATAGAATCATAGCCCTCGGACAAAGGCAAAGTTAAAATGTTACAGGTGTTCTTGATCTAGATTGTCAATTTACAACAGAAGTATGACAATACAGGACCGCTTAACTTCATCAGATCTTCAATATATTCCCGTCATCCCAATCTTTTGGCCGCAAGAAAGACATATCTAAGAGAAGGCTTTGTTGAAAATTGTCATCATAACATTGCTTTGATCATGCACAACAAAGTGAAACCTTTTTGCATTAACTTCTTTGATCTTACGAGGAGGAGGATGTCCCATCAAGTGTACATACTCCCAAATTCTCTCTCCTGTTATCCACAAGTAGGTTGTAAGAGGCATCAGTCAAGAATAAATGTGTAAAATGTGTTAATTTGTCTGTTTACATTTTAGATCTTTCTTGATAGGGTAGTTTTGCCCTTGGTAAGAAAGTATAAGATGAAGCTTCTTTTTCGATCTCCACATATATCGTGCCCAAACATAAAGTCATGAAGTATACATCAATGCAGTTAGCGATGCAACTCGTAAAAAGATTAGATGAAGTGAACAAATACTAACTGCTCAATATTTTGAGAGTAAATACTAATAGTTCAATAAGGAAAAACGAGGATGGATGATAAGTCACAGAGGCTTGGAGCATTTCATAGTGTGTACGTTAACCTCTAGTTCTAGATTGGCCTCCTTTTTTGGCTAGTTACTACCAAGATAACTATAATGTATTCATGGTATCCAGTGATTTTTAACAAAAAATATAGTCGCCAAAATAGTATAGAGCAACCATTAAATTGTCTCTGCCCACATGATTCCGAAATCATTTTCATAGTTCACTTTAGCCATAAAAACAAATCAACCAAGACGAATACAAAAGACCATACTAAGATCTGCCATGGTTCACTTTGCTACAAGAGTAGACCAACCATGATCCGCAAAAGGAACACAGATAAGTGGTAGAAGAGGTGTACCTCATTGCAATTTAGCACACAAGTTATACAATGAGTGATCTAGCATCACAAATCTGCCACATGCCTATATCTCGCACGTGAAAACACACATACGAGATAGTATTGCAACTCACAATTCAGAACTCACGGCTAGGGCTCAATAAACTTCACCATCAAGAATCAATGTCCCTAATCCTAACTCACATCGCTGATGTGCCTGACAGACTGTTAATCTCCCATGCACCACTCAGAGAATAGGTACCAACACACCAACGATTTAACAGCAAAAGCAAAGTATCCGCAGCTCGTCGAGTCCGATTAGACAAGAGGTTTAGGTCATACCGGTCCTTGATTATTTTAACTCGAGATAGGCTACGGTTGGTTCTTGATTATTTTAACTTAGATAGTAATCATTTGTGATTTGTGCATATTGATCTTTGAAAAGTACGATGGCGGATTTATACCCTTTGTCGTGCAATTGAAAATGGTAGTCATTGAGAAAATTTTACTTTCACGGTCCAAATAAAAATCTTCGAATGAATCCACACAAAACTTCAAATTTTGTCATGACAGACAATCCACTTCCATTTTAATCATCAATACAACAATATCTCGATCCGATGATTAAACCATTGGAAATGGATGTGAACCGATGCCTGATGGCAAAATGATACTGAATGCAATGGTATGGTATATATGGATATAATTGATCATCAAAACCGAGAGGTTTCAATGATGTAAATTTGGGCCCCGATCCATACCAGAGGGCGCGGACGACGCCGACGTGTCCAAAGATGCGCGGCGGTGAAGAGCGGCGAGACGTCGGTCTTGAGCTCCGGACTCCACGACCACCTCCCGGCCGCCTCCTCCGAACGCCACCTCGCGACACCTCACCCGCAGCGCGTGCCATCCCGACGCAGCTCGGCGGGCATGTTCAGATCCGCTTATCGTCGCAGCACGCCCACGGCCGCCACGCCCCGCAGCAAAGACGGCCGACGAGCCGCCAAGCAGAGATGCCTCCTCCTGCTCCCTCGCCTGCGTGGCCATCACGGCTGCCCATGCGCCGTGGCCATCGAGGCGCCTGCCGCACCATGGCCTTCAGCCTCAAGAGGATGAGGAGGAGGTGGTGATGGTGATGGTGAGGTGAGGTGGTGCTTTCAGGGTTCGCGGTTTGGTCTGGGAGGAGAGGAGGTCGGTCAGGGCGCCGGAGAGGCGGAGGCAACTTCGGCCGAGGATTGTGCGGGTGTGGGGAGATCTGGAGGATCTGTTTCGGGCGAGGATTGCAAGAGCGCAATTTCCTACCGGAGCGGGTGGAGGGAGCGATCGATGCGGGAGGTCTCGGGGATCGGGCCGGAGCGATCGATGCAGGGGAGGAGGAGGAGGAGATCTAAGCGATCAGCGGCGCGGGAATAGGGATGCTGTGCGTTGATTCTGGAGCGATTGTTGCGTGGGATTGGGGCACGGGAGGAAGATCGGAGAAGATCGCGGAGAGGAGCGATCGCGGGGTTGGGTTGGCGATCGGTGGCGGCGGATAGAAAGGAGACGCGGACGCAGGGGACGCTTAGGGTCAGCGGAAAGGAGACGCGGCCGTGCGTGGGGTTGGGGTGGGCTGTGGTGTGCGCGGGGTAGTTTGGGGATTAGAAATTGTAGAACGGACCGCCACCAACTGCAAATTAGAAGTAGTAGAGATAGTTCGGCTACAAGACTCACACCACACACACCTGCCTTCGCTTACAGCTAGGCTTACCAGCGAATACTCTCGTGTTAGATGACCCAGTCAGGACCGATAACACCTGGGTTGGGTTTATGGGCCCGATCGGATTTCCTCGTCGGCCCGACTTGTTTCGCGCGCTCTTTCGCTCCCTCCCGCTTCCCTTCTGGCGCCATAAACTCTAAAGATCCTTCATGCTCCTCACCACCAGGCAGAGTGTTGACATCTTGCTCCCCTTGAGAGCCAGCTTGACCCCAAGCTGGAGCGGCTGGAAATTGGTTCTTCAGCTCTAGTTCATCCTCCCAGGTAGCCATCGACTCGGGCCAAGTGGACCAATGCACAAGAACTTGCGAAATCACTTTGCCAGCATGGCGACATAAACGATGATTTGATTCTAGCAGTTGCACTTCATAAGCGACATCATTGATTTTGCGGACAATCTGATAAGGTCCAAAATAGCGGAAAGCCAGTTTATAATTTGCCCGAGCTGCAACCGACGTTTGAGCATATGGTTGGAGCTTAACATATACCATATCCCCAATATCAAACTTACGTTCAGATCTGTGCTTGTCCGCCTGGTGTTTCATGCGCTGCTGAACCCTTTGGAGATGGAGCTTCACCAGTGCGTCCATGTGAGCACGATCAGTAATCCAGGTCTGTAAGTCCGGCGCTGAGCAATCCTTCGCTGACACCAACCCGAAATGTTGTGGTGGGTGGCCGTAAAGAACTTCGAATGGAGATGCCTTAAGAGCCTTATGGTAACTTGTATTGTACCAGAATTCCGCTAAGTACAGCCATTTTACCCACTGCTTGGGACGCGCCTGAACAAAACACCGAAGATAACCTTCAAGGCACTGGTTCACCCGTTCAGTTTGTCCGTCGGACTGCGGATGATAAGCACTGCTCATATGCAAAGAAGTGCCGGACAACTTAAAAAGTTCTTGCCATAAGGAACTGGTAAACACCTTGTCGCAGTCAGAGATGAGTGCCCTAGGCATGCCATGCAATTTGTAAACATTTGTCATGTAAGCTTGAGCCACTGTTAACGCTGTAAATGGATGAGCTAATGACACAAAATGAGCAAATTTGGAGAATTTATCAACCACTACTAAAATGCAGTTATAAGACTGTGCCCTAGGCAATCCTTCAATAAAGTCTAGTGTAACCATTTGCCATGCATGATCCGGTATAGCCAGCGGCATCAAAAGACCTGGATATTTAGCTCTGTCCGGTTTCGCCTGTTGACAGACTGAGCAGGTGGTAACAAATTCGTGAACTGTCTTCTTCAGAGCGGGCCAAGCAAAGAGATTCTTAATGCGTCTGTATGTTACTGGAAAACCCGAATGACCACCGAGTGCACTATTGTGAAGAGCCTGCATCAGTTTGAGTTGCAAATCTGAGTTGTTGCCAATCCACACTCGACCTTTGAACCTCAACAGTCCATCCTGAAAAGTGAAGTTCGGCACCTGTTGTCCAACCGACAATTCAGTAAGGATTTTCTTGGTGGCTGAATCCTGTTGATACCCCTGCACTACTTGCTCCAACCACACAGGTTTGCTAATGGAGATTGCTGAAGTGGCTAGACACTGTTCTTCACGGTTACTCTGAAAATCTGGCCGCCGGGACAAAGCATCCGTGACCCTGTTCTCTTGCCCTTTTTTATACTGAATAGTGAATTGCAATCCCAATAACTTTGTGATTGCTTTTTGTTGCAAAGGAGATGTGACGGGTACCCAAGACATAGGTACCCCCAGCGGCCCAGGAAAAGTATGTGGGCCACCTCCGCACCATATGCGGGCCACCTCCGCGCCAAGGCTTCGAGAAGAAGCCCCGCTCAGAGGCCCAAGGTCTCCGACCAAACTAGCCCCGAAGGGCAGTCTGACCAACGCTACGAGTCAGGTGCCCCCGAGCAGCACTTAGAATAACTGGGAAGCCGACCGACCGGTCCCCCACAAGGACGCCTAATTCCCGACCAAGCCGACCTCAGAAAGCAACCCAACCCGCGCTGAAGGTCAGGCGCCCCATAAACTACGGCGATGGTAGCCCCAGGGTAGTCCGACCAGCGGGTCGGACCGACCAAAAGCCCTGACCAGTTCGGGCCGCCTTCACCAAAAAAGCAGACGTCAAATCATCAGGAAGTAGCTTCTGCCCTAGTCACCTACGTCGCTGATACGGGCGGCTCAGCATGACCGAGCAAAACGGGAGGCCGCGCGCCTTCCCAAGGCAATTCAAGGTGGCGCGCCTCTTACGCCAAGACTGACCGCAGCACAGGGGCAAAGCGCCATTTCCCAGAAGAATGGACCGTTCCACCGCTCTGCGTCTCCACCAACCAGTCAGAGGTCACATCCAGCGACCAGACAACGAGGCGGAAGGCCAGACTCCTAGGCGTAGAGAGCCCTTTTCATTTTTTCTTCACATGCTCCCGTGTAACCTGCTTCCCCGGGCTATATAAGGGGAAGCTTGGCCCTCCGGAGCAGGGGCGATGAGATATAGCACATAAGCACAGCGCGCACGAGCAAAGGCAACCAATAGCCCCCTTGAGAGCTCGGACGCACCCATAGGTCTGAGTCCCTCGCACTTGTAGCCGTTCTAGCCGACCTTTGTAAACGGGACGCCCGGAGCACGAGCTCGGCCCCCGCTTGTAATCCGGCAAACTCACCAGATCAGCAATAACATCCAACCATCCCACAGACTGGAGTAGGGACATTCAGCCCGAACCAGTATATATCCCGGATCCCCTGTCTTTTGATCCGACCATTCAGGGAGCGGGAGCGCGCAGCCCCTCTAGACTTACAAATTTACTTGCCGGTTCTCGAAACACCGACAGTTGGCGCGCCAGGTAGGGGCCTCGCGCGTCATCAGCATCTCCGGATTCCCGTTTAGTCTCCTTGATGGCTTTCTTCGTCGACGACAGCGCCCTCGCGCCCGGGAGCCGAATCCGCTTCGGTTCCCTCGACTTCGTCGTCACCACGGCAAGAGAGCTCAACCTTGCTCCTGTCGCGCCCCGGGACCAGGCCCCCGCTGGGCACCTGGATCTCGCCACCCACGCCCTCGACAACCTTCGACTCGAGGCCCCCGCACCATCTTCAAAATCGACGCTCTCCACGCGCAGCACCGCCCCCGCCGGGAGCACACGCGCATGCACGGGCAGCGTCACCGCCTCCCGCAGGCCTACGTATCGTGGCAATGGCTGGCTACGCGCCAGCCTCTGTCCACGAAATACTAGAGAGTTCCTCCGACAGCGACTCCAGCTCTAACGCGGAGCAAGCTTCGGAGGAACCGTACACCCGCGAATGCAACGTGGCCGACGTAGGCGATCAGTCGGCCGCCACCTCCCCGAGCCAAGAAGCCCACCACCGGCGCTCCAAAGCGCCGGAGGCGGGGCGTCAGCACGACCAGCTCGGGTCTCCCCAGATCCGCCATGACGAGCTTCTCCAGCAACGGGAGCTGGAGTTGAGAGCGGCCAGACTCGGCAAGGCGAGGGCCGACCCGCCGGGGTCGAGCCAACTCGTGCCCCCAGGCAGGCGGCAGCAGCGCTGCAAGACGCGTGTGCACAAGAAGAATCGGCGGCAGAGCCGGTCGTTGCCCCGTGTTTCCCCCTTCCTAGCCAAAACTTCGCCGCGGCCGCGATGCTGCTCCGCGGCATCCCTGAGCCGAACGAGCCCGAGGCCAGGGCTACCTATCAGCACCTCCGGGAGTTGGTAGAGCGCGCCGCCGTGCAGCATGTAACGGCCTCTGACACTCATCACCCTAGGTCTCACTCGGGCCGCCGCAGCCAGACTCGCCACGAGCCGGCCAAAACCGCACCCCAACCGGAGCAGCCACAGGCTTCCTATACTCCGGCGCGCCAGCGTCTCGGCGACACCCTCGACGCGCGGAGAAGGCCGATCGGGCGGCCCGCCATGGTCGCGGACAATGGTCGGCGCCTGATGTAGTCCGAGCCCGGAAGGCCCGGGACCCTAGGCGTTCTCTCGGGAGATCCGTCGGGCGGATTTTCCCGCCCGTTTCTGAGCACCTGTTAACATAACCAAATACATGGGCGCAACGAACCCCGGTGTTTGGTTGGAAGACTACCGGCTCGCCTACCGAGCCGGCGGGGCAACCAACGATCTTTTTATCATTCATTTACCTGGCTCGAGTACTCGGCTCAAGCCTGGCTTGAGTACCTGCCCGTCGGAACCATCAAGAACTGGGCCGACCTAAAGAATGTCTTCGTCGGAAATTTCCAGGGCACTTATAAGCGTCCCGAACTCCTCGATCTCAAAAGTCGCAAGCAAAGAACCAGAGAGACGCTCTGGGACTATATCCGGCGCTTCTCCCAACAGTGTAATGAACTCCCCGATATCAGCGACGCCGACGTCGTAGGGGCGTTCATCTACGGCACTATGTGCAGAGCCTTGGTCCACAAGCTGGGTTGCATCAAACCCAAGACTACCAAGGAGCTGCTCGACATTGCCACCAACCACGCTTCCGGCGAGGAGGCCGTGGGGGCCATCTTCGATAAGGGGAAGGCCAAACGAGAGTCCGGATCCGGGCCTGCCGCACCTTCCGATCACTCCGACAAACGGAGGCGGAAGGGAAAACAGGCCCGCGAGGACCACATGGTCGTGGCCGCCGACCGCCCTGACAAGCAGCAGGCGCGGCAGGCGTCCGACCACTTCGAAAAATTGATGGAGAGCCCGTGTCCGAATCACGGGTACCCCGTCAAGCACAAGTACCGGGACTGCGAAGTCCTGAGGCGCTTTCTCTCCGAGAACCCCACGCAGCCGCGGGGTAAAGGAAAGAAGCGCGACCCGGCACCGGAGGTCGCAAAGGAGAAGGCAGACGGCGGGTTCCCGGAACCCGACGGATGCCTCATGATCTTCGGTGGCCCGGAGAGTTACGCCGACAAGCGGCGCCAAAAGCTCGCCTACCGCGAGGTGCACACGGTGACCCCTGCGGTCCCGAAGTACCTCCGGTGGTCAGAGTCTCCGATCACCTTCGATCGGGCAGACCACCCCGACCACATTCGCACCCGGGAAGGTACCCACTCGTCGTTGACCCCATCGTGGGGTCAAAGCGTCTCACGAAGGTGCTCATGGACGGTGGCAGCGGCCTCAACATCATGTATGTTGAGACGTTTGATGCCCTGGGAATTCCCCGCTCAACCCTGCGACCGAGCAAGGCACCTTTCCATGGTGTCATCCCTGGTCAGCAGGCCTACCCTCTTGGGCAGATCGACCTGCCCGTTACCTTTGGAGGACCCGTGAACTTCCGCACCGAAAACCTCACCTTCGAGGTTGTGGGATTTGCGGGCTCCTACCACGCCATTTTGGGGAGGCCATGTTACGCTAAGTTCATGGCGATCCCCAACTATACTTACCTGAAGTTGAAGATTCCAGGGCCACGGGGCATCATTACCGTGGCCTCATCCTTTCAGCTCGCCTTCAACTGCGAGTGAAGCGAGCTGGTGGCCGGGCGGTGATTGCGCCCGCCGAGCTCGGCAACTACCGGGAGGCCTCGGGTCCGCCCCCGCCCAAAGAAGTCGGGGCCGGATCCTTCGAGTCCGCCGAAGACACGAAGAGGGTCGCGGTCGACCCCGAGGACCTAGCCAAGACCGTGCGGGTAGGGTCCGCCCTCCCCGCCAAATAGGAAAGCGTGCTCGTCGACTTCCTCCGGGCGAATCGAGATGTCTTCGCATGGAAGACCTCCGACATGCCAGGCATCCCAAGGGAGGTCGCCGAGCACACCCTGAATATTCGACCCGGTGCGAGGCCGGTCGCCCAGTGCCTGCGCCGCTTCGACGAAGAAAAGCGCAGGCTCATAGGGGAGGAGGTAGCCAAACTTTTGGAGGCAGGGTTCATAAAAGAGGTACGCCACCCTGAGTGGCTTGCCAACCCTGTCCTTGTAAAGAAGAAATCCGGGCAATGGAGGATGTGTGTTGACTACACGAGCCTGAACAAGGCGTTCCCTAAGGACCATTTTCCTTTGCCCCGGATTGACCAGGTCATCGATTCCACCGCCGGGTGCGAATCGCTCTCTTTCCTGGACGCCTACTCAGGCTATCATCAGATCCCGATGAAAGAGTCCGACCAGCTCGCGACTTCTTTCATCACTTCCTTTGGATCGTTTTGTTACCTGACGATGCCTTTCGGTCTGAAAAACGTGGGTGCTACATACCAGCGCTGCATGTACACCTGTTTCGACGACCAAATCGGCCGTAACGTCGAGGTGTACGTGAACGACATTGTCGTCAAAACCGGAAAGGCCGGTGACCTCGTCGCCGACCTCGAAGAAACTTTTGCGAACCTCCGACGGTTTCGCATAAAACTTAACCCCAAAAAATGCGTCTTCGGGGTCCCCAAGGGGAAGCTTCTCGGCTTCATGATATCCGAGCGCGGCATCGAAGCTAACCCGGTAAAGATCTCGGCGATCATGAAGATGGGCCCGATTGCCGATCTAAAGGGCGTCCAAAAGTCGACGGGTGCATCGCGGCTTTTGCCGTTTCGTGTCTCGCCTCGGCGAGCGCGGGATGCCGCTCTATAAACTGCTCAGGAAATCCGACCACTTCAGTTGGACGCAGGAAGCCCAAGAAGCCCTTGACCGACTAAAGGCCTTCCTGACATCGCCCTCGGTCCTGACCGCGCCAGCGTCGTGCGAGCCTCTGCTCCTCTACATCGCCGCCACGACCCAGGTCGTGAGTGCGGCACTCGTCGTCGAGCGGTCGGAAGAAGGCCGCGCCCTCAAGGTGCAGCGACCGGTCTACTTCATCAGTGAAGTACTCTCGGAGTCCAAAGCCCGCTATCCGCAGGTGCAGAAGTTACTCTACACGGTGCTGTAAGTTCAACCTTCATTAGTTATGGTTTTGGTGTTAATGACAAATATAATCTTGTGTTAATGATAAATCCAATATTGAGTTTATCCCCTAATGCGATTTTATTATTAATGACAAATCTTATATCAAGACTAACCTGTTTATTTAGAATATCTTTGATTAGTCTCATCGCATTGAAAAATGGAAAACCCGAGGTATGTATGCATATTCATTATAGTATTAATTACATACTTTGGATTCAAGTTAAAGTATGAATGTCCCCGTTATATTAACCACAAGTGTGCATCATGTTTCTCAATCTATATATTACATGGATGCACATATTTAGGGAGTTTGTAGTTTAACTTGAAAGTCTCTTTGTATTGATCTAATTCTTATTGACACATATAAGGATCAAGACAAAGAAACTAAATCTTGAGTATATGTTTGAATTGCCTAGTTATAAGTATACTCATGGTAATATAGGATATACTCCAATACGATCAAATTGGATATGTGCATATTATGTCCAAGTCAATCATATCTATGCACATATACATGTGGGGTGTATTCTATAGTTGATGATTTAGAGTAATGATCATTTCCATACAATTTACATATAATGGATCATTACTTTCCATCAACATGAGTATATGAAAACTTGTGTAGTTAATATATACTCATATCAATTTAAATGATAATTTAAATTGAGTTCATTTGTCTTAATTAATTATTAAAGAACACTTCATCATGTGTTGATGGTATTCCGTGATTAATTGAGGACAATGAATAGTTCTTAAGTATAATAAAGCATGAGTTGCATTATTGTACTTAAGACACAATTAAATCATTTTAATTGATTTAGGTTGTGCTCAATTGATCTAAAGGCATCCATTATGTGTTAATGGAGTGCAAGAGATAATTGAGACAACCATGCATCTTGGACTAACCATTTGTATGAGTTATGATTGAGTTAGGTCCAAAGATGGATGAGATGATGAGAACGGGACAAGGACGGCATCATGAGTTGATGGGCGTCAAGAGTGGATCCCGAAGAGGAGTCGAGTAAAGATCCCGAGGGAGTATCAAAGTGTTGATCACAAAGACCCCAAAGGGGATTGCTTGCGCGCGGCGACGAAGGTATAATTAGATAGGCTAAGGACTTTTGTAGTCTTTGAGTCTAAGGTTTTATCGCCGTGCTATTAAGAGGGGTCGTTCCCTTTGCTTGAGCTTCATCATGTGTTGGTGATCTCATTCCGCGTTCACTCAAGCTCAACCATTTGGATTTGGTTTTTGCATATGGGTTAACCATTTGGCATGTGTTGCGAATGGGTTAAACCTATGCTTGGTTGCATTTGGTTTTCGCATAATGCTTTGATTTGCATGTGTTGCAAGAAGTGATAAGCTAGTGCGTTGGCTTTTGTGTGAAGTTCACTTTTGCATGTGTTGCATTAGTTGAAGCTTCATGCTTTGTTCGCAAAACAAATCTTTATAAAACCTTGGTGTTGCTTGGAGCTAAGTTTTGCATGTGTTGCAAAAGGAGAGAGCTCAAGCATGATTTTATGTTGTGTGTTTGTATGGAGCTAGAGGCTTGCATGTGTTGCGAGTAAAGAGCTCATACGTATGGTTTTGGTTTTAGTCGAAGTTTGATTTGTGGTTGCATTGAACTAGAGAATTGCATGTGTTGCAATTAGAGAGTTCATGCATCTTGATTTGATGTTGCTTGGAGCTAGACTTTTGCATGTGTTGCAAAGAGTAGTGCTCAAGCATGAAATAATTTTATTGTGTTATTTGCAAGTTCACAGCGAATAAACCGAGGTTTATGAGTCAGGAATCCCGAGGGCGTGTGAGTGGGGCTTGCAACGGGTGTTGGCAAGTTGACCGGGTCTTGTGTTGACCTTCACATGGCTAGGGGGATTAATCTCATAAACTCGAGTTTGATTTGCTTAATACGTTTTGCAAATAGATCTTGAGTTGATTGCGTAAATGTGTTTTGCAATTTGGTTGAGATTCTTTGAGCATGAGCTAAGTTGGTGCAAATGTGTTTTGCATAAGTATATGATCATGTGTTGATCATCTAATGGCTCAAAGAATGGCATTTCGTTTTTGGAGAAATGATTTTAGTGTGAAAAATCTTGTCTTCTCTGTGGAGGTCGGTGCTACAGGTGGTGGTAGCCGGTGCTACTCGATGGGTGGTAGCACCCCTCTGGCCGGTGTGAAATTTCCAGGAGGGGTGTTCTTGTGCCTCGAGGTCGGTGCTACACGCCATGGTGGTCGGTGCTCTGGGAGGAGCGGTAGCATTGGCGAACCCGGTGTGATTTTTCCAGAGGGTGTGTTTTTGTGGTTTGTTGAGGTCGGTGCTCACGGGGCTTATGGCCGGTGTTCTGCGCGAGCAGTAGCACCGCTCCTAGTTGGTCGGTGCTACCAGATTTCACGGTAACGGCTAGTTTTGTAGCCATGGTTGGCCCGAGGCAGTGCTCTGGGTTCTAGTAGGGCGGTAGCCGGGTTTCTCTGGGTTTGCCCATTTCGACCCCCAACGGCTAGTTTTGGCTTGGAGGCTATAAAAGGAGGCCTTGGGGTGTTGGGGCGAGGTTCTTTGGAGTTATTGTGAGTGTGTGGGGGTTGTGTGCATGTGTTGCCCTTCTCCATTTGCTTCTTGAGCTTAAGTGTGAGCACTAATTGCATGTGTTGCAATTAGTGAGTGGTTTGAGTGTCTCTTGTGCATGTGTTGCACTTGAGGAGGCCTTGTGCATGTGGTTCACTTGGTGATCACCGAGGAGCGCATTCGTTGTGCCCGGTGAGGTTCAAGCGAAGGAGCGGCTTATTACTCTTGGAGGTTGCCGACTCCTAGACGGCGTAGGCGTCGTGCGCGGGAGCTCTCAAGGTGTGAGAAGCCCCGGCAAGTTTGTGAAGGTTCGGGTTGAGCCTACGCGAAGGCGTGAAAAGCCACGACTAGTGGAATAGAGGCGGGTGCTCGAGCGGGAGCCGGTCCAAGTGTGGGCTTGCCTCAACGTGGACTAGGGGAGACCGGCAAGTCTCTGAACACCACGGAAAAACATCGGTTGTCCCTTGTCTCTTTACTTTCAAGTATTTACCTTTTGCATATTATTGATTGCTTGAATGTATTAGAATTGCTTAGTATTAATTGATTATTTAATTTAGCAATTCTAGTGTAGAGACTTAATTTAGATAGTGCACTAGTGAGCCTAGTTGATTTAGGCTTTAAATTGTCAAAACCTATTTATCGCTTCCGCATATATCTTTGATTAGGTTTTGACTTAGGGGTGTATTAGTGCGAATTGATTAGTGAGCGATCGAATTTCTTAAAACGCCTATTCACCCCCCCTCTAGGCTCATCCTCGACCCTACAAGTGGTATCAGAGCCACGGTCACTCTCATTTTAGGCTTAACCGTCTAGAGAGTAAAAAGGATGGCAAATAGAGGATTAGTGCACTCCACCGAATCACAAATATTTGATGGCTCTAATTATTCATCATGGAAATTATTTATGATTAATCATTTTAAATCCATGAGCCCACAAATATGGTGGATCGTAGATGTCGGCATTTTTTCTCCAATTAATGATATTGCTCCAACTAAAGGAGAGGAGAAGTGTCTACATCTCGACGCCAAGCTACTAACGCTTTATTTAGCGTTGTGGCGAGATATTTTTAATCTCATTTGCAACCTCCCGAGTGCTCATGCTATGTGGATCAAGCTTCAAGACTTATTTGAATCATCCACATCGATTGAGGATTGCAATGAGGAGGAAGTGTCGGTTGATGATCATTCAACATCAATATCAAATGATGAACCAAGCATCTCCATCAACCTCAACCTCCGCCTCAAGCGACAGCGAATATTCAATTCCATCAAAAATTCGTTGCTTTATGGCTAAAGGTAAGAATGAGGTAAGTGATGACGAAGGTGAGCCCTCATATGATGAACTTATGAATTTATTAGAGGAGCTCAATGAATTTCTTGGGAAGGAGAAAAGAAATATAAGATTTTAAAATTAGAACATGAATCACTTCAAAATGATTATGATGTTCTAAAAGAAAATCATGAAAAGTCCTTCTCAAGGAATTCACTAAAGCTAGTATGGATATGTCTATTCAATGCAATTTAGAAGATGAATTGCCTCACTTAAATCCTATCACAAACAATTCATCTAATAAATGCATATCCACCACTAGCGGTGATATACTTTGTTGCCCTAATTCAATTGCTAGTACTTCCTCTATGCATATTGAGACTAACCTTGTAGAGGAAAATAATGAGCTCAAGGCCCAAGTCATTAAGTTGGAAAATGACTTGAAGAGGTGCGTTAAAGGAAAAGCCCTCCTCGATGAAATCTTGAGCAAGCCAAGGGCTCCTCAAGACAAGCGAGGACTCGGGTACAACTCCAAGAGGGAGAATAGCAAGACAAGACACAACGCACGCCACTCGAAGATCATCAAGTGTTTTGCTTGCAACAAGAAGGGCCACCTCGCCTCCGTGTGCCCAAATAAAGTGGAGATCAAACCACAACCAACAATGAGGCATTCCGGCAAGGAGCAAGTCAAACCGGTTAAGAGAGGGCCAAATAGCGTGACATGCTTCAATTGCCGAGAAAAGTGACACTTCGGTAAGGATTGTCCCAAAGGTATAACTCCTAAGCCTATTCGTATTAATGAAAATTATTTGCTTAGGAAGGACAAGAATGGCAATGTGTTTGTCAAACTTGTCAAGTCCCCTATGCCGACTAAAAATGATATTCATTTGCATAAGAAGAACAATTCTAGAAATGTGTTTGCTCAAAATGCTAGATTTCCTAAGAATAAGAAAAATCATGATGATCATATGCTTAGGAAAAATAATAGCAAAACATTTGCTAGAAATGCTAGATCCTCTAAGCCGATGCATAATTTTAATTATCATATGCTTAGAAGAGATCAAACTAGAAATGGTTTTGCAAAATATCAATGCCCTCCTAAGTCCTCTCACTTAAATCCAAATACGTTGCTTAGGAGGAATAATTATCGCAAAACCGTTCCTAGTCATGTTAGTCAATTTAAAAATGCTAAAATTAGGACCATTTGGGTTCCTAAATCAATTGTGACTAACATTGTCGGACCCAACAAGGATTGGGTACCAAAGACCGTCTAAAAGAATTTTAGGCAATAAAGAGATGGATTGGACGCTTGCACATCAAGAGGAGAAGGATTACATTCGTCTACAAGTGGTGTCAAGCATGAAGACAATCATGTCCATCATAAACCAATGCCATCTCGGTAACAAGCATTTAAATTGATTATTATTATGTCTTATAGCCTTGTGTAGGTTATATTGTAATATTCATGCTAGAATCAATTTAGATTACTTGGTATGGACACTTGCTCTCGCCTCTTATCTATTCTCTTATTGCAAATCTTGAGCAAGTTAGGAAGTGGCACATTTAGGGGGGGTGTTAATTCATATTCATGCGTATCACATCCCTACATGTGCCCATATTAATATAAGTGCATATATATTTTCAAAATCAACCATTTAGCCAAAAGACAAAATTTTGTATACTATTACTAATCTTGTGAAAAACTAGTTGAAAAATGTATACAAATGCTTTCAAAAGGTTTTCCAATGGTTTTGGCTTTACAAAAACTAATTTCAAAAGAAAGTGAGTTTTAACTTCAAAATCTAGTTACTAGTATCTTGATTTTGATTTAATCTTATAGTTTTCATAGAATTAAAAGTAAAAGGATTTTGAAAATAATTCCAAAACAAAAAACCTAGAGTTGGTCATTCTTAACAATTTTCGTGTTCAAAAGATTTTCAAAAGACCAACTCATCAAAAGTTATTTGATTTTGAAACTCGCCGAAAAACTATACTTGACCCATAATGGTCGTATTATTGCACTTAGTGAGTTTCATCATTTGAATCAAAATTCCACACAAGAGCTGATTCAAAATGATATTTTAGACTCATACACAAAACTCAAATCTCTATATCTTACCCTTTGCTTTATTTGAAGTTTTGTGTTAATTGGATTTGACTTTGCTTCTTCATTTGGACTATTTAGGTCAAAAGTCAAAAATCATATTTAAAAGGCCCAAATTTGAGAAAAGCTTTATAAAAGTATCCTATTAAGTATTCCAAAGGTTTTACAAGTTTTCAAAATGAAAATTCTATGTTGAAATCGAATTTAGCTCAAAAAGGATTTGATTTGATCCAAAATGACCTATTTAGGCATATAGCTCAAATCGTGGCATTCGAGTTGGATTTCTTCATAAATCTTGGCTATACACATTCTTGATACACCTATCTAAGCCATGGAAAAGGAATTGCAATGAAATCCAAACCGAAGTGCATTTTGAGGCTTTTCGTGAAAATCGATTTTCGTTTATGCCTCAAAGCGCATATTGCCATATCTTTTGAAATAAATTTCGTTTTATGGAAATTCTTTTTGCAAAACCTTCTAAATAGTCCAAAGTTTATTTCTGGAAAGTTTCAAATCAATTGGACTTCATTTGAATTATTTTTGCTAAAATTTGCAAAAATCTGAAAGTTTCAGGCTGTCAGGAGCGGTAGCACCGCCAGTACCGCGGTAGCACCGGAGTCTGGTACTACCGGCCATATGAGAGCGGTAGCACAGGCCCAGGCAGGTCTGCTCTGAATTTTCAGAGTTTTTCAAAATTGCTTTTGGGATATCTTTTGATTGGAACTTCCTTTTTCAATAATTCTTTTTGAAAAAGCTTCTTATGATCTCAAAGTATGTTTTTGCAAAATTTCAAATCTTTTTAATGTTATTTGAGCTATTTTCAAGTGGTATCCACTTATTCTCTTTTGAAATATTTCAAGTGGTACCCATTTGGCTTCTTTTTGAAAAATCTTTTCAAAACCAAAACTTGTGCATGTATAAATGCTAATAGCTCCATGCTTCATCTTTAGAATCTTTTGGAGCTTGTTTAATCAAGTTTTGAGTATTAATTTACAAATGGTATCAAAATTGCATGATTTTGACCTTTTTGAGAAACTTGATTCTCCATTAAATGGTCTCAAATGACAAGCTAATCAATTCTTGGAGATCAAAAGGAATCCCTTGTTGAGTTTTTCTTCTTGAAGCTCAAATGAGTTTTATGCATGGATTTGCTCTGATACCCATCGATGTTATCGATAATTCCTTCAAGTGGTATCAACTCTTTGTGATTTGATCCTAAGTGGTATCATTTGAGCCTTTGTTCACTTCATATGCTTACATGTGGTATCATTAAGTTATGCTTTTCTTTAAGTGGTATCTTGGACTTTATTGCTCATTTTTCTCTAAGTAATAAAGGAATTCAAATAATCAAATGGTATGTTCATTTCCTTTTTTTTAAGTGGTATCATTGATTTCAATTATTTCCTACAAGTGGTATTTCATTACCTCCTTGTAGCATTAGTTCGATACCCACATTCTTGATTAAGATTTTTCCTCACAAGCTAAAATTGTAAGTTCAACCACCTAAGACTTCTCTGTGTGAGAATCTTTATGTGTTGAAATACTTAAAAGTGGAAAATCTCTAGTTGAGCATTGTTCTTCATTCGAAATTTGAAAATGCTCAAATTTCCTTTGGATCTTCATGCAAAGCCTTTGAGATAGATTTACAAGTGGTATCTATTTCTCAAAGTGGTCCTTATTCTTTTGGGTTCCTCGTTAACCCGTTCAGGCAAATTGTTGGATTCTTTAAAAGAATCATGTTGAACACTTGCAAAGCCTAATAAAATGAGGAGTGAATTATTTGAATGTGTTTCAAATAAACCGTGTGATACCCTTACTTCGTTTTTCATGCTTATCTTTACAAGTGGTATCCACAAACCCAAATATGGTCTCTTTTCGACCTTTCCTTATTTTTCTAGACCATATTTCAAATAAAAACTTGTTTTACTTCTTGAATGACCTTTCAAGTTTTTATTTTTGTTTGAAATCTTAATGCATCCCCAAGGTCATAAGTGTTCATTTAAATTCTAATATGACCTTCATTAGATTAGACCCCTAAAAGAAATTGATAAATGCCAAAAAGGGGAGAATAATTGAATAACCAAAAAGGGGGAAGAATGTATTTCAAGTTAATCTTTTAGTTTTTCCATTTTTGGTGCTTAATGCCAAAAGGGGGAGAATTAGGAAGCTTAATATCATTTGGCTTAAAAAGGGAGCTTAATATGATTAAGGGGGAGAATTAATTGTCATATGCATTCTAAATTGTCAATGCTTATATTGTTTACAATATGCATATGCATTCAAATAGCTTAAATTCTCTCAACATATTGATTTTAATCCAAATATTCTCATTAAGCTTGGATTTGTCATTAAACACCAAAAAGGGGAGATTGTAAGTTCAACCTTCATTAGTTATGGTTTTGGTGTTAATGACAAATATAATCTTGTGTTAATGATAAATCCAATATTGAGTTTATCCCCTAATGCGATTTTATTATTAATGACAAATCTTATATCGAGACTAACCTATTTATTTAGAATATCTTTGATTAGTCTCATCGCATTGAAAAATGCAAAACCCGAGGTATGTATGCATATTCATTATAGTATTAATTACATACTTTGGATTCAAGTTAAAGTATGAATGTCCCCGTTATATTAACCACAAGTGTGCATCATGTTTCTCAATCTATATATTACATGGATGCACATATTTAGGGGGAGTTTGTAGTTTAACTTGAAAGTCTCTTTGTATTGATCTAATTCTTATTGACACATATAAGGATCAAGACAAAGAAACTAAATCTTGAGTATATGTTTGAATTGCCTAGTTATAAGTATACTCATGGTAATATAGGATATACTCCAATACGATCAAATTGGATATGTGCATATTATGTCCAAGTCAATCATATCTATGCACATATACATGTGGGGTGTATTCTATAGTTGATGATTTAGAGTAATGATCATTTCCATACAATTTACATATAATGGATCATTACTTTCCATCAACATGAGTATATGAAAACTTGTGTAGTTAATATATACTCATATCAATTTAAATGATAATTTAAATTGAGTTCATTTGTCTTAATTAATTATTAACGAACACTTCATCATGTGTTGATGGTATTCCGTGATTAATTGAGGACAAATGAATAGTTCTTAAGTATAATAAAGCATGAGTTGCATTATTGTACTTAAGACACAATTAAATCATTTTAATTGATTTAGGTTGTGCTCAATTGATCTAAAGGCATCCATTATGTGTTAATGGAGTGCAAGAGATAATTGAGACAACCATGCATCTTGGACTAACCATTTGTATGAGTTATGATTGAGTTAGGTCCAAAGATGGATGAGATGATGAGAACGGGACAAGGACGGCATCATGAGTTGATGGGCGTCAAGAGTGGATCCCGAAGAGGAGTCGAGTAAAGATCCCGAGGGAGTATCAAAGTGTTGATCACAAAGACCCCAAAGGGATTGCTTGCGCGCGGCGGCGAAGGTATAATTAGATAGGCTAAGGACTTTTGTAGTCTTTGAGTCTAAGGTTTTATCGCCGTGCTATTAAGAGGGGTCGTTCCCTTTGCTTGAGCTTCATCATGTGTTGGTGATCTCATTCCGCGTTCACTCAAGCTCAACCATTTGGATTTGGTTTTTGCATATGGGTTAACCATTTGGCATGTGTTGCGAATGGGTTAAACCTATGCTTGGTTGCATTTGGTTTTCGCATAATGCTTTGATTTGCATGTGTTGCAAGAAGTGATAAGCTAGTGCGTTGGCTTTTGTGTGAAGTTCACTTTTGCATGTGTTGCATTAGTTGAAGCTTCATGCTTTGTTCGCAAAACAAATCTTTATAAAACCTTGGTGTTGCTTGGAGCTAAGTTTTGCATGTGTTGCAAAAGGAGAGAGCTCAAGCATGATTTTATGTTGTGTGTTTGTATGGAGCTAGAGGCTTGCATGTGTTGCAGTAAAGAGCTCATACGTATGGTTTTGGTTTTAGTCGAAGTTTGATTTGTGGTTGCATTGAACTAGAGAATTGCATGTGTTGCAATTAGAGAGTTCATGCATCTTGATTTGATGTTGCTTGGAGCTAGACTTTTGCATGTGTTGCAAAGAGTAGTGCTCAAGCATGAAATGGTTTTATTGTGTTATTTGCAAGTTCGTTGTGCGAATAAACTGAGGTTTATGAGTCCGGAATCCCGAGGGCGTGTGAGTGGGGCTTGCAACGGGTGTTGGCAAGTTGACCGGGTCTTGTGTTGACCTTCACATGGCTAGGGGGATTAATCTCATAAACTCGAGTTTGATTTGCTTAATACGTTTTGCAAATAGATCTTGAGTTGATTGCGAAATGTGTTTTTGCAATTTGGTTGAGATTCTTTGAGCATGAGCTAAGTTGGTGCAAATGTGTTTTGCATAAGTATATGATCATGTGTTGATCATCTAATGGCTCAAAGAATGGCATTTGTTTTTGGAGAAATGATTTTAGTGTGAAAATCTTGTCTTCTCTGTGAGGTCGGTGCTACTGGTGGTGGTAGCCCGGTGCTACCGATGGTGGTAGCACCGCCTCTGGCCGTGTGAAATTTCGAGAGGGGTGTTCTTGTGCCTCGTGGTCGGTGCTACGGCCATGGTGGTCCGTGCTACCGGAGGAGGCGGTAGCACCGTGCCGAACCCGGTGATTTTTTCAGAGGGTGTGTTTTGTGGTTTGTTGAGGTCGGTGCTCTGCAGTGGTAGTGCACCGCTCCTAGTTGGTCGGTGCTAGGATTTCACATAACGGCTAGTTTTGTAGCCGTTGGCCCGTCAGGCAGTGCTACGGTTCTAGTAGGGCGGTAGCACGGGTTTCTCTGGGTTTGCCCATTTTGACCCCCAACGGCTAGTTTTGGCTTGGAGGCTATAAAAGGAGGCCTTGGGGTGTTGGGCAGGTTTGCTGGAGTTATTGTGAGTGTGTGGGGGTTGTGTGCATGTGTTGCCCTTCTCCATTTGCTTCTTGAGCTTAAGTGTGAGCACTAATTGCATGTGTTGCAATTAGTGAGTGGTTTGAGTGTCTCTTGTGCATGTGTTGCACTTGAGGAGGCCTTGTGCATGTGGTTCACTTGGTGATCACCGAGGCGCGTCGTTGTGCCGGTGAGGTTCAAGCGAAGGGCGGCTTATTACTCTTGGAGGTTGCCGACTCCTAGGCAGCGTGGCGTCGTCTTGTGAGCTCTCAAGGTGTGAGAAGCCCGCAAGTTTGTGAAGGTTCGGGTTGAGCCTCACGCTGGCGTGAAAAGCCACGACTAGTGGAATAGAGGCGGTGCTCGGCGGAGCCGGTCCAAGTGTGGGCTTGCCTCAAGCGTGGACTAGGGAGACAAGCAAGTCTCTGAACACCACGGAAAAACATCGGTTGTCCCTTGTCTCTTTACTTTCAAGTATTTACCTTTTGCATATTATTGATTGCTTGAATGTATTAGAATTGCTTAGTATTAATTGATTATTTAATTTAGCAATTCTAGTGTAGAGACTTAATTTAGATAGTGCACTAGTGAGCCTAGTTGATTTAGGCTTTAAATTGTCAAAACCTATTTATCGCTTCCGCATATATCTTTGATTAGGTTTTGACTTAGGGGTGTATTAGTGCGAATTGATTAGTGAGCGATCGAATTTCTTAAAACGCCTATTCACCCCCCCTCTAGGCTCATCCTCGACCCTACAAGTGGTATCAGAGCCACGGTCACTCTCATTTTAGGCTTAACCGTCTAGAGAGTAAAAGGATGGCAAATAGAGGATTAGTGCACTCCACTTAGAATCACAAATATTTGATGGCTCTAATTATTCATCATGGAAATTATTTATGATTAATCATTTTAAATCCATGAGCCCACAAATATGGTGGATCGTAGATGTCGGCATTTTTCTCCAATTAATGATATTGCTCCAACTAAAGGAGAGGAGAAGTGTCTACATCTCGACGCTCAAGCTACTAACGTTTTATTTAGCGTTGTGAGCGTAGATATTTTTAATCTCATTTGCAACCTCCCGAGTGCTCATGCTATGTGGATCAAGCTTCAAGACTTATTTGAATCATCCACATCGATTGAGGATTGCAATGAGGAGGAAGTGTCGGTTGATGATCATTCAACATCAATATCAAATGATGAACCGGCATCTCCATCAACCTCAACCTCCGCCTCAAGCGGACAGCGAATATTCAATTCCATCAAAATTCGTTGCTTTATGGCGAAAGGTAAGAATGAGGTAAGTGATGCGAAGGTGAGCCCTCATATGATGAACTTATGAATTTATTAGAGGAGCTCAATGAATTTCTTGGGAAGGAGAAAAGAAATATAAGATTTTAAAATTAGAACATGAATCACTTCAAAATGATTATGATGTTCTAAAAGAAAATCATGAAAAAGTCCTTCTCAAGGAATTCACTAAAGCTAGTATGGATATGTCTATTCAATGCAATTTAGAAGATGAATTGCCTCACTTAAATCCTATCACAAACAATTCATCTAATAAATGCATATCCACCACTAGCGGTGATATACTTTGTTGCCCTAATTCAATTGCTAGTACTTCCTCTATGCATATTGAGACTAACCTTGTAGAGGAAAATAATGAGCTCAAGGCCCAAGTCATTAAGTTGGAAAATGACTTGAAGAGGTGCGTTAAAGGAAAAGCCCTCCTCGATGAAATCTTGAGCAAGCCAAGGGCTCCTCAAGACAAGCGAGGACTCGGGTACAACTCCAAGAGGGAGAATAGCAAGACAAGACACAACGCACGCCACTCGAAGATCATCAAGTGTTTTGCTTGCAACAAGAAGGGCCACCTCGCCTCCGTGTGCCCAAATAAAGTGGAGATCAAACCACAAGAGCTCCAACCCCTTGGACCTGCCCCCCGGGGAAAAACCCCAAATAAAAGGGGGCCCCGCAAAAAACCCGGAAACGGGCCCCAAAGGGGCCAAAACCCCGCCCCCCGGGTCCCGCCAGGGGCGGGAAATTTTCCCCTTTCCCCAAACCCCAAGAAAAGACCCCGAATTAAAAGGGGAGGGGGGGATTTCCAAACCCCAAAAGGGTCCAAAGCGGCTCAAAAGGGCCCGGAAAACCCCGACCCGGGGCCCACCCCCCCGGCGAACCCGGGGGGCCCCCAACCCCCGGGACCGCCGCACCCGGGCCCAAACCCCACCCGGGGGGGACCCGCCCGGAGGTGGCGGAGCCCGACACGGGGCGCCCCCCCTTAAAATTTTGGGAAGGGTTAAAGGCCCGGGCCGAAATTCCGGAAAAGTTTGGGAGCTTTTGCCCCCCCCCCTGGAGACCCCGGCCCCCCAAAGGGGGGTCAAAAAAGGGGGCGGCGGGGCCCCCCCAAACCCGTGAAGCCCCCCCGGGGGGGTTATTCCCCCCGGGGGGGGCCAAACCTGAGGATCCCCAAACAAATTTTGGGGGCCCCGCCCCGGGGGACCCATTACCTTGGGCCACCCCCCCCAAAATTTGAACCCCCGGGGTTTTTGCGCCCCCCCGAAAAAGGGGGCCCTTCCGGTTTCGCCCCCCCCAAAATCGGGGCCCCCAACCGGGCCAACCCCGGCCAGAAGGGCTTTCCGGGGCCCCGAAAAAGATTCCCCCCCCGGCGTCCCTTTGGGAGGAGTTTCCCCCAAAAAACCCAAAAAGGGGATTTGGCCAACCCTTTTGGCAGGGGAAGGGGAAAAACCCAAAATTTTAAGGGGTTAAAGGGAACCCGGGTTCAAAACCCCTCTTGTTAAAAAGGAAAGAAGGAGGGTTTGGGCCCGGGCCCAAGGCGTTTTCCCCCAAAGGAATCCTTTTCCCGGGCCCCCCCCAAAAGTCCCCAAAAATTTCCGAAAAGGCAAAGTCCGGGACCCCGAGATGCCCGGGAAAAAGGGTCCCCCCAAAGGAAAGGGTTTCCGGGCCTGGCGAACCCGAAACTGCTGCCCCACCAAAGGGGATCCCCCGAGGTTTGGGAACCCTTTCCCAAAACCCCCAAAATCCTTGGGAAAAGGAGTTGGGGAAAAACGGGGGGGGTTTAAAAAAGAGGGGCCCACCATTTTGGGCCCCCGCCTGGTTTTAAAAGGCCCCTTGGGGTGGGCACCCCATAAACCGCCCCCACCCCTTTTCCCCCCCCGCCCCCTTTTTCCCGGGTTGTTTTCCCGGGTCAAGAAGCCTTTGGGCCACCCTTCCGGCTTTTCCCGGACGCGGGTTTACCCCCGGGTTTTTTTGGGGGTCAAATAGAATGGGTTTAAACCAAATGGGGAAAACCCTTTTAAAGAAATTTTTGAAAGCATTTTCGTTTAATTTGGGAAAAAAGAGGTTTTCCCAAAAATTTTAAAAATTTTGGCCCAAAAAAAGCTTGTTTATAAAATGTGCAAGAGATAATTGAGATAAACCATGCATCTTGGACTAACCATTTGTATGAGTTATGATTGAGTTAGGTCCAAAGATGGATGAGATGATGAGAACAGACAAGGACGGCATCATGAGTTGATGGACGCCAAGAGGATCCCAAGAGGAGTCGAGTAAAGATCCCGAGGGAGTATCAAAGTGTTGATCATAAAACCCCAAAGGATTGCTTTATGCTGCCAGTGAAGGTATAATTAGATAGGCTAAGGACTTTTGTAGTCTTTGAGTCTAAGGTTTTATCGCTGCGCTATTAAGAGGGGTCGCTCCTTTGCTTGAGCTTCATCATGTGTTGGTGATCTCATTCGCGCTCACTCAAGCTCAACCATTTGATTTGGTTTTTGCATATGGGTTAACCATTTGGCATGTGTTGCGTAATGGGTTAAACCTATGCTTGGTTGTATTTGGTTTTCTAGATAATGCTTTGATTTGCATGTGTTGCAAGAAGTGATAAGCTAGTGCTATTTTGTGTGAAGTTCACTTTTGCATGTGTTGCATTAGTTGAAGCTTCATGCTTTGTTCGAAAACAAATCTTTTATAAAACCTTGGTGTTGCTTGGAGCTAAGTTTTGCATGTGTTGCAAAAGGAGAGAGCTCAAGCATGATTTTATGTTGTGTGTTTGTATGGAGCTAGAGGCTTGCATGTGTTGCAGTAAAGAGCTCATACGTATGGTTTTGGTTTTAGTCTAAGTTTGATTTGTGGTTGCATTGAACTAGAGAATTGCATGTGTTGCAATTAGAGAGTTCATGCATCTTGATTTGATGTTGCTTGGAGCTAGACTTTTGCATGTGTTGCAAAAAGAGTAGTGCTCAAGCATGAAATGGTTTTATTGTGTTATTTGCAAGTTCGTAGCGAATAAACCGAGGTTTATGAGTCCTAATCCCGAGGGCGTGAGTAGGGGTGGGCATTTTAAAATCGAATTGAAAATCGAATCAAATCAACCGATTTAACCTAATATTTGGCTTTTTCGGTTTTCGTTTTCGGCTCGGTTTTTATTTTGACACTATTCGCTTTTTTTGTTTCGTTCGGTTTTTAACTTATATACACCGAATAGACCAAGAACCGATCCTCCCGTGATTCCCAATTTCCCATCCACTCATCTCGTTAGTCGTCACAACTCACACGGTCCTCCCCCGTTATAACTCATCCTCAATCTCCTCCTCCCCGCTCCCTTCAACCCTCCTTCCCACGCCACAGTAATGGGATCTGCATGCCTGTCAAGATCCTGAGCTCTTGATCTAGCTCTCTACTTTTCCTCCCACCTACAGCACCAAGCCACCGACGTGAAGATCCGGGAGCCATGAGCTAGGGAGATCGGGTGGTTTGTCGCTGTCATTCGCTTCCCTCCCACATGAAGCCATGAGGGAGATCTCGGGAGATGTCTTGTCATGAGATGCACATGATTCAAGCATTCCCCATCTCCCCTCGGTCATTCTGATTCTTGGGCTTGTTGTTTGTGAATTTATTTGCATTTGGTTCTAATTGGAGACCGTGATGACAAAAAAATGCCCACGCCCTACCTATTTTCTCGAGGGGATTTCCATCCTGATCCTCCCGATTGAGAGAAACCGATGGATCCTATCGAGCCTTCCAAGATCTATGCAGCATGCCTTTTTCTTTTATTCTTGTTTGGTTTAACTTGATTTGTTTATGACCTGAGTTGTTTAGGACGCAAGTTGATGTGATCTAGACATTTAATTGATGTGATGATAATCTTTCACAGATGTACGTAACCTCATGAGGTGTTTCAAAAAACCCTGATCAGAATATCTCGATTAACTCCAAAATCCTTATCAAGTGATTTGGTTCCTTGTGCTTTCGAGCAACTTCTTGATCTCTCGTTGGTTTCATCAAAGCAAAGAAAACTTATTGATCTCTCGTTAGTTTCGAGCAAAGCATGTAATTAAGCGTTAATCGAAATCAATTAATCAACCGAATTTGTCTTGTTAATCTCGGTTCGTTTTTGTCTCGCCGGTTTCGTTCGTTTTCGATCTCAAAACCGATATTTTAAAAACCAAAAAACCAACCAAAAAAACTGCTTAAACCTAATGCCCAAATTTCACGTAGAGCGGGCTTAAACGTGTTGCAAGTTGACCGGTCTTGTGTTGACCTTCACATGGCTAGGGGATTAATCTCATAAACTCGAGTTTGATTTGCTTAATACGCTTTTGCAAATAGATCTTGAGTTGATTGCTAAATGTGTTTTTGCAATTTGTTGAGATTCTTTGAGTATGAGCTAAGTTGGTGCAAATGTGTTTTTACATAAGTATATGATCATGTGTTGATCATCTAATGGCTCAAAGAATGGCATTTCGCTTTTTGGAGAAATGATTTTAGTGTGAAAAATCTTGTCTTCTCTGTGGAGGTCGTGTGCTAACGGCAGGTAGCCTGCTACCTGCTGGTTGTAGCACCGCCCCGGCTTGTGAAATTTCCAGAGGGGTTCTTGTGCCTCAGTGGTCGGTAAGCACGCACATGATGGTCCAAGGCTACTGGAGGAGACAGAGCACCTACCGAACTCCTGCTGTGATTTTTCCAGAGGGGTGTGTTTTTGTGGTTTGTTGAGGTCCCTGTTATGCTGCATGTGGTAGCACCGCCTCCTAGTTGGCTCGGCTACTGGATTTCGTAACCATTAGTTTTGTAGCCGCTGGTTCAGAGGCTCGTGGGCTAATGTTCTAGTAGGGCGGTGAGCACCGGTTTCTCATGGTTTGCCCATTTCTACTTCCCCAACATGCCTAGTTTTGGCTTGGAGGCTATAAAAAGGAGGCCTTGGGGTGTCAAAAGGTTGTCGGAGTTATTGTGAGTGTGTGGGGTTGTGTGCATGTGTTGCCCCTTCTCCATTTGCTTCTTGAGCTTATAGTGAGCACTAATTGCATGTGTTGCAATTAGTGAGTGGTTTGAGTGTCTCTTGTGCATGTGTTGCACTTGAGGAGGCCTTTGTGCATGTGGTTCACTTGGTGATCACCGAGGAGCGATTCAAGCAGTGCCCGTGAGGTTCGCAAGGAGCGGCTTATTACTCTTGGAGGTTGCCGACTCCTAGACGGGCAGAGGCGTCGGCGCTGGAGCCTCAAGGTGAGAAGCCCCGGCAAGTTTGTGAAGGTTCGGGTTGAGCCTACGCGAAGGCGTGAAAAGCCACGACTAGTGGAATAGAGGCGGGTGCTCGAGCGGGAGCCGGTCCAAGTGTGGGCTTGCCTCAACGTGGACTAGGGGAGACCGGCAAGTCTCCTAACACCACGGAAAAACATCTGGTTGTCCCTTGTCTCTTTACTTTCAAGTATTTACCTTTTGCATATTATTGATTGCTTGAATGTATTAGAATTGCTTAGTATTAATTGATTGTTTAATTTAGCAATTCTAGTGTAGAGACTTAATTTAGATAGTGCACTAGTGAGCCTAGTTGATTTAGGTTTTAAATTGTCAAAACCTCATTTATCGCTCCGCATATATCTTTGATTAGGTTTTGACTTAGGGTGTATTAGTGCAATTGATTAGTGAGCGATCGAATTTCTTAAAACGCCTATTCACCCCTCTAGGCTCATCTCGACCCTTACAAAAGCTGATCGCGAAGAGGAAATCGATCCACTACTTCGTCAAGACCTCTGCTTCGCTGCGTGACTTCTCATTTCTTGGCGAGATCGTCCGCAACCGCATGACGCCGAAGGATAGCCAAGTGGGCACTCGAGCTCAACAACCACGACATTTCGCTCGTCCCTCGTGACGGCGATCAAGTCTCAAGCCCTCGAGACTTTGTCGCAGAATGGACCGAAGCCTCAGCGCCTGCGCTTGAAGACCCCGAATATTGACGATGTAATTTGATGGATCCTACACGAAGAACGAGCAAAAGCTACTGAATCGTTATCATTTCCCCACTCGGCAACAAACTCCAGACGTCCGTCCGGCTGTTTTCGACGCCTAAACAACGTCGCTGAATACGAAGCCCTCATCAACGGTCTCCGGATTGCCGCCGACCTCGGCGTGCGCCGGCTTTGTGTATACGGCGACTCCAAGCTGGTGGTTGACCTGGTCATGAAGACCTAGGAGCCTCGAGACTTCGCGATGGCGATATCGCCGCGAGGTACGCCGGCTCGAGGAAAGGTTTAAGGGGTTCGAGCTCCACCACAGCTACCGGTGCAATAACGGTGAGGCCGACTACCTCTCCAACCTCGCTTCCAGCAAGGGACCGGTTCCGACCGATCTTCGCCCACGACTCCGCTACCGTCAACCTGACCCGGACCGCCGAGCAAAGGTGCGTCCGGTCCATCCTTCGCCGAGCTAACCGACCGATCAACCGACCGCAGCGGCGTCCGGGTCAAGCCAAGACGTGATGACGACCGAATCCGACTCGAGGAAGCCCTTCGTCGAACGCCTGACAGACGGTTCGCTTCCCTGCATCCGACCGAGGTTTCTGCCGCCGTCATGAAAGCGAAGTCTTCGTCCCTAATCGGTGAAGATCTTTACAAGAGGAGTCCTTCCGGGTCCTCCGCCAGGCATCCTGCCGATCAAGGCGTGGAGCTATCGCCGATATCCATGGCGGTGTGTCATTATCACGCAAAGACCACGGTCCTCGTGGGTAAGGCCTTCCGTCAAGGTTTCTATCGGGCCGACCCGCCGGGTCGGCGCAGTAGCAAATTGTTCGCGACCGCAAGGGTGCCAATTCGTTGCCCGACAGACGCGACTTTTTCAGCTTAAGCCCTCCAGACGATTCCCATCACATGGCCGTCATGGTCCGGGACTTGATCCGCTTTGATTCTTCGTAAGGGCGCCGGGGTTTTACACACCCTTTGTCGCGCGTGGACAAGTTTACCAAATGGATAGAGGCTAAACCGTCGCTTCCATCACGTCCGCTAAGCGCCGATTTCTTCCGCAGATCATCTATCGGTTCGGGTCCCGAACTCCATCATCACCGCATAACCAGATGCGCTTTACGGGAAGGAGTTTTCGATTCCGCGACGACTTCAACATTCGCGCCGATCGGCTGCCGTGGGCCCACCCGCACCAACGGCCAGCCGAGAGGGCGAACGGCATGATCCTTCAGGGCTGCCGCCGAATCTTCAATCGCTCAAGAGGTCTGGCGGACGACGATGCCGAGCCGCCTCCGTCCCTTGGAGTTCGACCACACCAACCCGGCCGACCGGTTTACGCCGTTTTTCCCGTGTTCGCGCCAAGCGCCCTGCCGACCGACCGAGTACGGCGCGCCTAAGGTCGCAAACCTTCGATAACGCCGGGCTCGACTCGCAAGAAGAAGACGCCATCCGACTAGCTCGACGAGGCGCGATGTCGCCATCCTCCGATCGGGCCAAGTATCAAGAACGCCAAGGCGATATCGAGTCGCCAGATCTCGCGGCCGAAGCCTTCAACGAGGGCGACTTGGTCCCACGCCGAAGTCCAGCTTAACGCTAGGTGCATAAGCCGCCTCGTGGGAAGGCCCCTTCACCATCGTGGAGGTAATCCAGCCCGAAACCTACCGACTCAAAGACGCTGATGGCAACGTTGTTTCAAATGCTTGGAATATCGAAAAACTCAGGCGGTTTTTTCCCTGAGACTTACCTCCTATCCGCACGTCCCTATTAGCCTGCCGAGCCCGAACGGCGCGAACCCGCTCGGGGGGCTTCTAGTCTACGTGATTTCAACATGTAGCGCCTAAATCGACTAAGGGTCCTCCTCAAATGAACCGCCTCAACTGGCTACTACGGCTCACGCCTTGTAAAACTCCAGTTAGCTTTTTCTTGACTACGACCTCCAAAGTGGTGGACCGCGGGACGAGGCGGACTCCATATGGGCAACCCGCGGACGGTCGGCAGAGGGATTTCGTGGACGATCAACAATAAGCAGGCGTTTGGCGAGGAAAGAATAAGGCTGAAATATTAGGTATAACCAAGTTTCTAAAAGATGCATTATGTTTCATCAAGGGCACAAAGCGTCCATTATAGGGAAGGAAACATCAAAAGCATGCGACTTATGCTAATCCTAGAGCAGAAAAGAGTGCAAAAATCTGCAAAACGGCGGGTCAGAGCGAGAACGCGGGAGGTGGCTCCCTGGCGCCAGAGATGCCTCGCCTGCACGGCGAGTCCAGAGGCGAGAGCGCACCAAGCTCCTAAGGATCTGGTCCGAAGAAGGCGCCGCTTCGTTGCCCCCGAGTTCGCCGCCTCGGCCTCATCGTCCGGCCTCCAGTGCCCGCTTCGCCACCATTTCGCTGCCTCAACTCCCCTGCTCAACCGAGCCGGGCCACGGATATGGGCTACGATCGCCACCGGTCAAGGAGCCACTCGGCCGGCGAACACGCCAAAGACATACTCCGCCAGATTAAGAACCTCCGCCTTCACGGGCGGAGGCTGTTTCGAGAGCTCGAGGCAAGTCTCCAATGCCTCGCCGGGTGAGGCCAAGGCATATCAAGGCCACTCTGGCCGCGCTGGCCATTCAACAGCACCCTGCGGCCTCAGTTTCGCCCATGCTCTCATAGGCGGGCGGGCATGGAGAGGAGGACCTCGCGCGGAGTTGAAGTCCTCACGCAGCGGCCCACCTCCATCTCTCAGCAAAGACGGGCCACATGATCACGAGCCGCTTTCATCCTCATGGGCTTCGCGACTACGCGCCCGAGCGTTGCCGCTTCCACCTCGAGGGCGGCAGAAGATGACGCCTGGGAAACCTGTGGCAGGACCGACCAAGGCTTACCATGCTGCCGCCCGCCTCCTTAACCTCAGAGACCACTTTCGCTGTCGGAGGCGCGCATGCTGCACACGCCAATAGGCCGCCACACTTGTGCTGTCAGACTGTGGAGAAGCAAGAACGGGGACTGGACGCAACTTCAAACCCCGTGTCTCGCCAAAACAACCAAAAGAAGACCTACCCCATGAGGGCCCAGATAAAACCGGCGCGAGGGCGTGTCGAGCTCGCGCCGGCCGCAGCAGAAGAGCTCAAGGCCCCGAGGCTTTTTCGAGGGCGAACCCCCAGGGCCAGCCTCCGCCACTCGCTTGCCGGACCTCCTATCGTCGCCGCCACCGCTCGCCATCGCACCCTCGAAAAGTTCCTCCGGGAACGGACTTGAGGGATGAATAAGGCAAGGGGAGACGAATATTGAGGCTGGGTGTGATCATCGCTTTCCCCCCGCGTCTCGTATTTATAAAGACGGGACGAGGCCACCGAAACCGCCGTCGCCTCACATGCTCCGCAACGCCGCCTGACACGCCCGCAGCCCAACGAAGTGACACGACAGCCATTTAAAACCCACTCTGCATTAAATGCCGATGAGACGGTGCAAACACGTATGACGCCGTCATACGACACAAGCGGCCTCTTCGCCGGTTGCAAGGTTGGGTGGTTGTACGGCGAACTTGGAACTGCGAACTAAAATCGGGCGAAGCCGCACGACGGCGAGCCCAACGAGATAAGTCACCCGACTCCCGGTCTCCTTTACGCTTATTTTGTGATCCAGCAATGCGCGCCGACCAATGCTCGGTCTCCACGCATCGCTCGGGGGCTCAGGAGCAACGTCATTCACATTCACGTAGGTCGGTGGCCCGACTGACCACTTGGCTCTCCCTAGCGGTAACCCGTCCGACCCAAGTGCTACGGCCTACGCCCTGCAGGCTACGGTTCAAGTAGCGCCATGTAGGCTACCCAGACGGCCATGAGCCACAAGTCGCCGATCATTCCTCTCCTGCCCAAAATGTGGATGGACGCCGACGCCGCCACACTCGTGCGGTTTGCGGCCCAATCGACCACTTGGTCTTCCCTCAAGCGGAAATCCGTCCGACCTAAGCGCCTACCCACGCCCAGTTGGTTGCGGTTCCAGGTAACGTCATGTAGGGGCCTGCATAAAGGCGAGCCACAAGTCACGCCGTAACTCCTCTCCCCAAGAAGTGTGAATGGACGCCCTTTCAACCCCAGGGTTCGTTGGTGCCCTTTTCGCGTTTCCCCTTGGAAAGATCGAACACACGCTGCCGAAAAACCCCAAAGGTCTCTGTGGTCAGTACACCTAACAAACCCCCGGCACAAGGAAACGCGAAGGAAAAGCTCAAACTCGCGGATAAACATAAAAGCGAACCCCAGCTCATTGCACACTAAAGTTCTATTTACATCTTCCAAAAGATAAAAATCTAACATCATTCATATTCCCCGTGGAGGACGCTCTGGGCGATATCCGCCGGCGATCGCCTGCATGCGGCTCGACTTGGAGCGCGGTTTATTGACCTCCTCGTCGGTCCGGCCTCGGCGATCCCGCACGACATTGTCCAGGTTAAGGCCATTGTAGAAGGACATGGTGTTGATAAGCGCAGAGGTGGCTCCTGTATGCACTCATGCTCACCGACTCGATGTGTTCCAAGACGCGAGCTAATCCCTGGCAGAAGCAAACTAGTGCCCTGTGGCGGCCCCGAGCACTTCCAGTGCATACCGCCGACCTTTCCTAAGGTCGCCAACTCGGCGACCAAACTCGCTCCGGTGGCCCTCCGCCACCTGTCAGGCCGATCGAGCCACTCGCCTCTCCAGGACTGGCCGCTGTCAAGGCCTCCACCGCTAATCGCCGACCTCCGCGATTACCGAGATTCTTCGCAATTTTGAAGATCGAGCAAGAGTCGAAAAGCACGCCGACGCACGCGCTTTCCAAATCAACCCACATAACGACTCCCCTTACCACCGAGAGTCCGCACATCGCTGAAGCCGACTCGAACCTCCTCGTGGAGCTTCCGCCACGCCGCACCATCACGAGCAAAGTGTCTCTGCATTGCAAGCCTCCGCCAGAGGGCTTCAAGCCTGACACCTCGACCTCAACATCTGTTCGCCTGGCGCCTCCCCCGCAAAGATCCCAGAGTCTCGATCCATCACCCGACGAACCTCCTCCGCACGACAATCACACAAGACCACGGCCTCCCCGAGCCTCCCTGCAGCCTTGGAGCCCACTGGTCCTGGCCCATCTCGGCACTGCCCTCCCGCTTATGCAAAGCGCCAGGAACTGACTTACTCTCTCGAACGCCTCGCAGACAACAGCGACCAGGCATGATCAATACAAAGATCCAACAAAATTTGAAAGCGCGGAGAAACTTTGGGCATGGCTTATCACACGGCCGGGTCGATCCTTTGCAGGATGTACCTCCAAGATCCCGGCCGAAGACTCGAGAAGGTGACCCAGGCTCGCTCGAATCTGGTCCGCCTCAGCCTTGGCTCGCCGGGAACCCTCCCGCAAGGATTCCCACTCCTCAAGCTCCGCCCCATCATCCAGCGTGAACGATGCCTCGCCGGATGGGTCGCTGTCGGCCGCATTCAAGGTGGACGGGACGACCGGGATTCCCCATGGTCGCCCTCTACTTCCCAACCAGCGGCGAAATCTTCGCTATCACGCCGGTGGATCGACGGCCGTCGCCAGCAATTCTCTTCTAATCTCCTCCCTGAGGCGACGGCATCGCCTGGCGCTTGCCATCCTCCGGAGGCGTAATCCCTCAAGTCGCCGGGCGGCATTTAGGTTCGTCCGCTTCCCATCGGCCCTTGATTGAGGCGACGAGCACTGGGGTCGCCAGCTTCGTGGAGCGCCGGCCTACGCAGATTTATCCCAAGACAACCACGCGCCATGCCTCGCCACGCCAATTACCACACGCACGGCCAAGCACTCTCGCGATCCGCCAGACTGCCTGCCTGTCCTCAACTTCCGCTGACGGGGTAGCGCCAGCAGTTCCTAACGGCAAGTCCTCCGCTTCCCACAGTTTCCCCGTGAAGTCCTCAAGTCAAAGGCCTGGCCGGCTGCCGAGTAAAAAGTGCGGAATATAAAAACAAGACAAGCATAACTCGCTGAAGCGGTGCTAAGCAACAAGCTCTTTCATCGGCCTCCCGCCAAGGCGAAGCACTTCTCCGCCTCTCCCGGCACCTCCGTCGAGGCGCTTCGCCGAGGGCACTCGACGGCGGACCTCCGTGTTTGCGCCCGCTGGTCGCCGCCGACGACGCTCCAAATCGACCGCTTGCAGACGGTCGTCAGGTCCTCGCCATCGCTGAAGATGATCCCGCGCCAACCGAGGATGTGATTCGCTGACTCGACACTCTCACACTGCCATTGCTAGACGTTCTTTCCTTTTTCTCTTCCTCTTTTCCTCCCTACGCTCTTTCCGAGCGGACCTAGCCATGACTTTCATGGCCTTCGCTCATCGCTTTCTCCCCTAGCACCATGCCCGGAAGTTGTTCGCTTCTGTGCCCTCGAAGGTGTGGGGGTTCCATTCAGGATAGAACGCGAGGAATTCAGACAAGGGAAGCAGGGAAGTGAAGGCGAGCCACCCATTACTGTTCGGGGCTCACGAGAAGGGCTTGGCGCCGCCACGCCAGTGGTCTCACAACCAGGACGGCAGACACCCGAGCCTCGACCTCCGACTGGGGGAGGACCGAGCAGTCCATCCTCATGGGATCAGATACTCCCTCATACTCAAACATCGGGTGGGGCCTATCCATGAGGGGCTGCACGCGCCTCGCCATGAACGCACGGATGACGACCTCTCCCGTCAGGCCTCGCCTCTTCAGACCCGTGAGCTGCTCGAGGATCACCTCCATCTTCCTCTTTTCCTTCGCTGTCCCTTGCCCATTCGCATCACGGGCGCCTGCGAAGGTCGGGCGTTGTTTCGTGATTCAATGTAGAACCATTCGAATGCCATCCCCTGGCTCGACGAGGGCAGCTTCATATCGATGTACTCCGACTTCTAAGGACCGGTTGATGGCGGCGCCCGACGGCGCCGGTGCGCCTGGCCGATTTCTCAACGCAGATCTCGAAGAAATACCTCCAAAGGGCCCAGGGGTTCAATCCTCAGAAAGGCCTCGCACAGCTGCGTGATGAAGATCGCAATGTGGAGCACGCCTGTGGATTCAGTGATGCACCTCCACCTTGTAGAAGTGAAGGAGCCCGCAGATTTAATGGGTGAAGAAGGAAGTTCAACCCACGCCAAGAAGAACGAAGACACAACGATCTCGGCTGCCGCTCGCTCTCGAGCCGCCCTCTGCCGCAACTCTCCATCGACACGCCGCTGGGGGAGCAACCGCTTCTTCTCCAGGCCAAGAACACGAGCAGGAAGAACGGAGCACTCCGGCCACGACATCTCCGAAAGAGCAAGACCGGCGAACGGAAGACAGGCGGAGGCGAGGAATCCCCTTCCAAGGGTTTTGATTTCCCTCACTATCACCCTCGTTTTTTCCTCTTTTCTCGCAGTGAAGAACAGGGCGGCACGGCAGAGTCCGCCTCCACGAATCCCCCTCGGGCTTATAAGAGCGCAACGGACACCGGCCAGACAGATGTCGATTAGACAGGCAAGGGAAGCGGAGTGCGCTTCGCATCCCCGACCGCCGTGACGGTCCAACGGTACGCCGCCTCGGTTTATGATTGCCCTTGCATTTAAACCCTGACAGGACAGCGGCCTAGCGAGAAGGCCTCACATCGGGCAGAGTGACACACGACTCCTCGGGCCCCGTTCCCAAACTGGAAGAATCGCCCAGCAACAGATAAAAAACTCGCCAAGACCACACGGTCCCAAAGGCCATGGTAGGCTCAGCGACCTGTCCCTGCTCGACTATGCGTCATGGGTCCGAACGCCCAAACCACCAAGTGGATCTGCACACCGCCCCGAGCAAAAATCGAGCGAGGGACGAGGATAAGGTGAGCCCCCAGCGAGCCTCTAGTTGGGTCGGCGGACGACCCAATCACTTTGAATCGTGTCCGAGACCATACTTCACACTTCTCCGCTGAACCTGCCGACGGTAGCAGCACCGCGCCCGGTCGGTGGATCGACCCGGGTCCGACACGGGATCGAGTAAAGAAAGGTTCTCATGGGTCGCCCCCAGAGGGTCGGACGCCCACGACGGGATAACGTCCGCTCGGAGATGGTCTTCCTTTCGGGAAACCACCAGGGCCCACTCGGACAACCCGCTATCACCACACGAAAGACGGCGCTCAAGCCAACGCGATGGCAAGCGCCACCGCTCACCCTCCAGTCCCACACCGCGGATGGGGCGATTCGCGGAATGCAGCGATCGCTCGCGGCGACGAGAGCACGGGCGGGCGCCACTATTCTGCTTTCGCCAAGCAACGCCAGCCTTGCAGACGCATCGCGATCATAACGCAAAATGGACGCCTCCATACGCGAGGTAAACCCCCGACCAGCTCTCCGACCCGCCGGGGGTCGGGTTTCATCCACGGATGCGCCACAGATCCGGCGCCGACGACAACCCGCTTTGGTCGGACGCCAACGACCAAGGCGCCGCCCACATCCAATTGGATACGCCTGCGGGCACTTGGGCGATCCCGGCCAAGAGCACAAAACCACCAACCGGCCGCTTCCATGCGCCGGTAAACCCCGATCGATCTCCGATCCGCCGGGTTTCCAACCATCGGATGAGGCCACAGACCGCAAAGCCGCCGATCACCCTAAGACGCAGAGATCCGGTCACATCGGAGCGGCGCGCTCATCCAGAACCCATCAACCGAGGTGAACCCCCGACCGGCTCTCCGACCCGCTCGGGGGATCGGGGGCTATTGACGGGTACCCAAGAAATAGGTACCCTCAGCTGCCCAAAGAAAGTATGTGGGCCACCTCCGACCATATATATGCCACCTCCGCCAAGGCTTCGAGAAGAAGCCCCGCCAGAGGCCCAAGGTCTCGACCAAACTAGCCCGGCGGGCCCGACTAACGCTATTTGAAGTCGGGTGCCCCGAAAGACTCGTAATAACTGGAAGCCGACCGCCCGGCCCCCACAAGGACGCTAATTCCCCGACCAAGCCGATTTCGTAAAGCAACCCAACCTGCTACCGAAGGCTCGCGCCCCACAAACTACGGCGATGGTAGCTTCAGTGGTAGTCCGACCAGCGGTCGGACCGACTAAAAGCCCCGACCGCCTCGGCCGCTTTCACCAAAAAAGGTATGTCAAATCATCAGAAGTAGCTTCGCCTTAGTCATCGTCTGTGACTCGAATTTGTAAATCCGACACTTGTAATCAAGACTAGTCCGTGATCGCTGCTTAGTGCACAGCACTATACAGGTTAAAGTACCATATCATACACAGCTGAATAATATTAAAGTACATCAATCATGTATATATAATCGAGTTGTTCAACCTTATGGTCACCTTACAAGCTTTGCCATACGCAGGCTTACAATAATCGAGTAAATAAAGTTCAACAATGAATAAAATAAATCTTCGTGGTGCTCCATCTTCCATGACGCCTCGACCGAGGCTTGCTTTCCTAGATCTCCGACCCTTCCACTTAACTTCTCTTCATAAAGCGTAGTCTCTTCTTCCGTAAGTTTGTCCGCAAGGGTGAGTACACATTACTTCTCAACAAGTCATGCATGTAATGCGCTTCTATTACTACATGCATGGCTTGTTACAAAGGAATGGCTCAATTGGTTATTTTGCATTGCATCAATATTTTGAATTATTATTTATTTAGATTAAAAGCAGCAAAACTTTAATAGTATAATAAGTTTCTCAATTGTTTTCCACATTATTTTGGACACATGTTCTTAATCAACTTCCATCATTAACTCGCACACAGACTTTCCACCCCATTTTATTTTTAAAACACTACCCTTTGATCAGAATCCTTGAGCATTGTCCAAGACTGTGGACTCGGCTATTCAATAGTTTTTACACTCGCAGAGGTTGTACACTTTACCCACAAGATATAATCAACTCACCACGTCACCGTGAATCGCCATACAAGAGTATGCGAATGAGTGATCATAACAAAGCCTTTCGTAAACTTCTATCTCCACCTAGGAACCTCCGTGTTGCCTCCACTATCACTTCCCTCACACAGAGTCAAGTATAGGGCCGACAACAACGCTGGATAGGGTACCAAGTCAAGCACGTGCACGCCCCCGCATGGGGCTTACCCCTGTAATCGCCACCCCGAGGTATCAAAGGCTAGATATCGATCCTACTAAACTAGGTCTTCCCATTCGCACATGTGGTTGTACGAGACTCAGTCAAAGGCTTGCAAGGTAAGGTCCTTAATCTGACCAAGGCAAGACATCCTTCTCTCAACATTTGGCACACGCTCTCACAACACTCAAACCCCCTAATTGCCACGAAGGCCCACTGCATGAAGCCTCTGTCCACTTGCCCCAGCCTAAATCAATTCCACCCTGTGTTATTCAACTAGTAACACATGCCCGTGAATCGCTTTTCATGTAGAACCACACAGTCTCTACAATCCAACACCATTACCAACAACATTCCACTTTATTCAAAAATCATTCCATAATATTTAGTCAAGGTTACATTTGTATTTAAGAATATCATTCACGAGTAAGCATAACTAAGCAACTATTCACGGCCTAGCCTCCCGTGTTGGCAATAATATATATATCATCAACCAACTAGATTTACCCAACTTAGGTTATCAAGGAATCATGGCATACAAATGATATCAAGGTGGCATAAACAATTTGGTTGGATAGCTAATTCACCCAAAATAATTAAAGTCATTTTTAGTTGAATTAGCATGCATAGTTTAAAACAAAGTATATTTCAAAAATTGGGAGCAACATGGTCAAAGCATAACTTGCCTTCGAAAAGTTGCTGATCCTATTCCGAAGTCAAATCTTGTTCTGGAAATTCTCCCTCGCAACCTCCCGACAAATCAACGTCTAATTAAGATCAACATACACTCAATAAATATATTTTCTAGAGAACTAAATCAACTCTAAAAATTCCATAAAATTAACCAATAAATAGATCTTGATTTTACAAATTTTTAGAAATTGGAATCACTCAAATCGGAGTTAAAACGTGAAAGTTATAAGCATTTCAAGTTTTTAAAATAAATTAAAAAGAAATAAACCGAATTTCTATTTGTTTTTATATGGAAAATCCCGAAATTATGACGTCAGCATTATCAGATGACGTCAGCACCGAGACGGATTTTCCTTCAATATATAATTTCGAATTTGATTTATGACGCCAAAGATAATTAATTATGACGTCAAGATTCGGATAAATTTTCACCAAAAATATATATTTAAAACAATTATGACGCTATCATCACCGCTTATGACGCAAGACCAAAAAACATTTCTACCGATTTATTTATTCTCGAAAATGATTTATGACGCCAAGATTCCTATTTATGACGCCAAGATGACGCCATCACGACGCCAAGATTTAACCTGCCAGTGTCGATATGTGGGTTCCACCGATGACGCCACCACCGACGCCAAGATTGACACGCGGTCAATCGTTCGGGCGTGACATGCGTCGACGTACCATCAACCGAGAGGTTGAATTATTCTCAACCGTCGGATTAAAAATCAACGGCGAGATCTAGTTGATCGTTTTACGCCGTTATCGCGACAATGACACGTGGCGCTTCGTCGCGACACGATATCGCTAGGGCAACACGGGCAATCCTTTCGCACGGCACTAATCCTAGGCGTTCATTTCGAATCCGACGGCTACGATTTAACGCGCTACTATGCTGGTCTTTAATATGGGTGGACACATGGATTTACCTCCTCCGTTGGATGTCGATCGGGCGGTTGAGGAAGCTCGCCAATCCGGCGAAGGCGCGGTGAAGACCGACGTCGGAGGTGAAGAAGAAGACCTCCGCGACGGCGCTTCCGTGACGCTCCGGCTGGTGAAGTAGTCCTTCTAAAAGTGCTCGACGCGACGGGGCATTCGGTGTCCTTGATCGCGCAGAGAGTCACCTGAATGGGCTAAAACGGCACGTAAAAGGTTCGCGAGATTACTGCGAGGTATTTCGCTCTATGGTGATCCTTGGAACGCGCGGAAAGAGCTCTATGGGTGCGAGAGGGTGCTTTATACCCGGCTAGAAGATGAAGCGGAAGAGTTAGTGCTCCGCGAGTAAATGCGGCGTTTCTACTGAAAGACGGGCAATGGTGGCGGTTTCGCTCGAACGAAGACGGCGACGCGTGGCGCTCCATCCGACCGTCCGCCGCATGATCCAACGTGGAGAATCGAGGCTAGGTTAGCCTGAGCGAAGCGACAAGAATGGGCTCTACTACATCGCTCCTCCGATTTTTAATGTTTTTATGAATTAAAATAATTCAATATTCATTTGAATTAATTGAGGTACTAAAAATATCGAAAAATTCTAGAAAAATTTGAAAAATATTTTAGGACATTTCCAACTTAAATAAAATATTTCCACATAAATTTTATTAAAACTTGACATTATTAAATTAATTTCCAGAGAAGAACTATTTTACAAAAATTCAAATAATTCCAAATAAATTCCAGAAATTTTAAAAATTCAAAATAAATTATAAAATTCAAAATTAGCAAAATTTGAGGATGTTACTACACCACGCCTGCTGATATTATGTATGCTCAAAGATGATCGAAAGCAAACGGAGGTCATACGCCTTCCTGCAAGGCAACTCAAGGTCAAGGCCTTTACGCCAAGACTGATCGGCAGCTGCTAGGGGCAGTGCACCATTTCCCGAAAGAATGGACTGCTCTAACCGCACTGCCTCCACCAACCAACAGAGGTCACGCCCAAACACTGCATAACGAGGCTAAGGCCGACTCCTAAGCGAGAGAGCCTTTTTTTTTTTTTCTTCACATGCTCCTGTAACCCCGCTTCCCTGCCATATAAGGGAAGCTTGCCCTCCTGAGCAGGGGCGGCGAGATATAGCACATAAGCACAACACAGACGAGCAAAGGCAACCAATAGTCCTTTGAGAGCTCTGACGCACCCATAGGTCTCGAGTCCTCGACTTGTAGCCGTTTAGCCGACCTTTTGTAAACGGGACGCCGTGAGCACGAGCTCCCCGCTTGTAATCCGCTAACTCACCAGACGTTAATAACATCCGACCATCCCACAGACTGGAGTAGGGACATTCAATCTGAACCAGTATATATCCCGGATCCCCTGTCTTTTGATCCGACCATTCAGGGAGCGGGAGCGCGCGGCCCCTCTAGACTTACAAATTTACTTGCCGGTTCTCGAAACACCGACAAGATGTAATCCGCTGATCTAATAAGTGTGTCAAGCTCTGGTGATCAGTTTTGATAACAAATGGAGCATGCTGTAAATAAGACCTCCATTGATCTACAGCAAATAAGATTGCTAAAAACTCTTTTTCATATGCAGACAGACCTTGATTTTTCGGTCCCAAGGCTTTACTGATAAATGCCACTGGATGCCCATTTTGCTGCAATACCGCTCCAATACCTTTATCACTGGCGTCGGATTCAATAACAAAAGGTTGGGAAAAATTTGGTATAGCTAATACTGGAGCTGTCACTAATGCATGCTTAAGAGCCGAAAAGGGTTGCTGAGTCTCCGCAGTCCACACAAACGGCTGACCCTTCTTGAGCATGTTAGTAAGCGGTTTGCTGATGACCCCAAACCCTTGCACAAAACGGCGATAATAGCAGGCCATACCCAAAAAACTGCGAACCTCCTTCACACAAGTCAGAACTGGCCATTATTGGATAACCCGAATCTTAGATGGGTCAGTAGCAACACCTCCCGCACTGATTATGTGACCAAGAAATTCCAATTGAGGTTGAGCAAAACTACACTTTGAAAATTTGAGATGTAAGTGATGGTTGCTGAGAAGAGTAAACACCTGACGCAAGTGATTCAAGTGAAAATCCAAATGTGAGCTATACACTAACACGTCATCAATGAACACCACTACGCATTTTCGCAATAATGGCGCCAAGACAAAATTCATAAACCCTTGAAAAGTGGTAGGCGCCCCTGTAAGGCCAAATGACACCACTTTGTACTCGAAATGACCATTGTGTGTCTGAAAGGCCGTTTTATACTCGTCCCCCTCTTTAATCCGGATTTGATGATACCCGGAGCAATGATCTAACTTGGAAAAGACAGTAGTGCCAGCTAACTCATCCAATAGTTCGTCCAGTATCGGCATAGGGTACTTGTTCTTCAAGGTATGCGCATTCAATTGCCTATAATCGACGCATAATCTCCATTCTCCATCTTTCTTTTTCACCAACAGAACGGGGGATGCAAACGGGCTTGAGCTGTATGAAATTACTCTAGTAGCTAGCATCTCTTGTACTTGTTTCTCAATTTCATCTTTTTGTTGTGGAGTATAACGATACGGTCGCAAACGAAATGGTTGAACCCCCGGGAGCAATGGAATAGCATGGTCAAAATCACGTCTGGGAGGTAAACCGGTAGGTGTATGGAAAAGATGATCAAACTCTTCCACCAGCTGCCTAATACTCTGGTGTTGAATCGGTTCTTTGTGGTCTTCCATAACGGCTGAAATTTCCAACATCTGTTCCACTGCTTCGTGTTTGATCATTGCTTCCAACTGAAGGCCAGATATGGTTGGGCAATGAGAGACAGTGGGAGTAATACCTTGTAATCGAACATGTCGATCTTTGTACAGAAATGATAAGGTCTTCTGAACCCAGTGAACTTCCATCGGGCTATATTGTTCCAGCTAGTCCATGCCCAAAATTATGTCGTATCCATTCAATGGCAAAACCTTGAGATCCGACATGAAGGTATGCCCTTGGCACAACCAACGACAATTCGGGATGATCATCGTGCTTTTCAGTAGACCGCCATCAGCAACTCGAACATGCACAGGTTGGGACATTGTCTGAACATCTGGCATAACCGGTATCAAATGGCTACCAATGTAACTGCCGGAGCTTCCCGAATCAACTAACATCAATACTTCCTGACAGTGCACCAAGCCCTTGAGCCGAATGGTTTTGCTGCCTTCTGACCCAGACACCGCCTCACAAGAAATAGCCAACACCTGTTCATCAGTTGTTTCCATCAAGCACCTTCGAGGAGAATCTGATATTTCAGACCTGGTTTCATCCGTAGCCTCTCCAGCCATTGCCCACATTTCTTCCACTAGATGCAGAGGCACTGTCGCAGAGCATCTATGATTGTGTCCCCAACGTTCGCCACACTTGTAGCATAAGCCCTTAGCTTTGCGATACGCCATCAATGCAGACATGCGATCGTCTGAAGGACGAGTCCGCACAGCTGAAATCGATTTCTTGTCCTCCACGGTGGCTGTCACAACAGGTTTTGAAATTGGTGGCGTGGGAAGTGCCATTGCCATCGGTCGGTTGAATGACCGCCCCACTGTAGCAAACTCGGCACGGCGACCATCTCTCCGGGGTTGAAAAGTTAACACGTCCTCCTGCAAAAGCGCAAGAGAACTAGCAGTATCGTGGTCTTTTGGACGCTGAATAACAACTACTGTACGGATATCATCCTTGAGACCATCAATGAATCGGTTGGTAAGAAATTCCATATGCATAGTGTTGTCATAAGCTAGCAACTGATGCACCAACACATCGAATTGTTCAATATAATCAACCACACTTCCAGTTTGGTGGATATGAAAAAACTTGCGTACTAACGACCCATGTTGATCTCTACCAAACCTATTGGACAGAGCAATTCCCAACTCTTCCCAATTCATTCTAGCCAATGTGTTATCCATGGATTGCATCCAAAATATAGCAGGACCCTCAAAATTCATTGTAGCTAGACGTACCCACATCTCTTCCGGCACAGAATAGAAGCTAAAGAAATTTTCACAACGTTTCTTCCAGAGTTTTGGATTAGAACCATCAAATGAAGGTAGATTGATGTGTGGTATATTCGCACCAAGACTCTGGGCCATAGACGCAAATGGAGACACAGACATAGAACTCGATTGCAAATGATGTTGACTTGCAGGGGTATGGAATCGGATACCTGTGACCGGAGGAGGCTCCGGGGCATCTTCCAGCCCAGAGCCCGCTCTCCGGTTAAAATTGCTCGAGCGGTGGCCGGTTTGCTCGTACGTTGCCGCGGTCCGCGGATCTTCCAGATGAGCGGAAGCCGACGTACCGAGATCACCTTCTTCTCTCCAGTTTCCATGTCCGTCCGACCGTTGTGTCAGGGCCCGGCCAACTTGCTGCTTCAACTCCGTCACCGAAATTTGCAGTTCCGCTACTCGATCCTCCACCTTCGGTTTCCAGGATTCAATTTTCTCATGATCTTCCGATAACTTCCGTACGGATTCATCGATGCGCTTGATGTATTGTTGCACATCAGAGACCAACTGGCGAGTTTCGTCTTCCTTCTTGCTGTTCTCCTCCAACTTGGCCAGAATGGCAGCAAGAGGATCTTCATTACGTGGTGGCGCCATAGTTCCCGACCTGGCCTGAAATCGAGTGAAGTGCTCGTGGCCCGCCTCCAGGATGGAAATTTGATGGATCTGGCTCTGATACCAGATGTGAGGATCCTCAATCGATTATATGTAGTATGGTTTGGGAAAAACGAATACAACTCTACGCCTCCGATTGCCGCCAAGAACGCAAGTTCTACGCCACCTACTCGCCACCTTGTTCTGCACGGGTTTTGCCTTATATAGTTCGGCTACAAGACTCACACCACACACACCGCTTTCGCCATACCGGGCTTACCAAATAACACTCTCAAGATGACCCAACAGACCGATAACACTGGTTGGGTTTATGGGCCCGATCGATTTCCTCGCTTACCGACTTGTTTCAAGGCTTTTCGCTTCCCCTCCCGCTTCCTTCGGGCGCCATAAACTCTGAAGATCCTTCATGCTCCTCACCACCAGGCAGAGTGTTGACAAAGTGGTTGCAGATAGTCCTTTGGCTGATGGCGCACTCCAAACTAGGGGAAAGCGACATCACTCTAAGGGCATGTACAAAGCCATTTAATATGGTGTCTCTTAGTGATGAGATGGACATACTTCGCTGATGTGGCAGGGGGGAAAGTGCAAAAAATACTAGAGTCGACTCTTGGTGAAGAGACGACTCTTCACAAGCTCCTAGACAGAATTAGAGAGGAACAGTATTAAATAGCATGTTGGCTCTTGTGCATGTCCTTTGTACATGCTTATCTTTTTGGGATTTGATAAACATCAACCGGATGTTTTTTTGGTTGAAATCACCCAAATCTAGAACCATTGGATCATTGTTGAGATTCGGGAGTATCGATTACATCCGATCCTATGATTTGATCCAACGGCCCGGTGAATTTGGATCCAATCCTATGATTTGATCCAACGGCCCGGTGAATTTGGATGTTCGGGAGTATCGATTACATCCGATCGTATGATTTGATCCAACGGCCCAGTGAATTTGGATCCGAAATTCAATGATTCTAGATTTAGGTGATTTCAACCAAAAAAACATCCGAATGATACCTATACACTCCCTATCTTTTTTGCTTAGAAGAATGTGTTAAGAGACACTTCTAACTCTCCATTATGCATGCCCCAGTCCACGTCATGAATTCGACATTTCATTTCATCGCCACTGTCTCAATTAGCACTATGAAAAGAGACCATGCCAAACTCTAAAAGGACATAGCACTATGAAAAAGCTGTCCATGGACGCACCAAAGTCAAAAGAAAACGGTAGATGAGATGATAGAGAGAATACATGCCCTTCTTCCAAATAGGAAGGAAGAAAACGTCAAAAATAGAAAACGTCAATGGAATTGGAGTCTACAAATAGAAAACGTCAAAATCAGGACGTCAATGGAATTGGGATCTACAAATTAAACAATGACAAGCTACGGAAAGTACAAAACGAAAGCAACGTATGGTAGTAAAGCCAAATTCGACTGTCAGAACTCAAAACATACACCACCAGGATACTACAGAACCAAATTCGACTGCCTGATTTGCATGACGGAGCAAGCAAAATCGAGAAACGGTGGATTGATCGAGATGGGTCTCGTGGGCTTGTCCCACGATCGTCACAGCACGTGCATGCGGCATGCCATTCGCGGTGGCGACGACGACGAGGTCGCGCTGCTCGCCTTCGGGGCAGAGATCAGTGACCGCCGCTCCAGCGCGCTGGCCGCGTGGAACGGCAGCACCGGCTTCTGCAGCTGGGAAGGCGTGACGTGCAGCCGCAGGAACATGTGCTAGACTACATGCAGTCCAGTGCTTTAGAAAGAGCTCCGATTTGGGACGTATCAAATTAAGAGATTTTTATGCCCTACCTGCCTGCCAAGAACAAAACTGTCACCAGGCTGCTCTTTTCGTGGGTGCACCGGGGTAAAAAATAAACTGTACATGATTGAGGCGCGCATTAAATTCGTAAGCATTGAACACTGACATCTCTCCATATTTTAAAATGACACACAAACGCGCACACACATGACACACCCTCCGTCGGATCACTTGCTTTCACGGGTGTAACATCCGATCGGGAAGCAGATCCGGTACAGCCCTCTAGGGTCTGTTTGGTTGCTGTATCTACTTAGTCTGGTTCGTACGAGGTCATCTTGGCTGGTTGAAGGCAGGCCAAGTTGATGCATATGGATGTTGTTTAGTTGTCTGCATGAGTTGAACCTAGCTATGAAGAGATGATATTTAGTTGGTTGTATAAGCTGAATCTGACTGTGAAGAGATTGTATTTGGTTGATTGCATAAGCTTATAGTAATGGTGGCCGACAAAATGTGAACACTAGCTTCAACATGTCCATGAACAGGCATACTGTGACAGCTTCATGGCAATGCAAAATACACACAAATATTGCTTATAGCTGTTCAAACTAGCTCCCAGGCTCTGCTCTTTGTTCCAGCAAACCAAAACAGAGAACAGAGAACTCGACGTCTTCAGAGCTTTGCGCTGGTTCCACTTCTTCAGACGTTCCAGCGACAAAAACAGCTTCAGGTGTTTCTATTGGCAAAACACAATGAAGCACAGACAACTACTTTTGTGAGAGCAATCAACTTTCACAGATTTAGTATTTTGGTGCAGAACTTGCTGCTTTTCTCATTGATGTGGCTATTACTTATACCCTTTTGCTTACATACATCAAGACTGACTCGGTTTTAAGCAGATGCCAGCGGCGGGGGAACCTGTTCATCTTCGCTCAGGTCCCGTTCGAACTCGCGGAAGTTGGCCTCAAAGTCCTCCTCCTTGTTCCTCGAAGCCTGCTCGGGCGCTTCCCCCTGCTGTTCGCTTCAAGACGCCGGTCGTCACCTCCGTAGCTACTTTGGCCACCGCCGCCATGGTCGATTGCATGGATGAAGCCGAGATGATGGCTCACCAAGACATCGAACGAGGCCGCTGTGGCTGGTTGATGGAACGCTGGAGAGAACGGGCAGCACAGCAAGGAAGAAAGGAGAAGAGCTTTGTGTTTGCGTCTCTGTGAGAGGAGGGCGGAGTGGGGGAGATGGAGGGCGAGGTAGCGAGGGCGCTACTGTAGCCGAACTGAGTCTGGCCGCGCTCGTACACCCAAAATTCTAATTCCTCGTGAGCCTGGCTGGGAAGGAAAAATTGTATGATTTGAGCCGGGCTAAGATGGATATACAGGCAACCAAACAACTCGATTTTGCATCCACAGATGCAAAATTCAATGCATACAGGCAACCAAACAAGCCCTTAGAGATTGCAACTTAAGCAGTTTCTAAAGGACCGTCCGATCAAATTTGGATGGTCCAGATCGGCCAAAAATACTATGCAATGTACTATTTATAGAACTGTAGCAAAACGTTATTCATCCTATTTTTTGCTGATCTGGACTATCCGATGCGAATGGTCGGCACATACAGAGACTGCTTAAGTGCAGCCCCTATAGGGTATGTACTGGATCTGCTTCCCATCTAGACATGCAGAGAACGTCAGTGCATGGAGTGCACATATTAAACAGTGACAAGCAAAGAACGTGCCCAAACATATCACACGCGAAATGTGGTAGCTCGGAAGGTTGCTGTCAGGGCAGCGCCACATCTGACAGCAACGTCCTGTCGAGCACGCCGAGCTTGGTAACTCCTTCCGAATTGCGGAAACTCGGCAACGACGTGTGCCCCACCACCTGCTGTGATCGACCGACCTGCCACACCTCTGCCTGCCTTCCGAGCAACCAAATCGGACCAAGTGACACACATCACCTGTAGGTCTTCTGTACTCTGACATGGGCCAAAAATGAAATTTCTCTCGTATGGAAGCTATTTGTACCAAAAAGAAAAGTTGACAATGGGCTACAAAAGCAAATAATTCAAGAGATTCATACAATTCAAGAAGCATACCGTAGGTCTCATTCCACAACAGCACTTGCCGTACATCATGAGCTCGACACCTGAGCTACCACGGGGCTTGAGCTCGACAACAGAATAGGACTTGCCGAGCTCTTTTACATCGGTAGGTGTTAGGTAAGTGAGTTAATTAATTAATTAGATGGTTAATTATACGATTAATTAAATAAAAATTGATTAGGTAGGAATGTGTTGAGGAAGGGGAGAATTCTTGTCAAGGAAGGGAAGCTCGGCCAGAATTTTGCCGCGACTCTTGAGCGCGGCAAATGATGGAGGCTAGATTTGAAAAAAAAATAAGTAGGCTAGAAAATGATGGCTTTCCAAGCAAAGCAGCAAACGTCCCAGCTCTGGAGTATTCTTAGCTGATGCAAATTGAAATTCTTAAGCTTCCACATCGGCACATATAGATCACAACAACAACAAAGAAGAACTCGACATCAGACGAATTTCATTTTTACATAATTGTAAAATGGAAATCTTAGTGCAAACAAGATTAGTCCCCTCGATCAAGAGCTAGTACGACATTTACAAACAACTGGAATCACAACCATACATCATATTAACTAAGCGAAAGCTATTATACAAAGAAATCTTACAACTCAGAGTATATAGTAACAAAGAAGCAAAGTCTCGTAGTGGGCCCATCCATCCCGCAGGCAACTGACGAGGCATAAATCCCTAGAAAAGATCGCTTCAATGAAGATCCTGCAACCTACGACGAACAAAACTTTGAAGCTTCGCTAGCATTACACCTAAAAACAATAGATTAAGCAAGGGTGAGTACTTTCATACTCCACAAGACTTAAGGTGGTATTTGCAAATGCATAAGTGCATGCCAAGTCAAAGGAGACTACTACAGTTATTTTTGCATGAAGCAAAATTGAATTTGTAAATCAAGTTATTTGCAAATGGAATTTATAAGAGCAAGTTTGATTGATAACAAATAAGTAAAGCATAATAACACGACAAATCCTCCATGACGTGAGCTTATTTAATAATCCAATTCTCAAATCCATCAATGTCGTTTCTTGACATAAAGCAACAGCCATAAACAAGTTCAAACCAAAACCCATTTTCTAGTAAAATACCAAAGTCTAGCATTGGAATGACTTCACCAGTGCTCCATGATCATGGGTGCGGCTAATCGATTAGATTTATACTTTGCAGAGGTATACAACTTACCCACAAGTCATGACCTTTTTTTTTACCGTATAAGCTTCACCACTTTTAGCGTAGGCCGTAATGTTCATGACTTAAAACCTTTACATTACCTAGGTTAACTTTGCACCAAAGATCGGACGTGAAACCCATACTATGGCAAGAGAACTCAGAGCATAGAAATGATGAAACTCCCCATAGTATGGCGTACACCGTTGTATTGGCAAGTGTGGCTCCCAACACCTCGGTAAGGGCACCCCGTCGAGCAAACCTTGAAAGGAGAGCCCGTACTACTTCGACCTTCCAAAGTGCAAAGTTAAACTAGATAACTTAATTGATTTAAGGCTGCCCCATCCCAGCACCTGTGGTTGCACGGATTTCTTGGATCAATAGTGTCCCATTGTTCGGTCCTTAATCTGACACGGGCGATGCTCCACCCTACACTACGTGCAATTCCTTTTGTACACCCGGCTATTGCCAATAATCGCCCACGTCAAAACCATAGTTTTTATTTTGGGTTTTTAATCAAAATACCAGCAACCAACAGGGACATTTCCAAACGTTTTCAGGAAACAATTTTGATCTGATCATTTATCTCATTGGTTCTAAAGCATGGCTAAGCATGAACAATATGTAAACGTATATACCCATGATAACATTAAGAAGTGTCTATCCTTAATCTATGCTTATCAAGGTTCACATGTTGTACATATCAAGGAAGTTTCATGAGACAACAGGTATATCTACCAGCACCACAAAATAGCAAATTTACAGAAAATAAATGCATGCATTAAACCATTTGATAAACGAAAGAAAAAATAAATACTAGGATCAATATGATCAAAGGGGTGCTTGCCTTGCTTAATCCTTGTTTACGAATCGCTTGCGGTATTTCAACTAATGTGCCCTAGTCTACTGGACCGGTATGGTTCGTAGGGGGTGCCTTTGGTAGCCTGGGTGAACTCCCAGAAGGGGGGAACCCCAAAGACTTCTCACACTAATCTAATCTCCGTGTTTGAAACTCAGATGAACACAATGATCTTACCTGTGTTCAGTGCCCTCGAGATGGGTAATGTTCTTACCCTGCTTTGATTTTGAATTGCCTCTCCAAAGGGTGGTTACAGAGTCTGTGGATGATCCCTCTTTCTCTCCCCTCTTCTTTTCTCTCCCCTCCCCTTTTTTTCTCCTTTCTCTCGTATGCTCTCGAGTGCCCTTATATGCTCGGGCTTACATGAGTCAGATAGAGAAGGGGTCGTCATCATGCTTATCTTACATGCATTTATTACGCCTATGCGTTGTCCTGCTCTTCAAATTTCTAATTAATGCCAACAAGATGCCTTCGCCTTGGCTCTTCCGGATGTGACCTTCATGGCGGGTAGGTGGAGGGCGCCAGAGAACGGGCTTGTAGTAGAATGCCTTGAATCGACGTGTTCGGTACAAAGAGTTCGCTTTCGACACAAGACGGGCGAGAAGGAGACTTCGAGACGTTGCCAACAAGATCTCACCTTTTTTGCATGGCGGCGGAAGGAACAAGGTGTACCGCCAAAGCCGCCAGCGGATCGGGCGCCGGTGAGCAGGCGTGGTCGCCACTGTTTCGCCAAGCCGCCACGGCCGGCACTGGCGGATGTATGCGATTCACCCACTCGCCCGCCAAAGCCGCCACGTGGATCGGGCACCGTGAGCAGGCGTGGTCGCCCACCGCCGCCTGCGCGCTGCCACGCGGCCAACACCGGTGGATGGCGCAGCCGCCACCGCTTACCAAAGCCGCCACGCGGATCGGGCGCCGGTGAGCAGGAGTGGTCGCCACTGCCGCTTCGGCGCGCTACGTCGGCCAAGACCGTGATGTGGCGCAGTTCGCCACCGCCCTACCAAAGCCGCCACGTGGATCGGGCGCCGGGTGAGCAGGCATGGTCGCCACTTGCTCGCCAAGGCCACGGGCTGCACTCGGTGATGTGGCGTGTTTCGCCACCGCCCGCCAAAGCCGCCACGGATCGGCGCGCCGTGAGTGGCATGGTCGCACTGCCGCTCACGCCACGGGCCGAGCGTCTCAGACGGTGTAAACACCACCCACCGCTAGATCGCCACGTGGCCACGACGCTTTTGTGCGGCGAAGAGGGTACTCGCGTAGTACGCCGACAAGAGTTCTCGAGCCCACCCAAGAACGCACCTTAGAGCTTTTTGGAGATCTTTCATTAAATGCCGGTGCATTCTTGGATGGGGCCATCATTCATCAGGATACGACCGCCTTGATTCCCGTGCTTCATTGCATCCGCCGATTTTTGGGGACCAAACGACGACGATCTCGCTTTCTTCGCTAACCGCTTGTGACGAGTGGGGGTACTTATAGATTCATCCGTTTCAAGCAGTTTACGCTTTTAGCACTTCTCGCACATTTCATCTTCTTGCTTCTAGTTCCCCTTGCTTTTCATCACCTTCGCTGCTATGGCTTCCTCTGGCTCGCCTTCCATCCCTGCTTCCACGGTGGACTCCTACGCTGGGGGAGACTCCACACCATCGCGTCGAGGGTCCCTCCACTTCCGGCCGACTCCACACCACAAAGGTTCTCGCCGACGAGATCATCATCTTCGTAGGTATCATGGCGGCTTGGTGCCGCCTCTTTTCTCGAAGTTTTTTTCACCGCCCTTCACTTCTACGAAATCAACCATCTCCACCTCACCTAACTCCATTCTTTTTCGCCATCTTTCACATCTCTCGTGAAATGTCTATGGGGGTGATGTCAATCTCCCGCCGCTTATTTTTTCCTTTGCCGCTTCCTCCGATGGCGAGTCACATTGGCAAATGCCACTCGGCCCCGGATGGGATGTCCGCTGTTACATCCCTTCCACCAGTCGAATCGAAGGCTCGGGCGATCAATGGTCAGACGTCAACGCATTTACGCGCATTGATGCCTTGGGTGCTCCGCCAGCCAGGTGGGCCACCGAGAATCTGGAACTCGCCTGTCAAGAAACGGCGAGTTCGGTAATGGGCTCGATATCAACTTGCGAGCGCCGGTTTAACGGGGCGATGGTCATCGGATTTTGTATCCCAAGACTCATTTCTTTGTCGCCAGATTCGCTTAGCATGGCAATACACAGCGCATTTACATCACCCGTGACTTTTCCTCGCCGTAAGTTTTCATCTTCTTTTATGCTTTTTTCAGATTGTTCCCTACTAACCGCGCCTTTTCTTAATTTTGGCCAGTGCGGAAACTTGATGGGCCACGATCACCACGGGCTCTCGTCTTATGTCACCGGTTCCAAACCGATTTGGTCTTCCTTCATCGGCACGGCCACTCACCGACTTGAGTTCCGGAGCGCCGAGGGTCGCCAGTTGCCGCCGCCGATGGACTCCACCGCCTCGCCAGGCCACCGCTACTTAACGATCGTGGACGACTCGCTCTCCGACGGGCAATGCAAGCGACCACTGCCCCGGACGCCTAAGTCCCGGCGCTGAAGAAGACTCACGCTACGGGCGAAACCTCCGCCGCCACCAACGCAAAGGTGGTGGTGGCTTCACTCGGGGCGGTTGCACCGGCCGCCTAATCGCAGCTGACGATCGGCGCCGCTGCCAGCGGGGCGCCAGATTTCTACCTTCCGGCATCACGCAAGACCTTCGCCGGTGCTAACGCAAAGCAAGCGCCGGCTCCAACGTCTGCGGCGCCAACTCCATCAACCCTCCGGCGTGGCGCCTGCTCCATCTCTCTACGGCCATCACTCGCCACGGGACCCCTGCCGCCACTCGACAAGGCGGGCTTGAGGTCCCCATGGCCAGCTTTAGCTTGAGGGTGACGCCAAAGGCGGCCCCTCAAGCTACTCCAATGGAGCCGATGCCACCTGCGCCTGCAGAGACGACGGAGGCTCCTGCCAAGAAAGCCGCCGGCCGCCACGAATCGCGCTGGGCCCCGACACCGACGCCGCTAACTCGCCTCACAAGACTGGCCACTATGCTCAGTATAGGCCACGCTAAGCTTTACAGAGCTTGGCATCTCCACAAAGACACTCGGCAAGACTTTGCCACGGCCGCCGCACGGAGCTCTGACGGCGAGGCACCGACGGGGCGACGACGAGTCAGCCGTGGGAGCGGGCGAGGCGACGCGGCCGGGCAGAGGAAAAGGCCGCCGCGATCGCTTCGCCGCCATGCAAGAGCGGGCGGAGAAGGCCGAGGCGCACAAATGACGGCAGAGTACGAGGCCGACCGCCTCAAGCGCAACCTCACCACCATGCTCAAGGAGTCTTCCAAGATCAAAGATGCTCGAACCCTTGGGCGTGGTATCGAGGCGCCCAGACACCGCTTCGCAAGACGCCCACGCGACCAATCAGCCGCTGAGGCGCCCGGGATCGCCACGCTTCTAGCCGCGACGCTTCCACTGTGGAGGGGCAAGAGGTTGCGGCGGTGATCGCAAGCTGCGGCCGCATGCCGGGCTACCGCGACGCCCTCGACCCGGCGGTGGTGGTGGAGACCGATCGTGGGGAACGCCACCAAAGTGAGGCACGCCGTAAAAGCGCCGCCAACACTTGGCGGGCAATCGACGTGGAGGAGCCGGCCATGGATGTCTCAACCCCGGTGGCGGAGGAGGCGAACATCAGCGACATCGACGTGGGCGACGAGTGAAGGGCCGAGCCACCGCCTTACATTTTTTTGTTTTCGTTGTCCTCCTGTCTGTATGAACACTTTTAACAAATTTCAGTCGTAACGAATGTTTTTTGGTTTTACCTTAACGCCTGCCTGTTATGCTTATTTGATACTGCATGCTGGAATTGCTGGGTAATTGGTTTGAAGCTCGGCCAAAGCATCCGTCATGCTTGTAGTTAGGCTTTTAAGTCCAAGGCAATATCCCAGAATTCCTACAAAAGATGGCATGCTGCTAGCCATAGATATAGATGAAATACGCATAAGTTATACCAAACTCTAGGCAAAAATGGTCTTAAGGTATAACCATTTGCACCCGAGTGCAGAATAGTTTTGCTGTCAAAGCTTTATACAGGGTTGTCACTGGCCTAGACCCTTCTGGGCTTAAATCCTTGGGATCTTTCAGAATCGTGCCTTAGTGTGGCGCAGAAGGTGATAAATTTCCGTATGGTTTTGGACCCATGCACTCAACGATGACATCCAATAAGTTTAAGAGCTAACCCGAGGCGACGAAAGAAAGATTTGAGTACCGTGCCAAACTTACACTCTGGCCATTTAGCCCTACTAGACGCTCACACCAAAGAGTTTCCCTTTGTTACCAAGGAGCCATCGGGTCTTCGACGCCCGCGATAACCATGCATAACTTGACTAGCTTTAGTATACGCATAAGCAAACACAATCAGGAGTGTTACTTGAAACACTTATCCGCTTATGCATACAAGCAACGGGCTATCAAATTTCTGTGTCGCCAAGCATCACCGAGCCTTCAAAGATCAAATGAGTCTTCGCATCAACCTGGCCCTGGCGCACCAAATTAATCTTCTAGCATCAACTCAGAGTCTTCTAGCATCAATTTCTGTTACTGGGCGACCAAATGAGTCTTCAAAGCGATCAAATTTCAACACACATGCATCAAATGACACCTTATGCAACAAAAAACTCTTTTTCTTTCTGACACAAGGTAGTGCCTTAAAATTTTGCTTCACGCACAAATACAGCTATTGCAAGGGTGGATGAATATCATGCAGGGCGCATAAAATGCAGATCCTGAAATCTTAAACATGTATATGAAGCAGTATCGACTCATTCGTTCTGGTTTTCATGCCCTTGTCACCTTCCCAGAACATGGCCTACGGCAATGTGCTGAAGGCAATGAGCCTCCCTAAGGGTATTAGGCCGGGCGCCAGGGGACGCACCACGGTGCTTCTGAGAGCCAACCCGAGGCGTACAGGCCACATTTGAGCACCGTGCCAATTCCACTTCCTGGTTGCTCGTCTTCACCCCATACACATACCAGGCATAATTACGGACCGACAAGAGCTTCCCGAGGCTTAGGAGTCAATAACTCCCATGCAGCAGACTGTCCCGTAGGACATAGCAGAGGAGTAATAGCAAAGCAAGGAATTCTTAAGACAATAGCATTATCAACAACCAGCGATCGCTAACCAAAGCGAATCGCTGGATGCTCACAGCCAGGATAGAACTTTCGCAATAACTCCACATTGTAAGAATTCGCCAATTCTCGCCCATCTTCAAGTATAACCGGACCGCCTGGGTCGAGATATCGAGACCACCTTTAAAGGGACCCTCCTAACGGGAGACAAATTTTATGCAACCCTAAGATGCTTGAATCTCACGAAGACCGTGTCACCCACCGCTAGTGTTCTTCAGAGACCTGTGGCATGGTATCGCCGAGGCTTTGTTGGTACCGGCGGCGCGAAGAGCGGCCCGATCCCGAACTTCTTCCAGGAGGTTGACGTCCTCTTGCCGAATGTCTTCATGGCCTTCTTCGTTGAAAACCGAGACGCGCGGAGAGCCAAATGACAGTTCGGAGGGGAGAATAGCCTCCGCTACGTATACTAAGAAAAAAGGCGTTCACCAAAGAGTCTACTGGTGTGGTGCGGTTACCACAAAGACACCTGGAGTTTTCGTCCAACAGGCTTCGCTTATGGAGTCGATCAAATGCTCGTCTTGAGGCCTTTAGTACTAACGCATCGGCGCCGCTTTTGACTATTGTTTTGGGTGGGCAACCGGGCTAAAGCATACTTTGGTGCCCATTTCATCGTGCATTCCGTGAATGCCGCACTAGTAAACCGAAGTTCCATTGTCGTGATAATACGGCTGGCAATTCAAGCGGTGAATATCCCATGCATAAATTTAATAAGTTACGAAGCCGTAATGGCATCGCATCGCTCAACTTCACCCACTTGGTGAATTTGTCGATAGCGACGAAGAGGTGGTGAAGCTCTCGCGGCTGCGTGAACGGACTCAGATATTCAAATTCCCTGCACCGCGAACGCCAGAGAGCGAATGGTTTGCGTGGCTTGGCTGGTCTGCGGACTTGCTCGCAAAGAATTGGCAGCTTCGACGCCCTCACCAACAGAAGCATCCCGAGGGCGAGAGGTCAATAAAATCCTCGCGTAAACGCTTACCAACCAAAGCTGCCGCCGGACATATGGCTCCCAAGACATGCCTCCATGGATATCAGAGAGCAAGGTGCTCTTCCCGAAAGTGATGCACTTCAAGAGAATTGCTTTTTGCTCCTGCAGATAGGTTCCTATCCACCGTGAGTATAGCACTTAGCCTTACGGTTATTTTCTCACCGACGATCATCGCCGGGATCACTTGGTCCCGCAGAAGGCTAGGATCGATCCATCCACCGATCTTCTTTGGCCAAGTGTGGCGAGCACCTTGTTCGCCTGCACTTTGCTGTGCCAAGATTTCGTGTCGCCTCAAGACAAGCCGCTCTCCTCCTGCACTGGGGCCGAGGCGAACGCGCTTACCTCCCTCCTCGATCCGAGGTCAGGCGCTAGCGCTATATCCCCACTGAGTCGGGAGGCCTCGACGGCCATGCCATCGCCCCCGCTCAACCGGCCGCGACAATGACACCATCATTCCCATCCCAACCATGGGTCGCAATGGCGACACCATCATTCCCACCTGAATCGTGGTCGCGATGGACGGCCGCGATAGTCTTTTCTTCAAGACTCGACCGGATGTAAGCCCTTGAGGACGCAAGTCGCTAAAGCTCGTCCGCGAAGGTGATTGTCACGGGAATATGGATATACCCAATTCTTCAAAGCGCCGCCCATTTTCCCGACCGCTAAGCACGCCGCCATGGTGGGGTCAGGCATTGAAATTCCTTCCTACCGATTGATGACCAACAAGAGAATCGCCTTTACTTGGAGACGCCGGATGCCCAATGTCAAGCGAGCAAGCAACCGCCAAACAGACCTTCATATTCGCACATATTAGTAGCTTTGAAATCAAGAGCAACAATATATTGAAGAACGCCACCACGGAGAAACCAGAGAACACTCAAATTTCGCTCCAACTGAACTAACCATCAAAAACATGGTCCATGGAGGCGATGCGGGTCTTCCCGTCAGAGCAGCTGAGTCCACTCAAAGAACGAATTCCGCCACTTTTTGACTCTTGATGGCAAAAGGGAACAAACTTGAGATTAAACTCCCCCAGCTCCACCGACCACTTGGCAATACGCCCTTCTGCTTCACGGTTGAACAGGATCTCTCGCAGGGGGTAGGTCGTGACCACGGTGACTTCCCGTCCCTGGAAGTAGTGCCGCAGCTTCCTAGACGCCACCAGGACTGCATACAACATCTTCTGAGCTTGAGGATATCGGGTCTCCGCCAGGCAACACCCATCGACATAATAAATCAAGCTCGGACGCCCTTTCTTTCCGCCACAAGAACGGTAATCACCACTTCAGAGTAGCAAAGAATATACAAAAGCAAGGGTTCACCTTGCACAGGGGAAACTAACACCGGAGGAGAGGTGAGGTACCGCTTCAGGTCCTCAAAAGCCTTCTGTGCTTCATCGGTCCATTCAAAACGATTAGTCTTCTTCAATAGCTTAAACAACGGCAAAGTTTTTTCTCAAATTAGCGATGAACCTGCCTAAGAGAGGTTGGACGACCGCCAAGCATCGACTCGCTTGAGCCGCATCGGGCGTTTATATGCTCAATCGCGGCTATCTTATCCGGATTGGCTTCAATACCCCGGTTGGACACCAGGAATCCCAACAGCTTACCGGAAGGAACGCCGAACACACACTTTTCTGGATTTAGCTTTAGGCCATTCTTCCGGAGATTGGAGAAGGTTTCCTCCAGGTCTTGAATCAAGTCTTCAGTCTTTCTCACTTTCACAACCAGATCATCAACATATACTTCAAGATTCTGCCCTATTTGTGGGCGAAAAGTAATGTGCATAGCACGCTGATAAGTGAAACCAGCATTCTTCAAACCAAAAGCCATTCTAACGTAACAGTAAACACCCATAGGGGTTACAAAAGCAGTTTTTTCTTCATCCTTCACCGCCATGCTAACTGATGGTACCCGAGTACGATCCGTAAAGCACAATAATTCAACCGCCGAGAGTTAACGGCGAGGTCGACTCGCCAAGGGATAAGGATCCTTCGGGCAGCCTTGTTGAGGCTCGTAAAATCGACACACATTCGCCACTTCGCTGATTTTTAACGAGCACAGATTGGCAAGCCACCAGATGCGTGACCTCCCCGATGATCCTCGCGCCCAATAACTTTCTACCTCCCGCCGAATTGCATCTTGCCGCCCGGAGCTTGCCGGATCTTTTGCGTCGAACCGGCGATTTCAGTGGAGTGAGCCAGCCAGGCTCGATCACCTCCCTAGGGACCCCAAATATGTCGACGGCCGCCAAGCAAACACGCCGCATTACGCCGAGGAAGGTGACGAAGCGCTGTTTTTCCTATTTGGCGCCGAGATTGGCGCCATGCCGACAGCTCATGCGGGCTCGCCTCACCAGTGGCGACCACCTTAACCTCTCACCGAGAGCCAAAGCGAGGCGGGTCCGGCCCGAGGCTCCCTTAGCAGCGGCATCGCACGCCCGACAGATGGCAAGGCCATGTCAAGCGAGAATCGATGATGCAAGAAAGCTTCAGATCGATCCACTAATGGTTATGGGTCGGTAGGCCCCGCATCTTCACCACCATATATGCATAATAAGTCATCCATGAACTTGGCCAACGCCCGGCCAAGCAAAGCATTGTAGGGAGGTCAAAATCGGTGACTTCAAAGTCCACCAAATTTCTATGGCGATAATTATCCCTTTCTCCAAAAGTGACAGGAGAGCACCTAGCCCACGGGATTGCACTAACACCCCGGCTATTCCAAAGAAAGGTAACGATGGATGGTGTCCCGCCATGAATTTGAAGAGCCAAAATGCCAGAGAGGATGATGCCGAGAGAACTCCCCATCTATCAAGACACTGCCCACCTTTGACATTCCGAATCAGGCTACACCACAAGTGGGAGATGTACCGGTCAAGCGCAGATCGTGGTGGTCGGCCCGATCAAGATGATCATCTCTCCGACCATTTCAGATCCGACGCCACTCGAAGCTCGCCTCGCCAAGCGCACACATCTCTTCAACCGCTTGCAAGCGGTATAGAGCGGCGGGGCGGATGAGCCACCATAGATGTACGCCAAGGTATGATCCGCCGCATGAAAATACAACGGGCGTGGTCTTCACCACTATTATCATCATGAGAACGACGCCTCGCCACGAGGGTGGCGTTTCTTGATCCGGACGCTTCCACCATTCTCGCCCACGACCGCAATTGTCCAAGTCATGGGTGTCGGTCGTGAATCGCACCGTGGCCCTCTTTCATTCCGCTACCGGGCGATCGCTCCTTACGATCGCAGGGCGGTTGTCGCACGATCCCGGCGATCATCACGCCGATCGCTGGGCGCCATCACGCCGATCACGGCGTTGTCGCGGCCGATTCATGGCCGCCCGGCGACTCAGAGCTATCATCGGCATGTCGGGCTATGCCAAGACCACGGGTCTCTCCCGGCTCGCTACTTTCTTGTTGACGGGCCAAACCCTTCGAGGTCCCGGCTTATCTTTTCCTTCACACCTCAGGCTGATCTCGCCCTCGCTCAGAGCCTGCGGCGCACTTATGCGCGAGGGAGAATAAATGAGGTGGTAATCGATAGTACGGTGGCCATCTTCTTTCATCTTATGGGCGCGAACGCTTCTTCGAAGGCGATGACGACCGATTGCCCGAGATGGGGAATCGTGGTTGTGGCAATGGCTGAACCACGGATAAAATCATGCAACGACTTCCTTATGCCGCTCCAGGCATGCAAATCATCCTCCACGCCCGCACAAGGCCAAGGAGCCTTGGAAATTGGCGACAAAGAGGCCACACAATTCCTCCCACGAGTGCACTGACCCCCATGGGAGGTTTAACAACCAAGAGCGGGTAGAGCCCGTCAAGGCCGTCGGAAAATAATTGGCCATCACCTTCCGAACCCGCCGTACGCTTAACTACTGCTGTATAAATTTGCGTAAACTCCTCCGTTGGTAGTGCCGCCATAACTTCTATGGATGCCGGACGAACTTTTTCGGGTTACTCCACACGGCCGCAACCGCCGGAGAACGCTCGATACCTAACGCCATAATCAAAGCCCGACCGCCCACCAGAGCTCGGCCGGAGGGCGAGAAACGGAACTCTCTCACGAAGTCGGAGGGACTTTCATCTTTCGAGGCTACCCCGCTTGCCGCCTCGCTTCCCGGAAGCCGACAGCATGCACGCTGTCATGGAAGGTCGCCACTTCGCTTGCGGCATCGCCAAGATGACTCTTAGGTCCCCACTGTCCTTTCGAATCGGACCGCAGACGCAAGGCTGCCTTCTCTCGCCCCTGCTCACTGCCAGACGCCGCCACCAAGGCGGCCGAGTCTCGCGAGCCCCTTCACGCCTGGTGGCGAGTACCACCGATGCCTTGGGCGCCGGGCCCTACCTGTTGGGCCGCACCGACAAGACTCCAAGAAGATCTCTGAGCCTAGAGTGGCCGGGAGTTCCTACAAGTTCCACAGGAGGGTGGTCCAAGAGAAGACGAGCTGCATGAAGATTCTGGGCCGGGGTGGCCGCTTCCATAGCTGGGCCATTGCCAAGACCGGATGACCCACCGCCACTCGGGCATCACGCCACCATGGGCGGAGGAGACTTTGCGATCGACGAGAGGCTGACACACCCGGTATGGGTCTTAATCTTCCTCTTCCTCGATAGTCGTGAACCCGCCATCTCCAGAGCAATGCTGGACTGGGAAGAAAACACCAAAACTCACCGGAGAGATGATCGGAGAAACCGACCACAAAGTTCCCTACTGGCGGGCGCACTGCGTGTATTTCAACCGACAGCCCTAGTCACGGACTGGTATGGTTCAGTAGGGGGTGCCTTTGGTAGCCGGTGAACCTCAAGCAGGGGGAACCCCAAAGACTTCTCACACTAACGAATCTTGTTTGAAACTCGATGAACACAATGATCTTACCTGTGTTCAGCCCCCGAGATGCATGGGTAATAGCCTTACTTCCTCGCTGATTTTGAATTGCCTCCAAAGGGTGGTTACAGAGTCTGTGGATGATCCTCTTTCTTCCCTCTTCTTTTCTCTCCTCCCTTTTTTTCTCCTTTCTCTCAGATAAGTTCGAAAGTGCCCTTATATGCTCGGGCCATATGAGTCGATAGAGAAGGGTCGCCATCATGCTTATCTTACATGCATTTATTACGCCTATGCGTTGTCCCGCTCCTTCAAATTTCTAATTAATGCCAAACAAGATACCTTCGCCTTGTTCTTCCGGATGTGACCTTCTTTATGGGTAGGTGGTGGGCGTAGAGGAACGGGCTTGTAGAATGCCTTGAATCGACGTGTTCGGCATAAAGAGGCTCGCTTCCGACACTCAGCACGGCGAGAAGGAGACTTCGAGACGAAGCCAGCGCATCTCACCTTTTTGCATGGCGGCGAAAGGAACAAGGTGTGCCCGCCAGGCCGCCACGTGGACTAGGCGCCGGGTGAGCAGGGCGTGGTCGCCCACCTACTCGCCCGCGCGCCACGTGGGCCGGCACTCGGCGGATGTGGCGATTCACCACTCGCTCGCCAAAGCCGCCACGGATCGGGCGCCGTGAGCAGGCGTGGTCGCCACTCGCCGCTCACAAGGCCACGTGGGCGGGCACTCCGTGGACGTGGCGTAGCTTACCACTCGCCCGCCAAAGCCGCCACGTGGATCTGGCGCCGGTGAGCAGGCATGGTCGCCACTGCCGCCACGCCACGGGCCGGCGTCCTCAGAGACGGGTGTAAACACCCACCCGCCTGCTAGATCGCCACGTGGGCTACGACGCTTTTAAGCGCGAAGAGGGTACTTCGGCGAAAGTACACCGACAACGATTTAAGATAGGATTGCAAATTGATGAAGGCGATGACGAAGACAGAGACGTCAAGTTCTACACGTCGATCAACGGAAATATAGCAAATAATAAACTTCAAATAGGGCAAAAAGAAAATAGATAGCAAATCAAATAAAGACTCTTCACGGATTGCTCTTTATAAATTTATTAATTTTATTTTACGAATTCAAGATGCAAAAATTGGTTGGATTAATAGAAATAATCATTAGTTGCAAGGTTCATTGATTTTACTATTCATAATATGAGTTTCTGGCAACCTTATCACTATGGGCTTTGCTCTATCAGGATTCAGATTCAAAGCAAGATAAAGTAAGAATATTTTTCTAGATTACTGCAGATCATATCCTAAAGGTCAATTCTAGGCTATTCTTTACAAAATTTGGATTTAGATTAGCTGCTTTACGGGCTACTGAATAGGCTTAAACGATCACAATATAGTATATATGACTAGTTCTTTATCTTTAATTGATTTTGTACAGAATTAGTTTTACGCAGGTTAGATCTATTGATTTAGGCTACTGGCCTTATCTACATGATATTTGAGAAGGTTCTAGTGATACAAACTTCCTAATTATTGATTTCTCATTTGCAACTACAATTCGTTTGTTTATATTATGGACTTTAGGAATGTGAACACTTAGGGTTATAATGCTATCAAGATTAATATGCAATACATGATGAAATGAGATTATCTTTTCATAATAGGGTAGTCTATACTTTGGAGAGCACTACTAAGCTAATTTCATAAGTTTTAGGATTTAGACGAGACATTATATCCATCGCTAAAAAGCCTTATGTGGTTTTATAAAGTATACGTTATATGGAGTTGGCAAGAAATTTTTTTAAGGAATAGGTAGGAGCTCTGCCAAATGCATTAAAGGAGAAGATAGACATAAGGTTTACATAGGGGGAAACGACAAAGCGGTTGACCGAGACAGAAAAAAGGCCGACATGGGGAAAGCACACCGCCGACAAAAGGAAAACACCACCACAGAAAATTACAACGCTGGTCTACGATAACTTGGAGCTTAGCGATTTAAAAATCGTGGCTAGAAATCAAAGCATCTTGAGGGCCGCTTAATCGGTTTCTGGACGTCTGTGGTCTGATTGTGTGAGCCACCTGCTGCACCGTGCTATATTTATTTTGAAAGATCCTGTAATTCCTTTCCTTCCACAAGTTCCACAAGCCGTAAATAACCAACCCATCAAACTCCTTTCGCTATTATAACATCATGAGACGAGAGTTCCTCCACTAAGCGGAATTCTGCTGAGCTATGACAGTCATGGGCATTTAGGTTTGCTTGTATAAGGCGAAGGACCCTCGTCTAGACCTACCTTGCAAAGGGGCACATTAGCAGCAGGTGGGATGCGGTTTCTTCTTCCGATCCACAGAGGACGCATGTGGTGGAATGAGGCCACCCCGATAGCTAACTCCGTCTGCCAGAAGAATCCCTGGCCCCGATGAAGAGCAAGCTAAGAACCTACATTTCTCGTGGGTGCGAACCAGATCATCTTGTAATTGTGGATCCCGGTGGCCCTTTATGAATCGGGTCCTCAGATGCCGAAGTTTGTTGAATACTCCCTTAAGACGCCCACCTCCACATGATCTCGATCCTCCGCTTACGTCAGTAGCAGTGATTAATACTTCAAAGGTTTTGAGCTAATAAGATTAATATGCAAACCTTGATGAAATAAGATTCTTTCTATAGAATATGGTAGCATGAACTTTGTAGAGTGTCTTTAAACTATTTTTACAAATCTTAGTATTTAGACGATTTATTTTATATGTCGTTGAAATAGTCTAAATGATCACACGGGTATGTTATATCACATCAGATTTCATTTTAAGTTTGCGGCTACCTTATACATGATTATTAGCTCATTTTTCAGGCATTAGCAGGGTGCAATCCTAGAAGTGTTTTAAAGCTATTTTTGTGTTATTTTTACTTTAACCGCGGTAGATTACTTATTTATTTATTATTGTGATTTGTTTTTCTTTTTAGTAAAAGAATACAAACTAAGTTTGGTTCTAAATACTTTTACATACATAAGTCCTTACTAATTCCAGGAACTTTATACAAATTATTTTAGTATTTTATGAGCTATTATGTTGTTATTTTTATTAATGGCCACCTTAGGGCTTACTAATGATTGCAAAGCAAATAAGTTAAAATTAGTTCAAACATTAAATATTTAGCATGATTAGGTTTATTATAATTCCAGAAGCACATAAGCATTTATTTTATGATTTTAGAAGTTATATTTTTCATACGTGCAATTGTGTCCATAAAAGGTGTTAATTCTTTTTAAATTTTTATAATTGTTTTATGACTCAAAAATTAATTTTTTTTGTGGATTTAAATTCATTTTGGTCTTATCATCATATAAAATTTATATTATTATTTTATGACTTATTGTTCATAGACTTAATATAAAGACCATAATAGGTTATTAACAAAATTTTAATTCAAATAATTCTTCCTAAGTTCAAAATTAAATATTTTTATATATTTAGAATATTACTGATTTTAGGTGAATATATAAATTTATTCCACTGAAATTGGATTAATATTGCAAAAGATATTGAGGTTTTATGATTGGCCGGTTGGAAAATGAATTGTAAAACCGAAATACGTTTTCTTCATAGGAAAGCGTCTTTCATTTTCCCGGTTTATTTTTAAACGCAGCTGATATGGGGGGCCAACAGATCAGTGAGAGGAGGTGGTCGTGTGGATCGACAAGGAGGGCCCACGGTCGTTGGCTCAAAACAGGTGCACGCATTATTGACTCACCCGGCAAGCATCCTTGGTCGAGACGCCGAATCAGAGCGGGTTAGTCAAGAACTTCATTGCGCACCTAAGAGGGGTCTAAAGGCTACCGATGGCGGCCAGAGTTGGTGCGCCACCGAGAGGAAGCGGCGGAGGTCATGGCGGTGAGCCGCGATGGCGAGAGAAGGCCAGAAATTTGTGATGGGTTCCAGATTAAGAATGAGGAGATCAAACACGCTCCATTTTACCTGCTAATGGTTGCGGAAGATGCTTGAGCTGGGCTACCACCGTGCGCCGTGCTTGAGGAAGATGAGCAGTAGGCGGCGGCTTGATTTTGCATGGAAGAAGATGAAGATTTTTGTAGGCTTTTGACTCTCTTGGTTTGGTGATTAGGGATGGCAACGGGTGCATACCCGTCGGGTATTGGCCCCCCATACCCGTCCCCGCCAGATGAAAAATCACCCACACTTACCCGCATCTCACCACTGTAGAACTTCTTCCCCATACCCATCCCCGTTCGGGTCCCTTTCACCCACCGGGTCACTCATACCCGCTACCTAGACCCGACTGGGTAAATGTCACCCGATGGGTCACCCGCACCCGCCAAATCAAATATGGTCCAGTTGTTCTATTCCTACACTCTGGCTTTTATTCTCTATAGGGCCGATCGACAATGGAGAGAACTCAAAACTACAATGGGACCAAATTTACTAATGCCAAGCACATGGATCCCTAGAGTTGAAGAATACCAAAAGAAAAATGTAAACCCCACCTAGCCTAACTTCAACCAACCAAAGATCAACACCATAGAAGTACATAACCGACTTATCCTTCATGTAGTTCATCTACAGAATAACTTCAGTTGCTTTAATTCCTATCCCAGTATGTTGCAAGACCAAAGTTTCTGATAAAGGTAGCAGACTCCCGGGATTCCAGGTCCAACAGCACAATAACACAAATACACACGCACACCGATCTCACTGAGAGTCTGAGATAGCGACTCAACTCACCCTGTCACCCACCTGAAGCCTCCTCCTCCTTGGTCCTCCCCAACTCGGCAACTCCAGTGAGCACGTGAGAAAGGCGAGGAAGCGGTGAGCTGTGGCAGAGACCCCACTCGACGGCTCGGCCGGTTGGCATGCAACGCCTGCCATAAGCCTCCAATACCTATCGCTTAGCCTCCTGCTCGATCCCGGGATTCGAACTCAACGGTCGCCTTCACAGCAGTGCCTGGCCGGCTGCTTAGCGCCAAGCACACCACGGCTTGCTAGGGTTAGGACTGCTAGGGTTGGAGACTTGGAGTCTCAAATGAATTGTAGAAATGTATTGTAGAATGATTGAATGAATCACCTCATCGTGTAACTAATGGGAATGGCTCAATTGGTTTGGTCCCACTCTTGCCGGTGGTCGTCACCGGCAAGCAGGCTTGGGGCTTGGGCCGCTTGGCTAGTTGGGTTGGGTGGGGTGGAAAGCAATTTGGGTTTGGTTGTTTCTGTCACGAGAATCGCAATTGGCTTTTGAGCTCCGAGGTACTCGGTAATGGCGGAAAAAGGAGTGAGCTGAGGGCGTGCTGACTGGAGGAAAGCAAGGAGAAATAGAGGGGGATGAGTGCACGGCTCAGGTGAATACTAGGCGCTACTTATAGGCGAGAGAATGGATGAGTTCGGAGCAGGTAAGCTCGGTCTCGCCGTAATCAGCTTCTGCTTCGGAAGCTTCATGTGAATTTTGTCAAAGATAGGGCTATATTTAAATCGCCAAGGTATGGTGCGGTAGTTCAGTGACTTGGCTGAGATGGTCGGGCGAACAGACCGCGCAAAGCTTCGGTCCAAAGGAAGGAGGAGGAGAGAGGAAATGGAAGCCAGCCGCTGACATGTGGGGTCGGGGACCACTGGCAGTGAGAGAAAGGACTTCCAGCGATTGCCAGTGCACCGAGTCGACACAGTGGCCGGGCCCACACGTCGGCGAGACGGGCGGATTAGGTAGCAAGTCAGCTCGAACAACTTGGTATTTGCATTAAAACAGCCATCAAATCACCGCCCAATTTGTCAAGGATTTTTTATTAAGGTCTCCAGTCAATGTACCATCTCCAGTAAGAAACTTTGGGTCAAAAAGTTCTACAGGAAATTATTAAAAATTCTGACATTACTATCTGCTCAAAAATTCATTTTAGGATTTCGATTTAATTAAGGGTGTAAATGATATTATTTATTTTTTGAACTTTTTATATGCGTTTTAAATAATAAAGTAGTGCTCTCATAAAAATTTCATGTTTATATCCTGCTTGCTTATTTAATTAAAATTTTGACACTCCATTATTCAGAATTTTCTTGTTTCTGTTTTTGAATTTTTATCAGCCTTATATAACAGGATAAATTTCTAAGATTTTTACTGGGAGTAGGTAACACATTGAGGTTACTAGGGTAATTTTATAAGGTTGAGATAAAGTCTACAGATTTTACATTAAATCTGACCTTGCACTGTTTTTAGTCAAAGCAATTGTCTTTTCAATTACTAAGTCTCATTCCTGTTCATAAAAATTTATTTGTGGGAAAAATGATTTTCCTGCAGGCTTAGGGTTCAGATGGTAATTTTTCTGAATTTTTTATTTTTACCATTTTATCTTTTTACCATTATCCATTCCTTAATTTCCATTTGTTGGATTTTTCTCACCAAGTATAAATCCAAAGAAATCCAAATAAAAACCAATAATGCCAAGAAAACTCAAAAATAATAAAATTCAAATTCAAAATATTTATTTTTCTTTTATTAGAATTTTCGGGATCTTACAAATACAGAGCTGTTACAAAGAGTTCTGCTGGTTGGAGATTTGATTATGTCAGACGACGAATGCCGTGGCAAACAAGGCTACAAATTATGGCATCCATGAGAAGGAACCAACATACATAGCCAGGGAAGTCAGAAAAATGCACTGCTCCATTTTTTTTTTTTGAAGGGAAGGGCAAAAACTCTGTCATGCATTTAGGTAGGAAAAAACGAATAGTATAGACATTACAAGCAAAACGAAGTTTTCGACCGTTTAGAACCATGTCGAACGTTAGGTAGAGATGGGAGGGTTACATTGAGGAAAGAAAAATCAGGCGGGAGAAGGTAACAACAAGACACAGCGAAAAATATATTTAAGGTTGCGGATGTCCTAGACAACGAGACACTGCTCCAAATTTGACAGGGTGTGTCTAGGAATCACTTGGATGTTTTCTCCAAAAAATCAGCCAAATTTTCGGATGTTGCACATTGAAAAAAAATGTTGCACACGTAGGAAAAAAATGTTGCAACGCGTCTGAAATTTCGGAGCATCTTGCAACATTTTTTTCCGACGATTGCAACATTTTTCCTTCTATGGATGCAACATTTTTTCCAACGCGGCAACATTTTTCTTCAACAATGAGAAATGCGACAAGAAATGATGTTGCAAGAGTTGAAAAATGTTGCACGCTTGGAAAAATATTGCAAGAAGCTCCCAAATTTGGGTGATTTTAGCAAAGAAAACATCCGGGTGATGTTTATCAAAACCCAATTTGACAAGTCGAAACCACGCGAAGACACAAGGAAAGCACAAGACCAAGTTACATCTGAAGCAATTGTTACCGCACACACAACGTACCTGTTGACGCCAAGAACGTGAAGAGGGTTTATGGCCCACAACACACCGCATTTAACGCCGGTTCAGATTTATGCTGAGCGCGCCAATCGATTTGACCCTGCAATCGATAAGGAGGATAATGTAAAATTCAATCAAGCCGATCCTCGTAACGAATCGGCTAGAACAAGAATCAGCCAAAAAGCCGATTAAACGGGTAACTAGACTAGTCGATTAAGACTAATCTGAGGGTAAAAGGTAGATCGATTCTGAAAAGGCGATGCGCAACAAGACGTAATAAATCAAACCTCGAAAGTCAATGACGATCAAACAATCGGCGACAAGAACTTTATTTGATCGATGTCGACTTACGAGGAAAGATTACAATGCTAAAAAGCTAAAAACTACGAACGAAAAAGTAGATGTGTTTGTTAGATTGTGGATGCCCCTCTTCAAGCAGCCCTGGTTCGCCTTATATACTCGCTTAGCCGATCCGAGTCCCAATCCAACACGGCAAGGTAATCCGAATCGGCTTCGTAGTTTCCTCGCTTGGACTCGTTTCAAACTTTACCCGACGCTATGCTGATGTCCGTATGCTTATCCAAACTTTCCATAGATGCCTTCGTGCCTTATCCAAACTCATGCTTCTCCGCCGATTCTTCTTCGAAATTCCAAAACTCGTGCAAACATATGCCCCCATTTTGGAAGATAACTTGTTATCTTTCAAAAATATGAATCGCTTCTTTTGCCCATTGTCTTGTTTGATTTTAGGGAACCGTGTCAATAATCGCCGGTACAAATCTCAAGGCGGTTTAATGGCACGCTTTCGCTTCAATTCATTTCCGCCATTTTACTTTACCGTATATATATATGCGGACCCCCACGGTCATTTTCACGCTTCCAGCTCTCGAACCTCTTTTCGACGGGCTTATCCTCCTCAATTGACTCACCCGCACTTGCACCCAAGCTTCAGGCAAATCACCAATCGGCTAAATGGATTCTTTCGTACTCATCCCCATCCCGTATAGCTTATGATCGGGCTTTTATCTAGGACCGATAGGAAATTTAATCACGACACGTTATTGATTTAAGATATTCCTAGGCTTCCATTGTCGGCTCAAGGTTATAATATAACAGAATGGGGCAAGAGTTTTAGAGCTTGGCCGACGGCTCTTAAAGGATGGAGGAGTTGGTACATTCGAGTATCGGCCCAAAAGAGGTCCGAATGGGAGAGAATGGGCATAGCTGAATGTCTTCCACTTAGTTTAGCAAACCCAGAAGCCAACGAGCCCTTGGTGGCCACGGCTTGCTTACTCGGTCGATACCTCAATGCCTTTTTATTCGCATCGCCCCATCGGCCCAACCCTTCTTGATGTAGCCGAGTTGTGTTGCCTTTGGCCAGATGGAGACCAAATATCGGCTTTCAGTGGCAAGCCAAGACTCAAGTTGATCCGATCAAAAGGCGAAGGATGGTCCAAGTATATCCAACACAACAATAAAATAAATGGACTGGTATCGGATGAGGAGCATGTAGCTTTTCTGAACTTATGGTTGGATAGGTTTCTTTTCTGTGGCGCATCCCTTGGGCCTACACAAGTTTATCAACTTGTAGCAGGCAGCACCGATAGAAGGCCGCTGCCTTGCGCCGCAAAACGTTTCTGAGCGCAGTATCGATGATGCACGCCGTTAGAGTCGGCTTTTTTCTGGGTTTGCTCAATTTGTCGTGAGCAATATCGGCCGTCCATTGTGGTTTATTCAGTTATGGCTTTACAATATTTTTAGCCGATCACTAATTCCAGATTTGTTGGATGGTTCGCTTTCCCGCGAGGATTATCCCAAGGCACCACCTCAATACGAGCCACCGATCGCATGGAGAGAGGCTTGTGATGTACCAATGGTGATGTCAAGATTACCCCAGCCGACTTCAAGAAGTACTTGTCATTCTTTCTGCATCTAGATAGCTCGTTTTTTGGTCAGCAAGATTTCTTCCCCTATAGCAACAATGCCGATTTTCAGTGGCCTTCGTTCCTTCACTTAGAGGCTGATAGCTCTTTGATGCCAGCATCGACTTTAGAGCTGTATCGGATCTTCATATCCCCTTGCATTCTCCATGTCGGCTTAAATTCTCGTAATAGGACATTTCAGCCGTCATACGAGTTTTATCACCCTCGTGTATGCACGCCACCGGTTTCGTCAAGGGTACCTTCATCGCCACTCCTTAATTGTATTCAACCCGTAACTCCGGGTGACAAACCAGACAAAGAAGAGAGTTAATTTCGAGATAGCCGATGAGTTTCGTGATTCTCATTTTGCCACATTTTATCCTAAATTCTCGCCGAGCTATCCATTTTCTACCGGTGGGCCCCATATCGAGGCTCTTACCGACAGACCTCCATCGTTATCATAGAAAAGTTCCTACCGATTTCCATGAGCCGGCTAATAGTTTCTAGCAAAGAAGAATAGCTTCTAGTGAAGATAGCTCGGATCCTTCCAGCTCATCGGGTTATACTAACTCGTCCGTAGCCGTAGAGGTATTGGCTTATTTCAAGAGTTTTTTTTTACTCCGCAAAAAATTACTTGCAATCACCTAAATCCTTTGTTTATTTTATAGGGTGCTACTGCAGGCAAGACTGTTGCCGTTCCATCGGCTAGTGAGCCCAAAAGGAAAAGACCACATCAAACAACAGGTTTGACCGGCTATTCTTCTGGCAGTCTTGGCATCCAGAGCCCATCATTGTCGGATCTTGCAAAAAACCGGCTCCCAAGTAAATTTTTTAGCCGATAATCGCCTTTTGTCTTCTATTGCTGTTCCAATCTGACATCTTTCGATTTTGGCAGAGAAGCCTAAATCAACCAAAGCTCCAAATTTACAAAAAACGCAAGGAACAGAGGCCGAGTTCCCTCGCATCGGCTTTTTTAGAGGTAAACTATTCCCACAATTTTATACCCACATGCCAAGATATTACTTGATCTAAATGCATTTTTCATAAGCCACCGCCAAAGATTGGCTCAAGCAGGGGCGGTTGGCCGATTCAGATGCACTGCCACTAGTCCCTCGATGCCGCCATCTCCAAAGACGACGTAGTATCGCTGCCGCCGCTTCCATCGGCTCCTCCGACTCGCGCCAGGACAGAGAACCTAGTCGACCTGTACCTGATCGTCGGCTTTTCTCTCGACGAGCTAGAGGATCCGGTGATGGCTTCGATGACTACGTAGCCGATATCCGCAACATAATCACCGATCTCGAAGGCATCCGCCGCGTTGTCCACTGGCCCGAACATGCAGGAGAAATTGAATCGGCTTTTAATCGGATCTCTCAACCGAGGCAAAGATCCCGCCGATGCTCAACTAACTGCGGACGCGATGGTCTGTTGTCGGCCGACTTCCGCCAGCCGCCTCAAGGCTATTTTGGACGCTCGCCATATAGATGAGAGGCGCGAAGTTGAAGTCAAGAACGCCGTGGTAGCTCAACGGAAGCTCAAGTAGCCATCAACGCCGCTCGACGAAGTTGGTGGTAGAAGCAAAGGCCAAGAAGAAGAAGTACGATGAAGACTCTTCTACCCTCAAGGCGCTAAGTCCTCAAGGCAAAAATTAGAATCGATTTAAAAACAAATGAGGAGGAACTAGCCAAAGTGGAAGAAGAACTTGCAAACAATCTTGTCTTTGGTGATCGCCACTTCTACGCCCCTCGAAAAGCCGTAAACCGAGTATTGGCCTTGCCGTGAGCGAAGGTGAAAGAACAATCGCCAAACTTGTTCCAAGCGTCTTGCATCGCAAAAAGCCGATGAAGACATTATTTATGGTGTTATCGAGACATTGGCAGGTCACGCGGCACTATCAGCTTTGGGGGCTAGTATCCCTCGGTCAGGCATGTAATTTTTTGGCTGTAATGTTTGAAATGATGTCGCTTTTGCTGTACTTGTTTTCATGTTCTTAATCGGGTCCGCTTAACCGATTATTATATTCTCGCTTATTTAATCGGTTGTCAACCGACGGTTTCCAAGTTCTCTGTGCTACTTTAGTTATGCAATCGATCCAAACACTAGGGTAGTATCGCTTTAGATATTTTCCGCTGATTGCCTTCGCCAATACCAACCCTTCAAGTGTTTCGAGTATATATGATTTCCGCCAACAAGCCGATTTATTTTATACGGTCCTTCCCAAGTAGGCGATTATTTGTCAATCGATTATCTTTAGAACCGATCGGCAATATCGCTTTCCAAACCAAATCGGCTTCATCAAGGTCTTCAATATAACTTTTTATTATATGCTCTTGCAACTCTTTTCTTTATTCTTTTAAGCCAATTCAAAGTAACCAAATTTTAGTTCTCGCTAAGTCATCCAAGTTGCATAGCATCAATTCCTTGTACTGGCCAACCGATAGATTATTCTCGCCGCCACTCGCATTGACTCAATGTTTATCTCTACGGCAACACTTACTTTCTTGGCCATATACCAACCGACACGGCGATAATTTAGTTGATCCGTGGAATGCTAGCCGATAAGCCCACAGAGATTCCGATAGTGTGGAATGCCAAGTTCGAGGTTTCTCATCGATTTTTCTTTTAATCAGCTTTGATCAAAGTTTTGTTGACGCCGCTTGTCCATTAGCCTCGAGCGTAATACGGCGACGAAGTTGAGCATTTTGATACCTGTTTCTCGCAAAGTTTTGAAAATCATTGACATGAACACGGTCCCTTGATCGGTCGTGATAGTTTGAGGGATACCGAATCGATGGATAATGTGTTCATTAACAAAGCCGATAGCTTCCGCGGGTGACCTTTTTGAGCGGAACGGCTTCTACCCATTTTGAGAAATAATCTGTCGCGAGGATGAATTTATGGCCCTTGCTTGAGGTCGGAATATTTGGCCGATTATGTCTATCCCCATCCTCTAAACGCCATGGTTTAATAATCGGTGTAAAGTCGATGTCGGTAAGTCGCACATTCCCAAACTTCTCGACAACTTTGGCATCCTTTTGTAATATTTGAAGCGCTTTTCAACATTGTCGGCCAAAAATACCCTATCCGCCTTAAGATCCATTTCATTTTATGAGCTTAATCGATGCGCTACCGCAAATTCCTTCGTGAACTTCACCCATGGCCACCTTTGCTTCTTCATCACCTAAACATCGAGAAGCAATCCTTCCATTGTCCGATAGTATAGCTCTTCCTCCAAAGACAACATATTTCAAAGCTTGTTGACTAATCTTATGAAGCTGTGGGTTTGGATGGGTCCATCAAGTAAGATTTTATTTCGTTCTCCAATGCATTATCAACACACAAGACTGCTTTGTCGATTAGTTCGAACATTCAGACGGTCAGATTCCTTGTAGCTCGAAGATGCCTCGAGCCAAGGTGTTGGCTTTGTTGTTCATCTCTCCGGGCACATAGCCGATATGGAATGATGTGAAGGTATTGATGACCTCAAGACAATGTTCTAGATACTTTGATAATACCTCATCATTGCATTTAAATTCTCCTTAATTTGTTGCACCACTAGTAATGAGTCGCCATATGCCTCTATACTACTCACCCCAATACTATCTCGCCAACTCGCAAATTTTGAGTAGTGTCAGATTCACTTGGTTATTAGAGCATCGGCTTTTGTTTATATGCTAACTCCATGTCGCGGTCCTTTGGCGGTTAGTACAATACCTATCCCACTTCCTTCCCCGCAAACCGACCCATCAAAATACAGTTGCCATGGGGCTACATCGACCATTCCTGCCATAGTGTCGTGTCCTGTTATGAAATCGGCTATCACTTGGCCCTTAATGGCTTTAGCCGATTCATATTGTAGATCGAATCGTCAGGGTGTAGGCCCACTTCCCAAGTCGCCCTTCTTAGAATTGGAGCGACAAAGATGTATTTGATTTACATCGGTTTTACACACTATTATGCGTGTCGATGCTAATACATAGTGTCTCAATTTTGTGCAAGCAAAATATAATGATAAACATAATTTCTATCGAGGGTACCCGTCTCAAGGCCCACGAGGCGCCGGCTTAAGTAAAATATCACACGCCTTACCATCAATCTCTTGTGTTAATACGGCCCGATGGTCTCGCTTTCACCGATATATACAACTTGAATGGAATACCTTTTGGGGTGCGGCTAAGACCGGTGGCGATGCTAAGTATTGCTTTATATCATCAAAGCTTCACCGATCGGCCCCACACAAATTCTCGATGATCCTTCAGCTTTAGCAAAGGTGTGAAAGCTCAATCTTACCGCATGATTCAAATGAATCGCCTTAAATAGTTGATTTTGCCGATCAGCTTTTGCAACTCATTCTTGCATGTCGGTGGTTTTGTATTTGTTATGGCCTTTAACTCGGTCCGCTAACTTCAATTCCTCTTGATGCACCATGAAACCAAGGAATTGCCCTACCGATACACCAAATGCACATTTTAAAGGATTCATCTTCAGCCCATGAGCTCTTGTGTTTTGAAATACTTTTTTCCAAATCGCCAAATGTCGCCAATCTTCCTTAGATTTAACAACTACATCATCGATGTAAATTTCAACGGTGTGGCCGATCGATCGTGAAAGATCAAATTCATAGCTGCTGATAAGTAGCGCCGCTTTTTAAGGTTTAATGTCATTATCGCCATTCATACAACCCTAACGCCAGACATCTCAAGGCGTCTTTGGGGACATCGGCTTCCGCCATGAATATCTCGTTATATCCAGCGCTCCCGCCAAGAAAATCGATGATCTTATTACCGACGCAAAGATCGATAAGCATATCGCTATAGGCATTGATACTCATCTTTGGTGTGGCTTTATTCAAATCCTCAAATCTACGCACACCGCTAGCTCACTGCTTTTCTTCATGACAGCACAATGTTCGACACTCCACTTCAGATATCGGCAAGGCCTTATGAACTTGGCCTCTAGCAACCTTTCAATTTCTTCTTTTATTATATCATGCAACTCGATTACATCGACGAGGGGTTGCTTATATGGCCGATACCTCGTTTGATAGGTAGCCGATGTTCTACTAATCGTCGGCTTAATCTGCATCTCGTATTACTCCCAAAGTAATAGCCCCTCAGATTTCTAAGTATTTTGACCAACTTATTTTTATATTTTAGGTCCAAATTTGCACTTACAAAAGTTGGCCTTTTTCTATCACCTTCTCCTATGTCGACCTCTTCAAGCATATCGGCGTAAGTAAAGCCTTGGCCCAATTTTTTCGCTTTTGAAATCTTTCAATGGCCTCGCAGAGTTTATCTCATGCCGATAGCTCCTTGCTCTGCCTTGTAGGAGTTGGATCATTTTTGACTCCATCTTCTCAAGATCTCTTGGCCGCCCGATCAAAGGTGCCTGGCTTGACACCGATCGGGCGAAAGCCCGCCTTTCCCAATGCCGATGAAATCACAATCGCCTAGTGCCTTACCCGATATGCATTCCGCTTCTTCAGGCGCCAATTTGCGCCGGAGTCGCCATGGTAATATGAGCCGATGTATCGGCTGAGACGATTTCGACTTCATCTCCGTTCCATTGTACGAGCAGTTGGTGCATCGTTGAGGGGATGCAGCAGTTAGCATGTATCCAATCCGCCTACAAAGACGTCAGAATCTCCTTTGGCTTCAATTACAAAAAACGCGGCCGCAAAGTTTTTCTACCGATGGTCAATTCAAGAACCAACACTTTTGCTTCTGGGATCACCGTGAAATCATTTAACACCATGTTTGTCTTGATCAGTCTTCATCGGTTTTGCCCAACTTTTACAAGTGGAGAGTGGCATTAAATTCACAAGAGTCCCTCCATCTACAAGCATCCTCGATATCGGCTTTCCATTGATATAGCCTTTCAAATACAACGGCTTTAGATGTCGATGAGGATCTTATGCTTTCAAACACCGCATCCTCGCGGCACCTGTGCATAGTTGAGCATATGTATCTTTAGCCGATTCAGCTTTAATTTGAATTCACCGTAAAGTGAATACCATATTGATATCCAATGGAGGAGTGTCATCTCAATCATTGGTGACAAAGAAATCATATGAAGAATCGACTCGTCCGGTTTGTTGTTTTTTTCCTCCACCTTTGTGACTAGCTTCACGGGCCGTAATTCATTAAAAGCCCGATCTCTCTGTTTTCTTCTTCAGCTTCCCTTATTTCTTCGCCCTAGCGTTGAGCCGCTCACAAGGCGACCGGGCTAAGTCCAAATTGGGCACCATCTAGGCTTAGGTTCGATCGGCTTACAGATCTTACCAACCAAATTCTCAGCAGTCTTCTCATTGTCTTGGCTCAGCGCACCCAACCTTTCTTTCATCGGCCTCTTATGCCCTGATTCGTTTTGATCCGGCGTTGGCCTAAATAGGCGCTCCTTTGCCGATCGCCTTGGCACACTCTGCGGGTAATGCTCCATGGGGCATGCTCTTGAGGACGGTAGTGCCATGCCCCTTTCCCAGCAAAATTGCCAAAAGGGACATCTTTCGTGAGCTCTTTCTGCGTTGTTTGGTCGATGCAGATTATTTGGCCGAAACGTATTGTTTGGCCGATACGGTTTATTTGGTTGGCGATACTGTTGTTTTGGCCGGTGGCTCACTCTTTCATATTTTTCTAGCAACTGCGAGAAAGTCGGCCTGAGTTTGAATGCCGATTTTCTGGGCGGAGATCTCTCGGCTTTGTACCACCGTCCAACTTGTAATTCCCCTTTTGGTTTTACAGTTCTCGAATTCTTCCCATCTTGATCGGCTTCAATTTGAAGTGAGCCGATCGTTATCTTCTGTTTCTTGCGCAGCTGGATTCTATGTTAACTTGCTGCTGCTGTATGGGTCTTTCATCGGCAACTGTTTTCCTTTGCCGGAGCATTGAACCATGTTGATTGGGAAGGGATTGACGTCAACTTCCATTGTCGGTTCTTCTGCGAACTTGAGCCGACCATCTTCTATGGCCGATCAGATTCTGTGGTCGAAAAATATTGCACAAGTTAGTGTTATGAGAAAAGGAGTGATGCCACTACAACATCGCCGCTTGCTTGATTTCGGCTTACCGAAGGTATGGTGTGTCCTTCGTAGTCAGACGCTTTTTCTTGTAATAATATGTCAAATATGCGTCGCACTTGGATACATCAAAGGCGATTTTACTTCCGACCTATTCCTAGTCGGCTTAAGCCATGAAATGTATAAGTGGCTTTTTAGAACCTTTTTATCCATTCGGCTATATTTATGTCCTCCGCTTCATCTTCAGAAGTTTCGATTGAGCTATACTCGACCATGTTCACTTTAGCCTTATCCTTGCCATTGTTTATCCTGAGTTTATCTTTGAATTCCTTATTCAAATATCGGCTTTTGTGCCGACATCGATGAAGTAAGTGACTTAAGTCAAGAATTCTTGTCCGCAAGTTTTTTTTTTGCCGGGGAATCAACCCTTGAAGGCTAAATCGGCTAGTTGGTTGTCCCATAATACTACATCAAGCATCGATTTCAAGACTTCCCTAAACCTCCCGATGTATTCAGGTTTATTCTCCAAATTTTGTCTGACAAAGACTCAAATCCGAAATTTCATTCTAAACCGCCAGAGAAAAGTATTCATGGAATCGACCTTCTAAATCGCTCCAAAAGTGGACCGAATTTGGAGGCGATTCAGAACCAAGTGAAAGCAGCTCCTCGACAAAGACAAAGGAAAAGTCTAATTTTAAACCATCGGATTGAGCCGCTTCACCGCATTGGGCGATAAATCGTCCGACGGTTTTAAGGTGGTGACCAATCATCCCTCAAAATTTCGCAAAGTCGAATCCTCTGGTTGTGAGGGTATGGCATCCGTCAATGTAACTGGGTACGGTTTTCTATAGCCGATCGTTTTTCCTTTTGGGTCAGAAGCCAAATTGATCTCTCAAGACCATGGAAATCGACGCCCGCTTGACGTTATTCGCCGATGTAACACCATGGTTTTGCCAATTGGGATGAGTAGTATCTCGCCCCCGAGTGCAAACTCGTGGTCGGCTTAATCTAGCCGATGGGTATTGTTGTTGCTAAGGTTCATACCCATCGCTCGGGCAAGCCGCTTTGCGCAATGGAATGAAAGGCTCTGTAGGTAACTACTTTGTATGGAGCCGATTTCTAAGTTGGGTTGGTCCTTGAGGTTTATAACTATTATCTACTTCGGCCTACCGAGAAGCCGATCATGGAAGTTCCCGATGTCGATGGATCTAACTCGCAACGCCCGGTACGATGGTAGTGAGTGACCGAGTTTGGACGAGGGTTTGGTGGTGCCAACACTGTGGGCTGGGTCGGCATTGATGAGGGTGTAGGTGCCGACGTTTTGACGGTGTTGACATTTGGTGTTACGGAATAGACCGGGTATGTCGGGAGTGGCTGCAATGGATCCAACAATCCTCCAGACGTTGCCAACTCTTGTGCGATCGTCTTCACGCTGTTTTCTATCATCGGCTTTAACGTTGTAACCAAAGCCGATGATTGATTGATCAACGCGTGATGCATGATTGCTCAATCATGACAGATAATTCGCTTGAACGGGCATGTATCGCTATCGAGTCGATGCGCACGCCATTGCCGCCAAGTGGGTTCAATGTTGAAGCGCTGCTTCGCGTAACCTCGTCGGGTTTTTCGATAGCAACCAAGATCAATTCTTCCAATGCGCTTTTCCGATCTTCGATTTCTTTTGCGCCGCTCGAGTTAAATCGCCCAGTGGGACGATTATGGCGCCGACGCCTCACGCTACCGTAGTAGATTTGCTCGCAGTCATCTTGTCGATTATGGTCCCACCGGGCGTGCCAAAAATGTGTTGACGCCAAGAACGTGAAGAGGGTTTATGGCCCACAACACACCAGACGAACGCCGGGTTCAGATTTGCGCGAGCGTGCCAATCGATTTGACCCTGCAATCGATAAGGAGGATAATGTAAAATTCAATCAAGCCGATCCTGGTAACGAATCGGCTAGAACAAGAATCAGCCAAAAAGCCGATTAAACGGGTAACTAGACTAGTCGATTAAGACTAATCTGAGGGTAAAAGGTAGATCGATTCTGAAAAGGCGATGCGCAACAAGACAGAATAAATCAAACCTGAAAAAGTCAATGACGATCAAACAATCGGCGATGCGCAACTTTATTTGATCGATGTCGACTTACAGAGGAAAGATTACAATGCTAAAAAGCTAAAAACTACGAACGAAAAAGTAGATGTGTTTGCTGGATTGTGGATGCCCCTCTTCAAGCAGCCCTGGTTCGCCTTATATACTCGCTTAGCCGATCCGAGTCCCAATCCAACACGGCAAGGTAATCCAATCGGCTTCGTAGTTTCGCTTGGACTCGTTTCAAACTTTACTCAGACGCGCTATGATGTCTCAGATGCTTATCCAAACTTTCCATAGATGCCTTCGTGCCTTATCCAAACTCATGCTTCTCCACGATTCTTTCCGAAAATTCCAAAATCTGTGCAAACAAAGACCAAACCATGAAACCAAGAAACGATATGGGCATGGCAATGGGGTTATGAGCTTGCTATCATCACTCATCGCCATCCCGACGGTTACACGGTGAGCGCCGCGATAAAGGATTTACAAGGCGGCGCTGCAGCTTAAAGCGCGCGCCGACGGCGCCTCTGCACTCAGCCTCTCGAACGGCAAAGACCAACTTCGCACTGGAGGGCGGACGTGCCACGGAGGCCGACGCTGGTGGTGGCGCTGAGCTTAGACGAAGCTGGCTCACGGAGCACTCTCCCCATTGCCGAATCTCACCTTCCTCAAGATACGCCAACTCGAGCTCCAACTGCTACACGGGAGATCCCATGAGCCTCGGCCGCCTCCGCCACTGCAGACGCCGACCGAGCTACAACTCGCTTCTCCCAAGACGCTCTCGTGAACTCCGAGCTCGTGTCAAGATGACCATCATTTTTAGATAAATGAAGCTTTATAAATAAACCAAGTTCAGTACATCAAGAGGATACAAAGCCCTTGGCTCACTTCCGGCTTCTGTTGAAAACACACAGCCACAGGGAAAATAAAAAAGGATAAAATACATTAAAAGACAAACACACTCTAGTGATCCGCAATCCGAAGACTAGACCGCCACCCATGCGCTTGGGAGAATAAAGACTTGGCCGCTTGCACTAAAAGTTGCGACCCCACCACAACCCATTCTCAGAATTTTCATTGGAGAATTGCCCAACCGGAGAGCCAGTGGGTCACCAAGTGGATAGCCTGAAGAGGAGACAAATAAGACTTCTTGTTAAAAACCACATCATTTCAAGAATCCAAAGTGACCAAAGATAGAGCCGCCGCTTCCAGCGTAAACAAAGGTTTCAAATCCTTATTGAAGCTATGGATCCAAGTCCCAAACAAGTGTTCAACGTTGATTGGTTGTTTAATCCTTACTAAGTGAAGGACACTCCAAACAATTTTGAGCGTAAACGACATTCAAAGAACAAATGTTTGATTGTCTCGTTTTTATGGCAGAAGACACAAGCCAAATCACCCTTCCAATTTCTTTTAGCCAAATTATCTTTCGTAAGCACCACACCCCTGCGCAAGTACCACAAGAAGATTTTAACCTTCAACGGAGCTTTTAATTTCCACAGACTTCTATACTCATTAGGGATGTTTCTGAACATTAAGGCATCATAATGAGATTTTACTGAGAACTGACCATTTGAGGTTAGGTTCCAGTAAAAGATATCCTGATCTTGCGATAGAACCACTCCATTGATGCGAGTCAGCAAATTATTCTAAGCGACCAACTTTGGGCCAAAGAGAGGTCTACGCCAGGAGAGGTTTGGAGGAGAAGAGCATAATGCATCAGAAATTGTTAGAAATTTTGATCTGGCTATGTTATATAATGAAGGATACTGATCTCTCGAGTTGATCCACCCATCCAGTATGTCTTCCCAAAGCTTAACTTGTGATCCATCTTCACAATGAAAGTTCAAACGAAGAAAAGTCTCTGCTTCACCTTCATTAGCCCCATCAAAAGTGAGAGTCTCCATTTTTCCATTCTACTTGGGCTAAAGGCTTTGAACCCAAATATTTGTTTCGAAGAATTTGTTGCCACAGCCCATCTGAGGAGAGCAATTTATATAGCCATTTGCTAAGAAGGGGGACATTTTTTATATTTAGATCATGAATTCCTAGACCACCTTGTTCTTTTGGTTGGCATAGAATACTCCATTTGGTAAGTCTAAATTTTTTCTTGTGATCGTCTCCTTGCCAATAAAATCTAGAGCGAAAATAGTCTAATTTTTTAAGGACTCCTTTGGGCAAGGTGAAGAAGGACATCATGTACATCGGAAGGCTATTGAGCACCGAGTTAATCAAAACTAGGCGTCCTCCGACAGAGAGGTTCTTCCCTTTCCAACTGCTGAGTCTTTTTTCAACACGTTCTTCGACCTTCTTCCAATCGCAATTTCTTAGGTTCTTAAAATGAATTGGAATGCTGAGGTAGTTGATGGGAAAGTTACCGTCTTTGCATCCAAATAAGTCAGTGTAGTACTCTTTATGCTCTTGGGCCTGTCCAAAGCAGAAAACCTCACTCTTATGGAAATTGATCTTAAGTCCCGAGACCTGCTCGAACGCATACAGGAGTAACTTCATGTTACGAGCTTTGTCCAGGTCATGATCCAAAAAAGTATAGTGTCATCTCAGACATCAAGAATCGAAGCCCCCATCCACAAGGTGGGGTATGATTCCATCAAATTGCCCATCCACTTTTGCTCTGGTTATAAGCACTTTTAACATATCGCCTATGATATTAAACAACAATGGAGATAAAGGATCCCTTGTCGAAGGCCTTTTCTAGTCCGAAAATAGTGTCCAACGCCATCATTTACATTTACAGCATTACGCTCTCGATATGAAGGTCTTAACCCAAGAAATCCATTTGGGCGAAAAAGCCTTTCATACGAGGGTCCAAGAAGAAAGGGCCATCGTACTTTATCATAGGCTTTTTCGAAATCTAATTTAAGGATTATCCCATTATATTTTTTACGATGGAGTTCATGTAAAGTTTCATGAAGGATCACAACCCCTTCAAGAATATTTCTTCCTTTCAGAAAAGCCGTTTGTGACGGGCTGATCACTTTATCTGCCACCAAGTTTAGTCTGTTTGTGGCAACTTTGGTGAAAATCTTATAACTAACATTCAACAAACAAATCGGTCTATACTGTTGAATGATGTTAGCCTCCTAAACCTTAGGTATTAAAGTAATGACCCCAAAATTGAGACTAAAAAGAGGAAGATTTCCATTATATAAGTCATGGAACATCTGAAGCAGGTCACCTTTGATGGTTTCCCAGAAGTGTTGATAAAATTCAGCCGGGAATCCATCTGGTCCTGGCGCTTTGTTGTGTTCCATAGAGAAGATTGCTTCTTTAAGCTCCATTTCCACAAAATTAGCAGTCAGGAGATTATTCTCATAATGCGAAACCTGGGGGATGTCTATATTACATGACTCATCTAAGGTGAAGGAGTTTTCTTCCGGTTCACCAAATAAATCCTTATAGAACCCAGTGATAAAATCCTTGAGGTTAGCGTGACCCTCAATCTTGCAATCCCCATTTTGAAGAGAGTAGATTTTCTTCTTCCTATGCCTTCCATTGGCAACCAAATGGAAGTATCTCGTATTGTTATCGCCCAAAAGAATATTCTTAGCCTTGGCACGTTGGTAGTACTTAATCTCTTCCTCTCTAAGGATTTTAGTCAGCAGATCTCGAGATTGAGCCAAATGGATTTGTTCAAGCTCAGTCAGATCTCTGGTTTCAGCAATGGTATCCAACCTATTTATAGTATTTTGGAGGTCAAGTTTCTTTTTCTTGTAATCACCCTTTGTTTGGATCTCCCATCCCCTAAGGAATCTACGTAGAGCACTCAGTTTATTATTCCATCTTTGGACGGAGTTCTTCCCTTATTCGTTTTGTTCCAGATTTGAATGACTCTTGCCATCAAAATCATTCCGATGGAGCCAGCCTAAGTTCAAATTTGAATTGTTTATGATTTTGAGAAGGTCAAGTTCCAGATTCAGAGTAAAGGGTATGATCGATACACCTATCTAGAGTCCGAATCGAGACCAACGGATATTTAAACTCCCAATCAGTTGTCATGAGGACTCTATCTAGCTTTTCATAAGTAGGATTAGTCAAAGAGTTAGCCCAAGTGTATTGACGTCCCGTTAAAACAATTTCTCTTAAGTCAAAGCTATCGATGACAGCATTGAAAAGAAAAGGCCAACGGTTGTTAAAGCTGTTCTTGCTTTTTTCCTTACTACTTCTCATGATATTAAAGTCCCCTCCAATGATGGTGGGGAGTGCATTTGTATGACAAGCCTGTGCCAGCTCCACAAGGAAAGCTGACTTGAAAGCATCCTGGGCTGGGCCATAGACAGCCATCAAAATCCATTCAAAATTATCCGTCTTATTACGAAGGTGAAATTTAATGTGAAATTCACCTTCTACGATAAGGGATATATCTATATTGTCGACTCTGACCCCCAAAAGAATACCCCCAGATCTACCGCGAGGTGGAAGGCAATGCCAGACGAAATCCGCCCCTCCAGAGAGACGTGCAAGATTCGCTTTTGACATATCCTATTTTCCGGTTTCCATCACAGCAATAAAATGTAAATCAAGATCCCAAACTGCCTCATAGATATACCTAAATTTAGCCAAGTCTGCTAGACCTCTGCTATTCCAGAATAAACCTTTCATTGGGATACATTCTTCTTAGAAATCTTGCCCCCCTTCAAGTTTCTCCGTTTCTTTAGTGATTTCTTTGATTTTCTCGTGGAAGCCATCAAATCACATAACTTTGTGTCTAGCTCCACGTCGTCAAAGTCCACCTCCGAAACATCTTTTAATAGATGAGTGAGAAGGTCATTATCCGATTCATCGGCCTCTTCAGCACCATGGATAAAGGAATTTTCACATTCCTTATTCTTACTTAGCTTACATGGGGAGTTAGCTACGGATTTTTTAAAAGCCGACCTTCTATCCACTTCTATACGCTTCAAAACATTGACCGACAGATTAGCCGTCGAGCTATTCTTACCCAAAATTAGCCCAATATTGTTAAGTCTTTGAACACAAATTGAGTTTGGTAGTGAGCTAATAGAAGGTGTAATCAGAGAGTTTGACGTACCATTCTGATTAAGACAAACAGGAGAAACCAATAGTGGCATCATCTTTGGATCAGATCCCTTTGTCCCCTCCATGCTGCCATCAAGGTTGCGCACCGAGGCTCTTCTCATAGCTTTCCAAGTTATGTCTTCATCAGCAGGAGAAAAGCCATCAGCAACAAAAGAATTTATCCTTAGACTTCTACGAGGTTCAAGTAAATTCTCAATATGATTATTAGAGGGCTTTTGACTCAAACCTGTGATTGGATCAAGCCGTCCCGGGCGAAAGGAAGACTTGTTTTGGACCGCCACATCTTTCCGCACAACCCAAAGAACCGCTCTTATCTCAGACACCCATAGCATCGCCCCTCCCGTAGGGCGATTTCAGGGGACACAGGGTTAATGGTTGATGTTGCGAAAGCACTTACTCCCATAGCAGCCGATGGAAGAGGAGCGGACGGCACCAAGTCTGGTGCTACCTTCTCGCACAGCAAGCTAGTATCCATCCTCTCAAAAGCCACATCCTGCGTTAAGTCTAAATGGTCAGTTGAAGCATTTTCAGAACAAAGTCCAGAACTGGAGTCGCCATCGTATACCGTGAGGTCAAAAATTCCTGGGGAGTCTGGAATTGTGGGAGATAAAGCTGAACCCACTTGTCCATTTGCTCCCAGCACAGACACACTCTCCCCCAAACCTTGACCATTCATGTTCTGCATCGAAGAATAATTCATCATCAGCCCATTCTTCCTGCTATCCCGAAGAGCCATTGTCCCGACAGCAGGAATACGACTTGCAGATACCGTCATGCAGTCATTCAGAACGGAGTTGGACAGTTTTGGTGAATGCTTTCCAATGCTTATTTCAGTCTGCACCACCTTAGGCCAAGCATTTTTCGGAGATAAAAGAGACCCAGAGGCATTAGTTAGACCAACTAGTTCAACTGCATCTGGATCAAAATCTCCCTTTACACCCCTAAGTTCAGACACGCTCAGCATGGAATTTGCCATTTTCTTTTCAGCCTTAGATCTAGTGTTTTTTGAAGAAAAAGGCAACCCAGAAGCATTAGTTAGACCAACTGGTTCAACTGCTTCGAATCAACATGTTCTCCCGATGGGGACGGGTTGCCGAACTTCCGCCGTGGAGGATAAGTCGATTAGGCGCGCGAGACACACGATCCGCTTCTTGATCGCACGATCAAAACCCCGCAATTGCAGCACCACGCTCCTTCGTTATCAACCGCACCGCCCGCTGACTCGCCACGAAGGCTAATCCCGCCAATGAATCGAGAACACAAGCAAGAACAAGAAAGATGCAACTGAATTTGTAATTGAAGATGAAGCTCACGAGTTGGGGTCTCACAAACCGATGAACGGCGATACATCGCTCAAAGACAGAATTAATCTAAGCAAAACCCAAATCAAACCCTAGCGGCGGCTACTGGATATAAAGGCTAGGGGATGTCCTAGAAACTCTAGACGCGTCCGTGATGGACTCCAACATGATACATGGGCCGAGGGCCCAAATTGGTGACGCAGCACCCTGGGATAGATTCTGTCCGCCAACTTGCAACGTGAATTCCCATCGACTCCGAAGTCCAAATGACCTGAAACCTGTGCCATTGGAAAGTTTATCTCCTTAGCTTTCGAGGCATATGTGGATCATCAAAATCGGAGCCCGTTTGTGGCTTGGGCGATGATTTTAGTGAACGCTGCTCCTGGTGGCCAAGGTAGTCGACTCCGAGACGAATTAGACCTCCAACTTGAATTGGACGCCCTCCTTGCCTCCCTCCTGGCCCTTGCTGGTTCCCAAGGCCTTCATGATCCTCTCCAAAGTTCCTAAGTACAATATAATCAATAATATCATTAGGTAGCATACCATTCTCACAAGTATCAAGACGGTACTTAGGAACGAGCTCACTCGTTGATTCAATTGCCATGCTCGTGCTCTTGTGATGGGTCCTTGCATCACAACCGGAGGAGTCTCAGGCGATGCATTGGAGTGATGTCCTCATCATCCTCCCCTCTTGAAGTGGAGTCGCCTCGACTCAAGCTCATCTTCTTCTCCCATGAACGGTTTCAAATCTGCAATGTTAAATGTGGGACTAACCCCAAATTCAAGCGGCAACTCAAGTTTATATGCATTATCATTTATTTTCTCAAGTATCTTGAAAGGACCATCAGCTCTAGGCATTAATTTAGACTTTCTCAAATCTGAAAACGATCCTTTCGCAAGTGTAACCATACTAAATCACCCGGTTCAAGTTTTACTTCCTTTCTACCTTTACTTCCCTGCAATCCGATACCTTTCATTCATCATTTCAATATTTTCTAGTCTTTTCATGCAATTTCAGAATAAATTCAGCACGCTCCTTAGCATCATGATTAACTCGCTCACTAGTAGGTAAAGGTAATAGATCAATAGGAGCACGGGATTGAAGCCATACACTACCCGAAAAGGACTTACCTTGGTGGTGGAGTGTACCGCCCTATTATAAGTTTAACTCAACATGCGCAAACACTCTTCCCACATCTTCAAATTCTTCTTCGAATAGTCCTCAACATAGTAGATAATGTACGATTTACTACCTCGGTTTGGCCATCGGTTTGGGGATGACATGTTGTTGAAAACAGCAGCTTGGTCCCCAATTTATTCCATAGAGTTCTCCAAAAGTGGCTCAAAAACTTGGCATCACGATCTCAAACAATAGTAGAAGGCATACCATGCAAGCTTAACGATTTCTTGAAAGAAAAGGTTAGCAACATTAACAAAGATCGCCGCTTCTTATGACAAGGAATAAAGTGAGCCATCTTAGAAAATCTATCAACCACCACAAAAATACTATCCTCCCCTCTTGGTCCTAGGCAGTCCTAAAACAAAGTCCATAGATGTATCCTCCCATGGAGTGCTAGGAACAGAAGAGGCATATATAAACCATGTGGATTCAATCGTGACTTAGCCTTTTGACATGTAGTGCAATGATACAAACCTCTCAATGTCTCGCCTCATCTTTGGCCAAAAGAAGTGAGCGGACAGCACGGCCTCCGCCTTCTTAGCACCAAAATGACCCATCAAACCTCCTCCATGAGCCTCCTCAGATCAAAAGAAAACGAACGGAACCAACTGGAATGCATAGGCGTTAGCTCTAAACACAAATCCATCATTTATCACATATTTGTCCCATGTTCTTCCCTCTTGCATTGCAGCAAGACATCTTTAAAATCATCATCATTGACATATTGTTCTTTAATTGATTCCAATCCAAATATTCGACAATCAAGTTGGGACAACATGGTATATCTCCTAGACAAGGCATCAAGAATCACATTATCCTTCCCTTTCTTGTGTTTGATAACATAAGGAAAAGATTCAATAAATTCAACCCATTTAGCATGTCTACGATTGAGTTTCACTTGACTGCTAATATGTTTCAAAGGACTCATGATCGGAATGAATAACAAATTCTTTGGGCCAAAGATAATGTTGCCACGCTTTCTAAAGATCGCACAAGAGCATACAATTCTTTATCATACGTGAATAATTCAAAATAGGACCACTCAATTTTTCGCTAAAATAAGCAATGTGTTTTCTATCTTGCATCAAAACACCACCAATTCCAATCCCACTAGCATCACATTCAAGCTCAAAGGTCTTATCAAAATCGAAGTTGGAGTAAAGGTGCATTAGTAAGTTTATCTTTCAAAAGGTTGAAGGCATTCTCCTGCTTGCCCCCAATGGAAAACAACTCCTTCTTCGTCAACTCATTCAATGGGGCTGCAATGGTGCTGAAATCCTTCACAAAGCGGCGGTAAAATCCGGCAAGTCCATGGAAACTCGCGACTTGTGAAATCGCCGTATGCTGGCCAACTCTAATCGCGGCACCTTGGCTTCATCCACCTCACCCTCATGGAGTCACAACATAGCTAAGAAACGATACTCGCTCGTGCAAAAAGTGCACTTCTCGAGGTTACCAAATAAACGCAAAGACGCAAAGCATCAAAAACAGCACGAGATGATCAAGATGTTCATGTAATGACTTGTCAGTAAATCAATATATCATCAAAATAAACCACCACAAATTTTCCAATGAAAGCTCAGAAACCTCGCTCATTGCGCATGAAAGTGCTAGGTGCATTAGTTAACCCAAAAGGCATGACTAACCACTCATACAATCCAAACTTGGTTTTAAAAGCTGTTTCCATTCATCTCCCAATTTCATTCTTATTTGGTGGTATCCACTACGCAAGTCAACCTTAGAAAAAATTATAGAACCACTTAACTCATCAAGCATGTCGCCTAACCTAGGAATAGGATGACGATACCTTATTGTGATATTGTTAATGGCTCTACAATCTACGCACATGCGCCTAACCGCCATCTTTCTTAGGAACCAAAAGAACAGAACAAAGACAAGGACTAAAGGCTCACGTGACATACCCGCGATCCAAAAGATCTTGGACTTGGCGCCTGAATCTCCTTAGTCTCCTGGTTGGTCCTATAAGCTTTCGGTTTGGCAAACTCGCCTGTATCAAATCAATTTGGTGCTCAATCCTCGTATGGGTGGGAGTCCCGAGGTATCTCAACAGAAAACATCCGCATACTCCGCAAAAGGTTAGTGACAGCAGGAGGCAAAGCATCGGGCATATCATCCAATGAAAACAAAGCATCTTTGCATATCAAAGCATAGCACAAAGCATCATCACTAATGGTAGCAAGATCAGATTTTGTAGCAAGCAAGACGGATTCCTCAATTTAATTTGGTTGGCTACATGCTGAATTTCAGATTTTTCATCAATGGGTTTCTTGTCATTAGCAATCCGCCCCTATCGATTTAACAATTTCAATGAGGGTCAAAGGTAGAAGTGTAATTTTCTTTCCTTATGCATAAAAGTGTATTTATTACTTCTACCGTGGTGAAGTGCATCGCTGTCATATTCCCATGGGCGACCCAATAAAAGAGAGCAAGCTTGCATCGAACCACATCACAATCAAGAAAATCGAATAGGAACCAATGGAAAATGAACCCGCATCGCTTTGTGTTACCTTAGTTTTGCTGGAATCATTCAAACCACCGAATGTGGTATGGATGTGGGTGCGAGCGTGTGGTCAAGCCAAGCTTCTTGACCAAATCAGACTCACCAAGTTGTTGCAATGCGCGAGTCAATGATCACGCGGCCGCTCGGTTGTTGATGACGAAGAAAATCTGAACAAGTTGTGGCGCCGCTGCCGCCGCCTTGCTCCATCCGGGCGCTTAAGGACACGCCGGACGATGATGGACTCAGACGCAGAAGATCCTCGGCGCCAAAGGTGGCACCATCATCAACCTCGCCGCCGCCCACCCCGGTGTCGCCGATCTCATCCTCAACATCGGAGGCATCGATGTAACCTCCGCTGCCGGTGGCGGCGTATGCCCGCCGGCCGGGCATTCTTTCTTGACGTGGCCAATCCTTGGCACTTATGGCAACGAATTCTCGCTGATGTGCGGCCTGTGGAAGCAACGGAGGAGCTTTGGCCGGTGTTGGCGGGCCGATTTGTCGCTGTCCGCAAAGACGGCGGCGGTGCCGGTGCCGGTCGTGGTGCTCGCCGAAGGTGTTGGTGCAACTGGACGGAAGGTGGAAGAAGGCATCGCTTTCGCTTGTCCCGTAGTCATTAGGGGCGTGAAGGTGCCGCCGCGTTGTTCTCGCTCTTAGAATGGCGCCCCTCGCAACTCTTCGCTAACATAGCAAGTTGAAACAAGCGATTGACAGTTGTATATTCTTTATAGTCAACAATATCCTGAATTTCGGACGAAACCACCGTAAAATGAGCAATCTTATCCTCGTGTTCTCTACTACCCCACAACGTAACATACCCTTTTGAAGCTCTTGGTAATATTCCCTAACAAATATACTACCTTGATCTAATCGTTGCAATCTCTTCCGATATCACGCTGGTAGGAAGGAGGAACAAATCTATTACGATAGCATCTTTTAATCTCGCCAAGAATCAAAGTTGTAAGCGGGCATTTACTAGTTCATTCCACCGATTATAGCAAAATCTTTAAATTCACTAGTGGCTTGTCTAACTCTATGAATCTCGAACTAGATGGGAGTTAAATTTCGTTCGACCGTCATCTCCCAATCTAAGTAAGCATCAAGATCATAACCGCCGTAAAAGGAAGGGATGGTGAATTTTACCTTAGCGAAAGGATCATCATTATGTTCTCGTTATTACCTCCCATACCGTGATGGTTGCGGCGAAGACGGTCATGAAGACGGCGTTTGCTGAGCAAAGACGCTTCTCGGCGCACGTTGTCGCTCATCTTCATCTTCCTCAAAATCTCCATCCTCATCTTGGTCGTGGTTGCCGTTGTTGACGGATGCACCTCCATCAATGGTCGTTGAGGCGATGCTCGACGCATCCATCCTCCTGTGAGGGTGGAAACTCACGATCGATGCTCTCAAGGGTCTTGTTCGTCGTGGCATGCTCCTTGAACATCATTTTTATCTCGCCCAAAGATGGTCGATAACTCGAATGAAGGACACAATCATTGATAGTAACATCATCATCCTCGCTCTCGCCTCTTCTTGCCACCGCCATGGTTAGCACAGTAAAAAGGACAGAGGGAAATACAAACACAAGTATTATGAGCCCTATGAACTACTAGGAGGTGGGATCTCTCGCCTCAAGCAATCTTACCAAGTTCTTACCCTGGTTCTACCAACACAATGAGGGGACGGTGCAACCGTGGTCGTTCGTGATAACCGTGAGGGCGTGATGAAGCGATTGCAAGGGTCAATAACTCAGGCCGATCGAAGGATGTATATGTGGAGTCAGGAAGGTTATATGTATTGAGTGGCACACAATTCAAGAATAGATAGTAATGCTGAATAAATGTCCAAAGCTTTTGCCCTAGTTGTCGGTCTAAACGTGTCCTTATTCTAGCTGCGTAAAAGCAAGGAAGGTATAGAAACAAGCAACAAAGGCGCGCGAATATATGAACAGATATCGCAGAACAGCAAAACACTTTTTCGTGCACGTAAAAATACCTACCCTTGCTCCTCGTCCTCCTTTTTTTTTTTGCTCTTCACGCCTTCCTTCACAATTTTTTTTTTTGCTCTAGGCTTCTTTCACAAATTTTTTTTTATTTTTCTTTGATTTTTATGATATTTTTCCTAGGATCAGGAGCACAAAGGTAGATAGCACACTAATTTTTAGCCTTAACAGATGTAAGATGAAACCGATATGAAATAAGAAGTGTTTTCCGAAAAGCGTGCTCAAACTTCGGCGGCCGAGAACTCAATCTTCCAGAGGGAATTTCGCAAAAATAATTTGGCGAACCCAACAAAGTTGGGGAGAATCGGATGTAAAATTTTCTGTAGATATCCGTGAAAAAAAATCGCCTAATTCCGAGTCCGTATGCGAAAGTTATGGCTGCTTTTACTAAGGACTCGAATCGTGGTTTTAGGCGGCTCCTCTCCAAACTCAAGGACGATGGAGTGGATATGGAACGCGATGATCCGTGGTGGCAGGTTCTGTGATGAGGGTGGCGATATGGCTAACAGAGGTGGGGAATTAGGGTTTATGAAGGAGAAACCCTAATACAACTAGGACTAACCGAGGAAAACCACAAAACAATCCGAATCCAACAAGGACTCAAATAGCGATTGGTGATAGGATCGTGTAGGATATGGGATGATGCAGCGGAGATGAAACACAACTAAATTAAGACTACGATCTAAACCAGCAACACGACTCGACTATGGACACAAACTCAAGATTACGGATTCTCAAACTAAATTGTGCAAAGGCTAGGGCGTGGTTCTAGGTATGGCAGACTATGAACCGCAAAATTTTTTTTTTGGCTTTTTCGTGACTATAGGACTAACACGTAACTAAATTAAACTACGGAAAAGGCGAACCTCGACGGTAAACCTTGCTCGATACCACTTGATGGGGACGGGTTGTCCGAACTTCCGCCGTGGAGGATAAGTCGATTAGGCGGCGAGACACACACGATCCGGCTTCTTGATCGGCACGATCAAAACCCCGCAATCGCAGCACCACGCTCCCTTGGTTATCAACCGCAATCGCCTGTTGACCTCGCCACGAAGGCTAATCCTGCCAATGAATCGAGAACACAAGCAAGAACAAGAAAGATGCAACTGAATTTGTAATTGAAGATGAAGCTCACGAGTTGGGGTCTCACAAATCGATGAACGGCGACACTGTTCAAAGACAGAATTAATCTAAGCAAAACCCAAATCAAACCCTAGCGGCGGCTACTGGATATAAAGGCTAGGGGATGTCCTAGAAACTCTAGACGCGTCCGTGATGGACTCCAACACGATACATGGGCCGAGGGCCCAAATTGGTGACGCAGCACCCTGGGATAGATTCTGTCCGCCAACTTGCAACGTGAATTCCTGTCGACTCCGAAGTCCAAATGACCTGAAACCTGTGCCATTGGAAAGTTTATCTCCTTAGCTTTCGAGGCATATGTGGATCATCAAAATCGGAGCCCGTTTGTGGCCTGGGTGACGATTTTAGTGAACGCTGCTCCTGGTGGCCAAGGTAGTCGACTCCGAGACGAATTAGACCTCCAACTTGAATTGGACGCCCTCCTTGCCTCCCTCCTGGCCCTTGCTGGTTCCCAAGGCCTTCATGATCCTCTCCAAAGTTCCTAAGTACAATATAATCAATAATATCATTAGGTAGCATACCATTCTCACAAGTATCAGCACGGGTACTTAGGAACGAGCTCACCTGTTGATTCAATTGCCGTGCTCGTGCTCTTGTGATGGGTCCTTGCATCACAACTGGAGGAGTCTCGAGCGTATGCATTGGAGTGATGTCCTCATCACCTCCTCACTTCTAAGGCCTGACCCGAACTGTTTCAGAGGGAGTTATCGAGAGCATAGCTAGTCCATCTTCAGAACTCGGGCACTGACCCAAAGGGTTATTCTTATCCAGATTTAGCAGCTGGTATGTATTCAGTGCCTCGGAAGGCCACTGGGCAGGAGAGCTTTTTCCCAGCTAGTTTGTCGGATTTATAACAGTAGCCGGGTTTACAGAAGAGGCGGCATTCTTGGCAGGCACAGAAGAAGTTCGCAGTGGTGTGACTGCCACCTCAGAAGCGCAAGTAGCACCATCAAAAATGATAGGCCTGCACTTTTGCACTAGATTACGTCCAAAAGGCACCACAGCCAGCTGCATAGGAGTATAATTGCTGCCACCAACCGAAGGAGAAGGATCAGAGGCATCAGTAAATTCATTGTTTTTCAATTTTTTTATAGACTGGTCCAGATTATCACCACTCTTCTTATTCATCTTATCCACTCCATCATCCCCTCCATTTGGGGAGTCATCAACGCTGATAGGGGGAGCTATTGGAATAAAACCACTCTTCTCCACCGAAAATACTATGTCATATCCCAATTTTCCAAACACAATATCAGTGGAGAAAGGTAAAAGCTCTCGGCTCATCATTCCAACAAGCAATCTTATAACTCCCTTTTTTCTATATGTGTGCATATCTACCTCAAGGGTAACGCCTATGATAGACCCAAGTGCCCAGAGCCCTAAGTAATGTCTCCATGCATGCGGTACTCCCGTGACGTGTAGGGGTGGGCATAATTTAACCGAAACCGAAAAACCGAACCGAACCGAACCGAATTAATCGAAAAATTCGGTTTTTTCGGTTTTCGGTGTTCGGTTCGGTTTTTATTTTGATGTTATTTTTTTATGGCTTTGGTTCGGTTTTTGAACTCAAGAAACCGAATACCGAAAGACCGAATACGCCAGAGTTCGACTAATTCACTGGACCGATGAGGCGATAACCTAATTCAATCCTGTGACCCTCCCTACTCCTCGCCCCAATTCCCCAATTCGCTACCCCGCCCCCAATCCCCAATTCGCTCCCCTGCTCGGCCTCCAAGGCTCCAATTCCATCGTCCCTGCTCGCCTCCTCCCCATAAATCCATTACTCTCCCTCTCCCGGCGTCATGATCGCGGGCGGCGGCGGCGGCGGCAACGACGGTGGACCGTGAGCTCGACTCGTCTGCTGGTGAGAGGGCGCCAAAGAACGCCGCAGCCGTTGGGAGCGGCGACTAGCAACGGCGTTACGGCGGGCTCCTCGGCGCCGGTGGCTTTCGTGGCAGCACATCTGGCGCCGCGATCTCCAAGGCGCCAACCCACGCGGCGATGCTTTTAATCGGTGATGAGGCTTTCGTAGTGGAATGCGTGAAATTTTCCCATGGGTTTAGGGCTTTAGGCTAGTGTTTTGATTCTCGGATTGCCCCGATTGTCGCGAAATGTGTAGGCAACGAAGTGACTGGAATTTGGATCCTTTTTCCGATGTTCCTAATGTACGCAACGAGAAATTTTCATTTTTTCTCTCCTTTTCCACCAAATCTTTCAAATTTCGCTAAGAAATCTCTCATGAGCAACCACCCTTTAGCTTTTAGTGGAAAAGGAATGCGATCCGAATGTCCATCCTTTGGCCTAGTTGGTCGGTCCATACCGATTGGTAGTAGATGTCATGAGGAAAAGAAGTTTGTTTTGGAATTTAAATTGAAACCGCAATTTCAAGATAAGCTTTGAAGGATCCCGGTTCTAAATCGTCAGACACTCCTAATTTCGCTCAATTTATGTGAAAATCTTGGAATGTTTTTGTTTAATTTTTTTGTATGGAGATTATCAATGTCAAAAGACTGTGTTTTCTTGTTTATTTTCTTTTTGTATGGATATCATCATGCGGTCACGCTCGACGGCTTGTATTTTATGCTCATTTTGCATTCTAGAATCTCGGATCATTGCATGCATGTTCGGGAATTTATTAATCGAAATCGAATTAACCGAACCGATTTAGTTCGTTAATTCGGTTCGGTTTTTAACTTCAATCGGTTTCGTTCGGTTCCAATGTTTCAAAACCAAATTTTCAAAAACCGAAAAAACCGAACCGAAAAAACCGAAAAAACCGAATGCCCAGGCCTAAAGGCAGTACTTCACCAGCTTCATCCCATTCAAGAATGGTGAGAGTGACCCCATGGTTTTTAAGCCGAAAATCAATGTCAGCCATTCTCTTTAGTTCTTCAACTGAGGGGAAAGACACAAGGAAAGAATCCTCACTGTGAGGTAAAGCCTCCCACACCCATTCCTTAGTGATCAAGCGTGCCAACTCAGATTGGACCACTTCTGCCCCAATCTGTCCACCAGAAACTTTAACAAGAGCAATAGGAGATGGATCCGGAGTCTCAAGCTTGAAATCATAACTGAATACGAAGAATCCAAGCTCGGTTTTGCTAAAACCGAAAAGAGAAGCCTCGTGCTTTGGCATCTTAAGAAGTGGGCATTTTGTCATGATATGGGAATTCTCTTATTGCATATAACACACCTGTGTCACCTTGCAATCATCATTCACATGCCCAACACATTTGCAACGAAAGCAAAGAGGGGGTCTCGGCTTTTTAGCCTTTGAGGAAGTACCTTCTGTAGACTCAAAGGTCTGGTTCGCACCAGCAGCCACATTCCCAGCAGGCAGAGGAGGGCCACCATGGTTAGGAATCTCACTAGCAGTCGGAGCACCCCTTCCACCTTCACGCTGCTGGTACCTTTGTTGAGGTGGAAAACGTCCACCACGCCCAGCCATACCCCGTCCAAAAGAGCCATGTGAGCCTCTCCCTTGGAAACCACCACGACCAGGTCCCTGCTGGGACTGATTTCCTCTCCAGTTGTCACCAGGACGAGAGGAGTTCATCGTGGGAGCTCTATTGTTTGTGGTGGCAGGAAGTCTCATGTCAGGAACGCAGTGGCTTTGTTTGGGAGGAGGCTGTTTAGCGGCCATGGCGGCGTAGGAAAGGCGGGGCACAGCAGAGGACACACAAGTGCTCGGCACCTTTGAGGATAACCAGGTTGGCTTCCTGGGCTGATTAGAGCGGAACAGACATGATCTGGATCTTCCGTATCTCTTAGCTCTTTGAACTAAAGATTCCAGCTCATCAGCCGAAAAAGATTTTTGAGTATCTCGTGCCTTACGGCACTGTCTCAACCCTTTCAAGTTCCGCTCTAAATCCGCCTTCATGCACGCATGCTCAGCAGATTTTTCCCACGTGTCAGCTGGCGTAACACCCATCGCCCCAGGCACCCGAGCCAACGGAACGCTCGGCGGCATGAAAGCTGCTAGCGTCACCACCGTCGCCGGTTGAGGCCGGGGTAGCGGACCACGCCAAGGGCGGATAAGGCATGCCCGACGCGGGGATTTCTTACCGAAACGCTTTTGAGCAGTCTCTATTTCACCTGGGGAAGAATCTCTTTCTGTCTTGGATACCTTATCGATCTTGTTGCCCCCAACTGTGTATGGATATTGAACCCCAGACGAACCATCAGCCTGATTGACAAGAGCCCGCACGAAGGCTTGTTTGTTCCGAAACTGATGCACAGTCTGTAGTTTGTCCGGCAACTTGGTTCAGGGCAGCTTCGTTAAGGTGAGGAGTCGATTGATCTGATGATGTCAAATCCGATTTCTCCCACCAACGTTCATCCCTAGTGAACCCAATATCCTTCCAGACTTCTTCACAAATTTGAGAATCTGTGCTGGAAGGTTTACACATTGACCTGATTTGAAATTCGCCCACATCGTCCTCTATGAAAACATCGAGATAACCGATATCCGGCGCGAGAGAAAAATCGGCGCAATGAAGAGTACCTTTGTCAATAGCAGCTTGATGAAGAGACGGAGAATCATCGTCATCCATGGCCGCAAACACGGGGCAGCTTCACGCCGGAGACGCAGACGGCGCCCCCGCTCGAGAACATGAAACAAACCAGCAAGGCGCCGACGCGAGAGAAGCGCACAAAGCCGACGCCGGGCGACCGGCGCGGCCGCGGACGCCGGAGAGGGAGGCGGCGAGGGCGATCAACCAAGACCCTTCACGCCTCTAGTCTCGCAATCATCTCCCCCTCATTTGCTCATGCATGCCAGAACCAGAAAGACATTTCAATAAGATACTTTCGGATCAATATTCATCATGGTACTAGATGGCAACAAACTTGGCGGGCGCATCCCGGCCGAGCTCGGCAACACGCTGACGTCCCTAGCAAGGTTCTCGCTGAGGAACAACAGCTTCACAGGGTCCATCCCGGCTTCACAGGGTCCAATCTTTCCAATCTCCAAATCCTCGATCTCTCCATCAACCAGCTCGAGGGCTCAATCCCACCAGGGCTCGGCAGCATCCAGAGCATGTGGAAATTCGATCTCTCCACCAACAACCTATCTGGTATGCTTCCACTCTCTCTCTACAACTTGTCGTCACTGGCAAGTTTTCAGGTAGCGGGAAATATGCTGCAGGGAAGCATTCCTGCTGATATCGGCAACAAGTTCCCCGGCATGCAAATCCTTAGCTTGTCTCATAACCAGTTCACCGGAACAATCCCTTCTTCGCTATCCATTCTCTCCGATCTCATAACACTTGACCTCTCGTTTAATAGATTGAGCGGGTATGTTCCTTACAATTTGGGGAGCTTGCAAGCTCTCCAAGATCTGCGCTTGACTGAAAACAGCCTTGAAGCACATGAAAAGGAAGGGTGGGAATTCATCACTTCTTTGGCGAACTGCAGCCAACTGCGTTATTTGACACTCGGCGACAACTCTTTCAGAGGACACCTACCGGGTTCAATAACGAATCTCTCAACGACTCTCCAGAGGCTATATTTAAATGACAATAGGATCTCTGGGAGTATCCCTGCAGACATCGGCAATCTGGTCGGTCTGAACATACTACTGATAGTGAATACTTCCATGTCGGGAGTGATTCCAGAGAGCATCGGAAAATTAGAAAACTTGGTTGACCTCGGCCTGTATAGTAGTGGCTTGTACGGCCTCATACCACCATCTATTGGAAATCTAACAAAGTTAACTAGGTTGTCTGCATTCTACAACAACCTGGAAGGACCAATACCAGCAAGTATTGGGAAGCTCAAGGGACTATTTATTCTTGATTTGTCAACAAATTACCGCCTTAATGGTTCAATACCCAAGGAAATTTTGAAGCTTCCTTCACTTTCATATTACTTGGATTTATCATACAATTCTCTTTCCGGACCCCTTCCATCAGAAGTTGGTACCATGACTAACCTCAATCAATTGATTCTGTCAGGAAACCAGTTGTCTGGCCAAATACCTAATAGTATCGGAAATTGTGAAGTTCTAGATCAACTATTACTGGATACGAACTCTTTTGAAGGAAGCATACCTCAATCTCTGAACAACATAAAAGGACTCAGATTAGATGCCAAGTAGCCCCAGGCATGCGACGAAGCAGCCATCGATCCCACCGGAGCCCCAGTGCTTTGATGCCAAGTAGTAGTATCGAACGCCTGCATGACTGCATGTGGTACTTGTTGTCGCTGCCGTGGATGGTTCTACCCCCCTTTGTCGTCGCTACACGCCTGGACCTTGCGCCATCTCGCCCTGTCGGCCGGCGCTTGCAGGCAGGCGCCGCACCGGCGCATGGACGGGAGGGAGGCGACGCCGCTGCTACGCGCACGGTTAGACCTGAAGGCAACCCAATCTGCTCATAGAAGATACCACCGACATTGTGCATACCTCCTTAACAATTGCGGCCACTGATCTCAAGAACCAATGGAAGTCACTCCATCTGTCCGTCAGAGATAGATTACCTTGTTCGTCTTCACCCTAGCAGCGGAGCGCGCGCTCACACACACAGAAAAGGTCAGAGGTCGCAGTTCATTACGAAACTCAACAATCCAAGACTTGGCTCGGCTCATTAGGCCATTCTCAGTGCATAGTTTTATTTCCCAGTTTCCAAAAGTGCCACATCAACTTTTATCTAGGTAACTGTGTATTTTGGATTTCATCTAGATGAAACGCTCTCACCTCCCATAAAACTTTCTCTATCTCTCTCTTCATAATTACCTTGCCATGTCATCAAACATGATGATGTGTCATATCATTTAATGAGAATAAAACTCCCATTGTGAATGACCTTACAGCAGCCGTGCCTGCTCTTTTCGTGGGTGCACCGGGGTCAAAAATAAACGGTACATGATTGAGACGCCATTAAATTCCTAAGCATTGAACACTGACATCTCTCCATATTTTTTCAATGACACATAAATGCGCACACACATGACACACCCTCCGTCGGATCACTTGCTTTCACGGGTGTAACATCCGAGCGGGAAGCAGATCCGGTACAATCCTC